>OX637866.1:15055425-15528164 GCA_951802705.1 Netelia virgata
GATCAGGTTCCATAACCAATCGATCAGATTACCCACGAAAATTTTTGACGAACTCATGCAAGGCGGCGCGAGGAGACGAGGGAGGAGGCGACATGGGGAACTGTTGCCGACTAGTGTACGCGTAGTATTTTGCGGTCCATCCAATTGTGGAAAGACTAACGCGCTCCTTGCCCTCATTACGCATCCGAACGGTTTGAGATTTGAGATCAAAGATTTTGATACGTGTATTCAAAATCTTTGAATGAACCAAAGTACATATTTCTGAAGCGTTTGCTCGAATCAGTGAAAGGAGTAAAATATTTTCCTTTCGCCGATCACGAGCAAGCCATCAAACCCGAGGAGGCTGGGTCGAATTCGATGATGATTTTCGATGATATTCCCTGTGAAAAACAGGATAACGTGAGAGCATTTTTCTGCATGGGACAACACAGAGACGTGGACTGCTTTTACCTCTGTCAAACGTATGAGCGTATTCCGAAACATCTCGTACGCGATAATACTAATCTATTGGTACTTTTTAAGCAGGATGCAATGAATTTGAAACATGTACATGATGACCACGTAAATACCGATATGGCGTACACGCAATTTAAAAGATTATGTTCAAAGTGCTGGAACGATGGTAAATATGAATTCGTGGTAATAGACAAGGATAGTGAATTCAACAAGGGTCGTTACAGAAAGGGATTTGATTGCTTTATAAATTTGTAGCCTTCAACGTTATCACGCAGTTGGAGTGTAACCTTAAAGGAGTCAATATGCACAGAGCTGATCTAAATAAGGAGAAACATATTTTGCATCAAGTCGCGAGCGCGAGCGACGCGATTCGCCGGAAACATACAATGTTGAAATTAGGGAAAACAACGACCGAGAGAAATATGGAAGAATTTTTTAGGCCGGTGGTAGCTCCGCTGCAAAAACTAGTCGATCAGTCGTCATCGTCGGTAAAACAGGAATCAGCTATCAAGAACGAGCCAAATGTTGAATCATCCATGAAAAAGGAGGACGAATATACCGACAATGAGGATGATCGATTTGAACATACGTTTGAAACGGCTCACGGGGAGACCTCGGAAGAAAATATTAGTATTGAGGATAATATTAATGATGATCTCAAAATTATTTGAAAATGTTCGACACGAAGGACAAGAAAGAATTGGATACGTCGTATGGAGAACGAAAATTACAGGGAAATCGTTTAATGATCGGAAATTCACCAATTATATTTGAGCAAAATGTTATTCGTGTCGGTAATAAGACTTATGATCAAAATGAGGGTTTACTGGAATTGATATTTAAAAAATCACCTGATCTATCCCTCGTAAAGGTGAATGATATGGAAAGTTATCGTGAAATCCTCGACTCGACACACGCCTATAGAAAACATTACATCAGTGATTATGCAATTTGCAAGGATAAAAGCGTGAAATTAAAAAATATAATTGCACAAATGATCGCGTCACCTTTGAGAAAATCTGCGCCAAAGAGACACTCGGAGCGATCGGGTAAAGGCTTACCACGATCCAAAATTATTAAAAGGAACAGTAGCGTGGATTACGTTTATTGGGACGACCCTAACGAATTAGTCGATAGGTTGCGGCTACTCTTTGCCTCCCAATCAGCCGGAAATTTTAGTCATTCGAATGAGATCGTTTCTATTATCGAAGAACTGCGTGAAGCTGGAACCATTTATTAATGCTGGTTAACAAGTATTCGAGCGCAGTCTTATCGCAACACCCAAAATGAGCGTTGATGTGTTTGGCCATCATTTGAGAAGGAGTAGGAATACTGGTACGGATGGTGATCGAGGTCCTCCCGGAGAAGGCTTTAAAATCACCGTCGACGGTCAATACGATATGGACGATCGAAGATTGTGTAATTTAGGCGCCCCCGTCGGCGAACACGATGCCGTGTCTGTGCGAGTGAAGCAAGCTGCTATTGAAGAAGAATTTAGACTTATATACACCGTTACATCCGCCTTGCGAAATAATATCGATGAGTGTGAATCGATGCTTCAAGTCCTCGAATCGAAATTTCAAGAACACACGAAACACGAGCGAGTGAATGACGCATCAGTACAAGAACTTGCTGCACGCGATTCCGAGATTATTACTCGTTTGGACGAGCAACTGAGATCACACGAATCCAGTGTGACGTACGCTATACAACATCTGAAAACGCGAATCGAAGATCTCGAAAAATCCACTTTATGCCATTCACAAATGTTGTCCGATCATCCTGGATTAATTGTGTCGGAGCATGAAAACACAGGCGATAGCGGATGAACTCCATAAATCAGCATGGAGAAATTATCCGCGTCGTTACGTTGACATACGAGGATTCGACGAGACGTGGCAAGCTGATCTCGTTGATATGTCGGCATATGGATAGTACAATAATGCCTACAAATATCTACTAACAATTATAGATATTTTTTCAAAGTATGCTTGGGTCGGACCAACGAAAACGAAAAGTGGCAAGGATGTGTCGAGTGCCATGGCGACGGTTCTTAAACTTGGTCGCGCCCCCGAACAATTGCACGTCGATCGCGGTAAAGAATTTTATAACAGCGAATTCAAGAATCTGCTCCAACGCCACGGAATCATCCTGTACTCAATCTTCAGCAACATGAAAGCATCGATATGCGAACGTTTTAATCGCACGATCAAGGATAAAATGTGGGAACAATTCTCCCTACGTGGATCGTACAAGTGGATCGACATACTAAAAAATTTGATCACCAATTACAATAAATCCAAGCATCATTCGATAAAGATGAGGCCTCGCGACGTTACCGCTCGAAATGAAAACAATATCTTGCTACACGTTTATCGAAAATCAAAAGTTAATCGAACGCGCAAGATAAAATTCAAAGTTGGCAATAAAGTACGAATAAGCAAGTATAAACACGTTTTCGAAAAAGGTTATTCACAAAATTGGACAACAGAAATATTCATCAAAGTCATACCTACCGATCCTGTAACGTACAAGTTGAGAGATTATCAGGACAAACCGATCGAAGGCGGTTTCGACCAAGAAAAACTCGCACCAGTCAAATATCCAAATACTTACCTTGTG
This sequence comes from Netelia virgata, assembly GCA_951802705.1. Lineage (NCBI taxonomy): Eukaryota > Metazoa > Arthropoda > Insecta > Hymenoptera > Ichneumonidae > Netelia > Netelia virgata. Next base: position 15,058,504 of record OX637866.1, read on the forward strand.
GAAAAAGTTATTCGGAAACGTGGAAATAAATTACTTGTAAAATGGCTAGGTTTTGATAGTTCGCACAATAGCTGGATAAACAGATCTGATCTGTAATTTTTTTATTTATATCATAAGTTTTTTAATCAATTAAAATAATAAACGAATTAAAAAATGGTTTTATACTTCATTTTCAGGCATGATTAGTATAGTGAAAAGATATAAAGTGTATTCACTTTTTACATTATGTGAATGAACTATTAGTCTGTAGGTACACAGTTTCCTCACATCTATCCACCGTTTCCACTCCATACATGGACATTTTTTCAGGGTGGTATCACAATTGAGATACGTCATCGAGGTGATGGTTTCAGCGATTGGATAATACCATGGATGTCGTATTATTTTTTTAACTTTACTTTGCATTGATGGACGTGGCGTAAAAATAATGCTCTTAAGAATGCGAGTCATTTTGATCATTGTCATATCCGAGACGTTAAACTCTTTTTGAATTCACAGAGTTATCCTTATCGGACCTTAAGAGTCAGTGTAACAGGCGACGAACGATGCGAAAACGGCATCCTTATTTGTATGCACACTGAGCAACCGATCAGATTAACATTTGGCGAGTACATAGAGAATTACGTCACCTTGTACATGAGACTCATTTTTTTCCGAAATTTTGAAAAAAATTTTGCAGATTCAGTTTATCACTAGAGAAATGAGACAATTCTTTATGTTGCACCGATTCTAGCGAAATTTTCGGACTCTTAGGCAACGTAGCATTAAAAAACACACATTTTAAATTTTGTTTCATTTAATTTGATGCAAAATTGGCTGCAAAATTAAGGATGGGGTTTTATGGACAAAAAAACCGAGAATATTATCGGCACAGCGTGAAAATAGTATGACGAAATTCCGTGTGGAGCGCTGACGTATTTGTCTCACGAGATGGGTGCGGGAACTGGCAGAGGAGGAGACGTACGCCTGAAAAGTTACGCCTAATACACCGCATACAGCCACGCCTCCTATGCCAGAATATCGAGATCCATTCTATATTTATATCTACTTATACTACGAAGTCCGGCACCCTCCGAAGCCGACTGAGACACGTGCCTCGTGAAATAACGACGCCAGCCCGCTTTCCACACAAACGTAAATCATGAAATCATATGAACGACAAAATATTGATTGACGAAACTATGATATTTCACGATTATTCTCTAACACCACAATACAGCACAATACGACCAACAATAAGAGCAATGCCATTCAGACCGATTGCTCTGTATAGTCAAATTCAGACATATCATGGTTTATCTTTCTCGCCCTAACAAGCTGCCTATAGCTCGATCGGGCGAGCCATATACTTTCGGCGACAGTATATATATATATATATACGTGTTCGACGCTCGCGTCTCATCCATCCGCCGCGCGGGCTATGAGAGTTACCGACACCGACCCCGCGATACATAAAACGGGAATCGAGAATTTTCAGTCATTTTTTCATCAAATGATATGAAACAAAGCCCAAAATGTGCGTTTTTCCATTCGGCATGCAATGTTGGCTTCAACACGATAAGAAATATCGTACGAGTATGACAATTTATCGTTTTTTTTCATTAACGAAATAATTTATTTAAAAAAAAAAAACGAGCCTTAGGATCTTTGTACCATAATTCTCTAGGTATCCTCAAAGTTACAACCCGATCGGTCGCTCGGGGCTCGTCAAAACAAAGACGGCGTTTTCTCGTTGCCGCTGAGTTTTTCGGTGTCAGCGAGCAGAGAAGAAGCGAACACTCCACAACGGATAGCGAGTGCCTTACCTACGTTTCCCACTGCACATAATTCGTATGAACGACGGTGGCTCAGTGGGCTAAGGCGTTGTATACTCGTTGTATCACGTCGAGAATATCGATGGTTCGAATCTATCTTTGTAACTTTTTTCTTCACGTCAAAAATTTAATATTTTTTTGCTTCAAAAACGTCAAAATATTGACTGACAAAACTATATTTTTGTTATTACTTTGCCAGCACGGGAATGCAGAATAATCTCCCTAAGACAAACTGCATGTTGATCCTTAGTATATATCAATAATCAAATCATAATCTTATTTGATTATTTTCTACGATTTTTTTCACACGGGCAATATTATTATTTTATTTTATTTTGTACGAAAAAATTTCTTTTTCTGCGAAATATTCTGATTTTTCATTTTCATGTTTGTTAATATTTTTCATTAGCGTAATATTATAGTTGAATTTTATTATGTTCCATAACATTTTTTTGTATAATATTATAATTTTACTTTATCATATATTTGTGGGGTTTGCTCTCGACGATTTGCTACTACTCTGTGTGACGTATCCACGACGCGATGTAACACGTCGAGAACAAGGAACTTCAAAAAAGTAAACATTGGACGCTCTCGACTGTCGCCCAATATACATATATATATATATATCGATCGTCGCAGCGCTCGACAGCCGCGTGACGTCGGACAAGGTTAGTCGCTCAGCTCGCCGGGCACGCGAATGTATTTTGAGGTAACTGCAACGTATATTATTTTTAATTCGCCGCGATTTCAACGTTTTTTCTTTGATTCATTGAGCCGCGTTTGTGTGCTTTGTGAAAGGAAAGTGACGTGACTCGAGGTTAGTGGCTCAACGCGTCTGATACGTGGAAAAATATACGAATGGATATCAGTGATGGTGCATAGAGGATACTAGTGAGAGTGTAGTGAGTAAGTGAAAAAGGAGTGAAACGTGACAAGGAGTTCGTATGACAAACAAGAAACAAAATTTATTTTTTATTCTTTCCGATTTTCATTTATCGTCGTTCTGCTTGTATCAACCTTTTTGAGCTCGTCAACTATACCTTACAAGAAAATTAAGAGATAGTTTTTTATACCTAATAAAATACAAAATTTTGAACAGCCTGTATCTGTGATTGTATTTCTCGTACGGAGATTTAAAATAATGCCCGTACGACAAATGCAATGAAAGTTGCACGGGCTCTTACAAAGTATTAATTTATGAGGTATACAAAATTATTGCTTAATTTTTTTGCAAAGTATAATTGAGGAGACGAAAACAGTAAGCAGAATGACGGTGAATGAGCATTATTTCATGACAATAAAAAATAAATTCAGTGAACGGGCCTAATTGAAAATAAAATGATGGGAGAAAAGAAAGCAGATCGGGCGAGTACCGTCTACATGCTCGGTGCCTAGCCCGCGAAAAGCACAGTTATCGGCGTTCATGTAGACGGAGCAGGAAGGTTGTGGAGAGCGTGAGCGAGCAAGAAAAGGACGGCTGGAGAACGGAAGCGGCGTTGCACTGTGTTTTTTCGCACTCGGGGTACAAGCGATAGCAGTTTGGATGGAGTTGGGAAACTAGGGTAAGTAACAATTGTCTGGAGCAAGTAAATTTAATTTTGATATTTAACTATAATTTAATTATTTTTGAAATATACATTAATTGTTATGGGAATGCTTTTTGAAAGAAAGAAAACATCTGAAAAAATTCTCGTTAACTCAACAAAAAGTAATACAACTTTTTACCGTCTTGAAGTTTTATTGTAAACCTCATCATCTTCGTAATTCGGAGCAATTTCCAAATTATCTATTTTTTCTCAAAAAACGAAATATGTTTGGAAAAGAATCCTCGAAAATTTTCTACAAAATGAAATTGAAGCTTAGACGTCCTCCTTTATGATGTCGGGGAAAGAAATGCGTTAAACAAAATTTACCACAAATGGGGTCCACTCATAAAAGAACAAAAAATGGTCGTTGTCTAAACTGGATGCTAATTGTAAAAAAAATCGTAAATTATTTATATGTATGTATGCATGCTCGGGTCGAAAAGAGAACACAAGCAGTGGCGTGAACAGATACCAATGTTTCAACCGTATATATATATATATTGTGACGAGGCGGTATATCCCTCGCAATCTTGAGAGATAGAAATATTCGTGAGAATATTAGAGTAGGGCCGCAATAGCAGAGTCGCGTCGTCTCGTACCCGTGGTTGGCAAAATTGTATGCTTGAACCTGCGCTGCCGAGACATCTCGTGATTTTCAGAGACACAAGGCCACGGGATGTCAACATTGTCGGCCGTACGCGAGAGACGACGTCGGCGGACGAGAGAGAGAGAGGGATGGCTGTGCCGGCGATCGAGGGTCGATCGTCGCGAGGACCGTCTTCCCCTCTTCCCCCAGATAGGACCACGAGGGAGCCGGCGAGCGAGCGTAACGAGAGCGTAGGAGAGTATGGTCTCGACTGCGACCCGAGAAAGAGAAATTGTATAGAATCGTAATTGTAGAGGAGCGAGAATTGTAAGACTAGAAAAGTGTGGAAGAGTGCGTGAAGAAAAGGATTAGAGAGCGAGTGAGTGAGTGTGCGGAAGGAAAGAGCGGAGGGTACGTGAAAGAAGGACGAGAGAGGAGCACCTGGAACCGCTGTGCGACGGGATAGGCGAAAAGCGGCGTAGCGGAAAAAGGTAGGCACACCGGATATTTCCTTACGCCGGTGCGATATCGCGTACCGTCGGCGCGCGGTAGTTGGGTTCGTGCTCATCTCGCGACGTAGCCCGCTCACGGACGTAGCCCCTCCCCCCGGCGTCTCTGGGGGACAGAGCTACGTCGCTCCGCGTAGTCATTGAATACGTAATTATTGTTAAGCAAGGTGATTGTCACACCGTTATTGTCGAACGTCCTATCAAAGGAAGAATAAATTAGTATTTGTGAACTTTAGACACGTGTGTCGGGTAATTTTGATTATTTAATTAACCCATTGTGAATCGATGCTCGTCCCCCGACCCTACTAATTCCCTGAGTAATAACGAAGAGAGGAGGAAGAACGTTGGTAAGAAAAATTCCCTTGGTGCTACGGGGTTGGTGCAAGCACCTGGCGCCCAATTATTAATTGGAAAGAGAGGAAGTGTTAGGCTCAATAAAAGTTTTCGGGGCGTCATTATAGAATTTGACGGGCAGCTCTTTTTGACTTTGCACGAAATTTGGCCGAAAGGAGCTCGTCACAATATATATGACCGAAGCATTGGGGTCGGTCAGGAGACTACTGGTGTTTTCTTATTCTTTCTTTACATGTTAGGCGCGCCTTCTCTGAGTATTCCGAGCGTCGGCACTCCCAGATTTTTTCCAATTGCCGGCGTGGACAAACATTATTGTAAGACGAATATATTTCTATCGTTTCATTGATATTTAGCAATAATAATTGTGCGAACAATATGTCGTCGAATAAAATTGTAATCGAAACTGCACTCATTTTTTCGAATAAAAAATCGGCGAAAATATTTTATTCTATCTACAATTTTTCAAACAGCAATTATAAAATCCCTCTTCGAAAATTGTAACAACGTAATAAAAAAAAAGTTTTGCATATTTTCTATAATTGAAAAATCGACGGAATTCAATGAAGAATTTATTCTCCAAGTTACCGCCAACCTAATTATTATTGCTAAATAGCAATTCTATATATTGGAGTAAATTCATTTTATAATAATTTTGATCCGTGGCGACACTCACGTTAGGTAAAATCCCGAGCGCTTCAAGGTTTTATAGGCAGGTCAAACCAGAGGTTCGGATCTCAAACCTCAAATTTTCGGAGCTACAGATTGAAATTTAAAGGGTATACGTAATTTTTAATTCTAAACAAGTTTTTCGTCTTAGTAATTTTCGAGAAAATTGTGCGTTCGCGAGAAAAAAATTAAAAACTAAAAAAAAAGTGGGGTGGGGGTCGGGAGTGGTTTTTGACCTCTCACGGCTGTAATTTTTCGATTTTCCGAAAAATTCAATTGCACGATGTTAGATAATTTAATTTCGCACAAAAAAGTCTACGGTAGCACTAGTCTATCTGTAAAAGGGGGGTGGTAAAAATTGTTCAAAGTTTTTTTTTCGGCGCGCGTTTTTTTTGTCAAGTCGCGTCTCATTAAAAAATTCATATAAAATCGAATAACTTGAAAATAATTTTTTTAACACGGCAGTTATCTGTCGAATCGTTTGTTTTATAATTTTCGTGAAACAAAAAAATCTATGATTATTTATACCCGTTGTATCACAGTTTCAATATTTGAAACAGCTTTTTTTCGGTGTTCCCATGAACGAAAAATGTTTTAGCCTAAATATTTAATAAACCTACTTTATAACGAAAAATAAAGTTCCTTGAAAGTTTCTCGTCACTATCACCGTTTACGCGGTAATAATTGTTTTAACACGCGACGCGAGAGACAAAATTTTTAAACCCGCGACGCTGTATAGACAGAGAAAGACGATCGGCTATCACTCTCTTACTCACTGCGCATAGGGAGCCTTCACTCGCACACATTTATGCTCGGACTGTGTCGCACGACGAAACTCGTCGCTATGGCTGGCAACCGCGCGGCGTTCCTCGAGTCCGATGCGACAGAGAGGTACTTACCCAACGACAAGATCAACACACGCATCAGCTGTGACACTTCGGTTGTCTGTTCGCGCGCTGCCGTAAATTTTAATTTTCAGCCGATAAAAATCATCAAACAGTAGAAAAATTTCGAAACATCGATGTTAATACTTATAGCTTATTCAACTCAAAATTGTATGAATATAATTATTATCGTAACGCGCAAATACACTTTTTTTACCGAAATCTTTTTTTTCTATATGAAATAATGTAGGACATGTAGTTTTTATATGAAGCGTTTCTTTTTTTCTCAGTACTTTTGAGTACCTATCACAGTAGTACGTACAATAGCAGTTGTAGTTCTGCAATGTTTATTGCTCAAGACACTTTTGACTATTATTTGGAAAATTTGTTGCATTTGATTGTTCCCTAATTCTCCATTTATTGTCTTTTTTTACTCCACTCAATCAATATTTCCATTTCTCGGCGTGCCAGAGTAATGACTTTATTATTATCACATTCCAACGTCTCATCGCAAATATAACATAAATTACTTGAAGCCATTACAGGCGTCACGCGAACGCGGTTTGGCGCGTTCGCTTGTTTTATTTTCTATATATTTCTCTCCGCCTCTCAAATCGCGTCCAACTCATTGTCAGTCTAACAATAAGGCCGGACCGGCGAAAACGTATAGTGTGACGCCTTACATTCTCAACAGCGTTGGGTAAGTACATCTTTGTCGCACACATCATTGATGCCTAATACTTCCCTCTCTGTCGCATCGGACTCGAGGAACGCCGCGCGGTTGCTATACCGAAGAGCTTCGTCGTGCGACACAGTCGCACGACGCACTCGCACACATAAATATGGGCGAGTGTGTCCGTGAGTGCCGGCACTGAGCCAGCGAAGGCCCCATATGCGCTGTGAGTAAGAGAGAGATGGGCGATAGGTCTTTCTCTGTCTATACAGCGTCGCGGGTTTAAAAATTTTGTCCCTCGCGTCGTGTGTTAAAATAATTATTACCGCGGAAACGGTGATAGCGACGAGAAACTTTCAAGGAACTTTATTTTTCGTTATAAAGTTGGTTTATTAAATATTTAGGCTAAACATTTTTTCGTTCATGGGAACACCCAAAAAAAGCCGTTTCAAATATTGAAACTGTGATACAACGGGTATAAATAATCATAGAATTTTTTTGTTTCACGTAAATTATAAAACAAACGATTCTACAGATAACTACCGTGTTAAAAAAATTATTTTCAAGTTATTTGATTTTCTGTGAATTTTTTAATGAGACGCGGCTTGACAAAAAAACCGCGCGCCGAAATAAAAACTATGAACAATTTTCACCACCCCCCTTTTACAGATAGATTAGTGCTACCGCGGACTTAAATTATCTAACATCGTGCAGTTGAATTTTTCGGAAAATCGAAAAATTACAGCCGTGGGAGGTCAAAAACCACTCCCGAACCCCCTTTTTTTTTAGAGTTTAATTTTTTTCTCGCGAACGCACAAGTTTCTCGAAAATTACTAAGATGAAAAACTTGTTTAGAATTAAAAATTACGTATACCCTCTAAATTTCAATCTCTAGTTCCGAAAATTTGAGGTTTGAGATCCGAACCTCGAGAGAACCTTTGAGAGGGGAGCGATTGAGGGAGAATCTGTGCGCGTTGAGCATATCGTGCGCGCGACACGAGCTCTCGGTCCTCTACGCGACCCGAAGGATATAGTAGCTTCCCATAAACTATTTCAAACTAATATTTTATTTTCAGAGTATATTTGCATAATTATTATAAGTTTAATTGTAAAATATGTTAATTACTAAACTCGCCGTGTTAAAGAGCGAGATGCCAGCGACGTCAGTCGCTGTTCTCTTTCGTCCAGTAAACCGGATGAAGAGAATTACAGTTTCGAAAAACTGTTGTCAGTTGATAAAAACTGCCCTGCCAAAGAGCAAGATCACAGTGACGCCTGTCACTGTCCTCCTTCGTTCGCTAAAACGAACGGAGAGTATTAGTTTATAAAAACTGATTATCATCCAATATGATTGCATAATACATATTGTATAATACATATTTCTTGATAGATGCTGGGTGTACATTACCCAGACGCATATATATATGCATAGCCGAAGCATTGTTATTGAAGAAACTGCGCTGACATTTTTTCATCATTTAGTATATATTGAAGAAACAGCGCTGACATTTTTTCATCATATAGTAGGTGTTGAAGAAACTGCGCTGATATTTTTTTATCATTCAGTGTGTATCGGAGAAACTGCGCTGACGTTTTTTTTATCATTCAGTGTGTACAGAAGAAGCCTTGCTGACATTTTCTCATCACTCAGTCTGTATCAAAGAAACTTTGCAGTCATTTTTTCATCGTTGAATAAAACTTTTTTGCTAAATACAGAATGATGAAAAAAGTCAGCAAAGTTTCTTCGATACAGACTGAGTGATGAGAAAATGTCAGCACGACTTCTTCTGTACACACTGAATGATAAAAAAATGAAAGCGCAGTTTTTTCAATATATACTAAATGATGAAAAAATGTCAGCGCAGTTTCTTCAATACATAATAAATGATGAAAAAATGTTAGCGAAGCTTCTCCGATATACACTGAATGAAAAAAATATCAGCGCAGTTTCTTCAATAAATGATGAAAAAATGATATTTTTAATTTCTAAAAATAATGAATTAACAAATATGTTAATTAATAAACTCGCTCTGCTAAAGAGCGAGACGTCAGCGACGTCTGTCGCTGTAAGTCTGTCCGCTAAAGTGGACAGAGAAAATTTTAATTGTTGATAAATGTTTATTAACAAATATGTTAAAGATTAATAACCGTTCTGTTAAAGAGCGAGGTGCCAGTGACGCCTGTCGCTGTGAATCTGTCCTCACAATGGACAGAGATATTTTTAATTTCTAAAAATAATGAATTAACAAATATGTTAATTAATAAACTCGCTCTGCTAAAGAGCGAGACGTCAGCGACGTCCGTCGCTGTAAGTCTGTCCGCTAAAGTGGACAGAGAAAATTTTAATTGTTGATAAATGTTTATTAACAAATATGTTAAAGTTTAATAACCGTTCTGTTAAAGAGCGAGGTGCCAGTGACGCCTGTCGCTGTGAATCTGTCCTCACAATGGACAGAGATATTTTTAATTTCTAAAAATAATGAATTAACAAATATGTTAATTAGTAAACTTGGTCTGCTAACGAGCGAGATGTCAGCGACGTCCGACGCTGTAAGTCTGTCCGCTAAAGTGGACAGAGAGAATTTTAATTGTTTATAAATGTTTATTAACAAATATGTTAATTATTAATAACTGCTCTGTTGAAGAGTGAGATGCCAACGACGTTCGTTGTTGTTTATCTCCGTCTGCTAAAATAGACGGACATAATTTTAATTCGTAAGAATTTATAATTAACAAATATGTTAATTAATCAAAACCGCTCTGCTAAAGAGCGAGATGCCAACGACGTTTGTCGTTGCATACTCAGAATTATTATAATTCTGTTATTTATTGCTGTGGTTGCAGTAAAAACAAACTTGAATGTTTGGTACGCTCGGCTATATATTGTAGCGAGAAAGAAATTCTTGCAGCGTACATGTAACATGCACACTAGTGTATGTTACATGCCCATAGCCGAGCATTAGTATTAGATTTTCGAACGGGGCGGGTCATGGCTGGCCCTGCTACGAGGCCTCGGCCTTCGGCCCGCCTCGTGTACCGGGGCTTCGTAGCAGACGCGCGCCGTGACATCTAGCGGTAGTGCGCAGCGGCTCGTAGCCAAATGCTGCGAGCTCTGCACTACCGCTGGGAAAGGGAACCCGTCGAAATTTTTCTCCGTGTTACACTGACTCTTAAATCTTGACATTAGTCGCAATCAGTACGCTTTGCTCTATGAAATGAATGTTATGCAATAATGTTACGCTTTGCTCTAAGAAATGAATGTGCTCTATGAATTAATTGTTATCGATTGTTCATAGCAGAATGAATCGTTGAAGTCAGGCCCCGTCGATATTCGCCTCGAATTCGAATCTGTAAATCCCATTCCCGCTCAAACCTCAGCTTATTGTTTAATTTTACACGACCGTATTGTCGAATATAACCCCATCAGTGGTATTGTTAAAAACATAGTGTAAGAACACGTTCATCAGTAGAGCTATATACTTTTCTTTTTACTTTTTATAGTTTTTATTATTACTATATATTCATAAGTTTTGTTTTGCGCCGGGGGGAGGCGTAATGAATGTTTCTTCTAAATCGGACGCGAGGGTAATTGGAATCGGTTGTATCCGAGATGGAGTACGTGGTTGACTTGCAAGGTTTCAAAAAGCCCTCGAACGAATTTGTGTTGGAAGAACTTTCTGTTATTTCTTTAACAGATTTCAATCAAACAAAATCAATCATGCGTATGGATTGATTTGCCCGTTAAATATAGATGTACAAATGGTTGGTTGACAAAAAATTATCACGGCTTACCATGGAACTATGGTGCCACACCATATAATGCTATAAACAGAATTCTTCAAAACATTTTGCGCGATGCACGAGTAATTTACGTTAAAGGTCCGGAGAAGAGAGAATGGTTGATGAATTTTTTGAATGGTTGGTCGGAGCTCATAATAAATTTCGATAATCTCGAGTGTCCATCGTTACAAAAATTGCAGAAAAGTGTACGCACTGATTGTTCATATGACAAGTATTCATCAAAGTTCAATTGCGCTAGCAAAAATGTTCTAGCTCTAAAATATTGGCTTCGCCCAAAATTCCTCGAGAATTAAGTGTATTTTTCCTTGAAAATAAAAAAAAGATTTTAATACATATCGTGTCTGTGTTTGCTATATTTTGAATACCCTATACACCAACGAAAACGATTTAAATAATGTTCGATGGTTCCCCACAATGGAGACGTCTCGACTTATTTCGACTCGTCTCGACTCGTCTCAAATTGTCACGGCTTTATTCCCTCATAGCATTCACATAGTGAAATAATAATAATAATAATTAAGAATTAGTCACTAAAATGAGATGGAAGATCAAATTCAGTATAAGTGAGACGCGCTCGCAACTGTTCCAATCAGTCGTTGCATCAGTCTTCATGCGACACAGTCAAACGTCATCGCATCCGAAGTTATTACCGTTGAAGAGACGCGAATTGCTAATCCACGTTGAACAATTATTACGAAATATTCAACCATTAAAAAAAATAATTATCGCACGATCACGAACTCAATCGTTGGTAAACAAATTTGGACAAATAAATTTTGATGCATCATCATAAAAAAATCGCAGGTTTGCATTAAACGTTTTGTCTCTTGAATTATGGGTTCTCATCATTTCGAGTGTTAACAATAAACAATTTTATGGAAAAAATTTATTTTTTAGATCAACATGAATTTACACGAAATCAACAAAGTGGCTCTGTTGGCTCACTTTCTTCCAATCAAAAAGCTGTTCGAATAGTCACCTCAGAAGGCGTATCCAGTTACCGATATAGAAATCGCAAAAACCGAGTACGGCGACAGAGTCGTCGTGGATTTGGAACATTGAATTTGTTCAGATGTAATAATTTTATAAGTAATAACGAATGTAATACTGAGCGTAATATCAAATAGAAGAAACCACGATATTGAATAAAAATTGTATAAAACCATAGATATTTGTAACATGTTTTTATTTTTATTCGAGAGAAAATATATTTGGAATGAGTACACATGAAAATAAATAAGAAAAATTATGTAAGTATATATAAAAAATGAATTAGAAAAGAAAATGGTTTATACAATTTTTTTTTAAATGTTATGATGCATCTCGCGTTCATGTTAATATCAATTAAGATGGTCCAGTCGTCAATGAAGTTGAGTTGCCCCATTATTCGTCCTCCTAATTCAATAATCACCATTGTCCTGTCGGGGGTCCAAAGCTGTTGCAGCCAACGTCGTGTTAATAGCGTGCATGATTTGGATTCGGGTGTGTGTTATCATTCACTCCGTGGAGTGAAAACCTTTGCGATTAATTCATAGTAACCTGGAACCAACATTAAAAAACGCGTAAATTACATTAATAATCGAAAACATTAAAAAAACTAAATAGATTGAATTTGCGTGATATATTTGAGTTTAACAGCTTCTAACCGGTTCTGATCGCTAATGAGTTCCACGATCCAATTAATGGCGATTGGAAGCAATTGTATTAATAATTTAAATGATTTGATATCAAGAAGATCGGCTTCATCATTGTGACCCGTTTGACGTAATGCTTGTATAAATTTGTCGTATGCGTACGGTCCTCGTGTCTTTATCGTTAATATGATATCTTGCCCTGTGGATTTACAATGTATCCTCCTCTGAAAACACAACCATAATATTTAACAAAGACAATTTTAAAATAAAGAGGAATATTATTTATACTTACTCTCTAAATCGGCAAATTTACATCATCGTCATTGAAAACCTTGAGTTTAATTAAAACTGGTAACACCGCATACATTTGTATTTTTGAAATAATATTTTGGCAAAGAAAATCGATTCTATCACGATCGCGTATATCCATTATTAACGCTCTCACTCAGCGTTCTTCCAATGCTTCTCCGTTCACTTCTTCCAATATAATAAAATCATTTCTACGCGAGATGTGAGATGATCAAATAATGTGGTAATGCTGCTGCTCTCTCTTTCTAAGGTTTGTGAAAGAGAATGATAGTTCATTTTTTGGGTCGTTGTCATTGTTTATCATAAAACGTCGTGGAGAAATGTCACCGATATCCTAGATATCGCGGCTAGCTCGTTGCAGCAAACGCTCTGATCTGGCTGTGACGTCACCGCAGTGCGTTGTAACACATCGAATGCCGCCCCAAAAAACGTTCGAGTGCACTTTGAATAAACAATGCAATCAAGAAATATCGGTAACTCGCAGCATTCATACTGCTCTGCTTGTGCCGTCATAGGAATATTTATTACACACATAAATAACAATAAATAAACAATTCGGCTAAGAAATATGGGGTAACTCATACCTCACACCTGATGCCCCCCCTCTCGCTGCCATGGTGTCACAGAATCTTCGAGATCCTCCCCCCCTCACCGCCATGGTGTCACAGAATCTTCGAGATGTCCCCCCTCACCGCCATGGTGTCACAGAATCTTCGAGATGCCCCCCCCCCCCGCACCTTGGAAGTCGGTGTGTATGTGTGGGTGTGTACGCGTGACGTGTACGTGTGCACTAACACACGTCGGTCCAGAATCCCCCTTGTTTAACTACTCCCATCCCGAGTAAAAATATTGTATATACTTAGATACAATTATATACAAATAATATACAATCATATATATTCATATATAGGGTTATATATAATTGTATACAACTCTATACATTCGTATATAAAATCCGATATAAATGTACTTCCACCAAATTTGATTTGATAAAATTATATATAGTTCATATATAATGATATATGGAGATATATAATTAGATATAATATCATATACAGTTATATATAATTCAATATAGTGTTGTATATAATTATATATATACGTAAAAATTTTATTTACGGTATATAAAATTGTATATGACTGTATATGAGTACTTTTATTTTGTTTTGAAATACATAATAATTGTACATATATATTTTTATATAGCTTCATATATGGTTAGATATAGAAACAGTTTTCTTTGGTTTTATTCGCGTATGGAAGTAGGTAAATCGAAAGATTGTTTATTAAAAGTTAACAAATTATGTATTGATGCAATACATAATTTGTTAACGATATATATATATATATATATATATATATATATATATATATATATGTAATGTTTGATAGATTCTGTTCTTTTTGTGGAGGTTAGAGTACGACTGCCATGGGTTTCTCTGTAAATTCAGGATATATTTTATTATTATATTACATTACTAAACTATTTACATTAGTCCTATTTTCTAACTATTTACATCTAATGTCGTTACCTGTAAATTCAGGAAACGACATTTACAGCCGGTAGTTTCCTTGTGTTTCCGAAGCTCTTCTCCGTACCTTCTCGCATTCGCGACTGGTGTCGCGGCACTCCGATCGGATCGGTGGCACACGCTCGCATTCCCAACTGTCGTCTCGGAACGGCAAATTTCAAACCTCTTTGGAAGAGGTATGACGGGACGAATATACGTATCGTCGTATCTCTTTACATATATATTGCATCAATACATAATTTGTTAACTTCATATATATAGATATATAGAAAGAGACGACATAGATATAAGCCATAAGTACGACAGAAAAATGAGCGTGTAGCTTCCCTCACGGCCAGCAGGTGGCGCATGGCCGCGCGCTTTCTCGCAAGCGCACCCGTCGCCCACCGGCATTATAAAGACGTGAGCAGAACGAACAAAATCGTTCCTCGTCTTCCGATTGCGCTGACAACCACACTCTTATGTAACATGTTGAGTAGTGCTTATCTATCAGTCAATAAAATGTTTTGTTGTAACCCGAGTAAAAATGAATATATATAAGCATATATAATTGTATATTAATTGATTATACACAACAGTATATAAAAATTGGCCCGATAGAATTTTATATATTGTATATTAGTATATATAATTGTATACGTTTATATACAATTGTATACAATTCTATCGGGCCAATTTTTGTATATAATTGTATATGATCAATTCATATACAATTATATATGTTTATATATATTTATTTTTACTCGGGATACCGCACTCAAGGGTCCTCAGACCCTCCGGTGGGGGTATGGAATTTCTAAGGCACGCCATATTCGCGAATATGCGCGTGATTCCGGGAAAATTTGTGGCGTCCGTGCTGGCGTCGCAGCGCGTGCACGGCCTGCTCGTTGTGATTTCGCTGACCCTGGGCATTGACTCCTCGGAGTATTTCAACTCACGGACCCAGAGTCAGCGACGTTGTTACTAGGTGAGATAGTCACCCTCGGGTGACTATCACACGTCCACAACACCGTTCTCACTATAAAGCAATATGGCGGCACTCAATTTAGCCGTCTCATGACCGTCGCGCACGCCATCTAGGTAAAACCCCGCGGTTTTTAAATAGATCTGAGGACGTCTTAACACAATTATTGATAAATTACCAATATATTATACTTTACTGCAATGTAAATCGTGCACATTTCGCTCTAACTAACAATAAGCGTCGAAAAAATGGAAATTCGATATCTGGAAATAATAGACAAATGCAAATCTGAAAAGTGTGTACTACTACAACGACAATTAACTTTTTGACGTTCATAATTTATTCAACAATTTACTGTTCTATCGAAAAAGTAATAGATATTCATTTTCATGTTTAAAAATTATTTTCAACTCTTTCATTTATACTATATTCAGCAAACTTTATCCCGTCAGGATCCGATTTAATAATAACAATTTGCGAAAAACCTTTATGAAATTCTTTTTAAGAATTTGAGAAAATTTCTTCGGCTCATCCGGCAAAAAAGCTACGTTCGAACACAAACAAATTATTTCAAAAACGTGACCTCGATGCCTCGACGGAATAAATCTCAATGTGATCATCATATATCCTTGTTGAAAACATAAGACTTTCATGCGGGAGTTTTTTCCGTGCCATCTCATTGTCGCAACTTATTTGTGAAGATAAATTCGATGAGCCATCCTTTATACGTTTTTGTAGCCTTTCATGACTTATCAATAACAATTATTCCGTGCTCACGATCACGAACCTAGGACCCCGATAATTCTTGGCGATAAAATTAACATCTATGTATCATCTACCCATTTTCTGTATTATTTATCATAGTCATACGTTAAGTTTAGCTTCGATTGTTTAACTTTTATTCTATTTCAGGCTGGCCTGCAAGTTGGTGACTTGATTCTTGCAGTTAACTTCGACGGTCTATTCGGATCAACATATGACGAGGTAAGACTTGAACGACATCTTATACATGCAAATATACATAGGGATTAAAGTGACGTAATTTAGTTATGCACGAGCAGTCAACTTTACGACGAAAAATTGTCAGAAAACTTCAGAGAAATTGTCGAAAGCGCAATATGACTTCAGGGATCGGAACAAAGTTGACCACTTTTAAACAGATATAATAAAACGAATGCTAAATCTTTAAAAGGATTTTGTGACGAATCGCCGGAGTCCTTCCGCCATCGTCACCTTGGGTTGCCTCTCTCGCGGAAAATTGCACCCGCACTGTGCCGGCAGGGCGCCAGTCGATTTTTGTGTCGCCGGTATCGACAACCGGCCTCACCTGGAGGTCGGGAGGGAACAGCCCGACCTCTCTATCCCCATGGATCGGGTTAAGGAAAGCGGGAACGACTCACCTTACTTCACCGATCGCGACTCAACCGTCGCGGTCGGTGTCACTTTTGTATCCCCGGAAGTGACGATCCGGTTCACCTGGGTGCTTCCGCGAGATCGGCGGAACCGGAAACGCTCGGCCGCTCAGGTTGCTGAGTGTGGTAGAGAGGGTCGGGGTAAGTCACCCCGGGATGGCCAAAAAAATATCGTCCATCCTCCATGAGGCGAAGCCTCACTCGGAGAGCGAGAACACGGATTCTCGCAACACCGCACCACTCGCAGCGTCGCGAAAAGTGTACCAGCGATAACGCCTGAGACCGACACACATTCGACAAAAAAATCACGAGATCAAACTCTCCCGTCCGAAATCAATAAGTTAATTTTTATATGGCGAGAACACACTGAAACTAAAATATCCGTAGGGAGCCGGGTATACACGGAACTCCCCATAGCGTGTACGCGAACTCGGGCCTCTCACTCTAGAGAGCGAGCGCCCAACCACACGGGATCGCGTACGTAGAGAGAGAGAGAGAGCGAAACCTACGCACCAGCGTCGGTGAGACAGATAACGACTGTCTAACAGCCAATCAAATCCTCATTTCCTCAAATCTGGAATCGGACACCGAGAGCTACTGCCCTCTCGCTCAGGGAAACACTTACCTGCCAAGATAGCGCGATTATCGACGTTGCACGGGATCTCGCGAGTACGCCGACAATCGTTTCCCCTTGGTCACCGCGTATAGGAGAGCACCTACGTCGGCGGCACGAGGGGTTCCCGCCCTCGCCCGTAATCTTAAAACTCCGCTCGCCCTCATACGCGATGCACCACACGGCGGGGCGCCGGTCTTGCAGCCGGACCTGCATCAATTTCTCGCGGGTACTCGCTGGCCGCTTTTACCTGACGGGTAGCTCGATACGGTGAGCGCTATCCTCCACGTCAGGGTCGAGCGCCACGACCTTTTATCCTCCTAATCTCTCCTCTCAACTCCAACTAACGGTCGTATCATTTTCAGCTACAAAGCTACGGGAACGCATGTGTCTAACGGGTGACAGAGCGAGGGCAAACGACGCGACCGGCCTTGGGACGGCGACTTTTCCCTACGTCGGGAAAAAATCACGTCACAATTTATATTGTGTTCTCTCTTATTTTAAATGATGGCATCAGCGCTGTCAAAAGGAAACCACTTATCGTAGAAAGCGATCTAAGACCGAAAAAGCATTTCCCAAAATTGTTGACCTGGAATAAAAAAGAAAGGAATTATGAAAAGTATAGATATATCATTAAACAAATACATATGGAAGATTCGAAATATGGCGTTTTACTAAGATAGTTTACACGTGGGAATATTTTGTGTTAAGGGAGAGATGACCAGGATTCATGTTAATTACAAGAAAGTGCACAGAAAAATGTTAAATCTTTGGCATTTCTCTAAAGTATATAATTTTCAAAATGCAGTTAAGGTTTCAAATGAATCAATGGAGATCTGTTGAAGTATGTTTTCGGCGAATTAGAAACATAGTTTCTATGAAAATGCAATCAGCATTTCACAAAGCAGTTTATGACATAAATAAACCTTTCATTTACCTCTAGTCGGCAAATTCAGTACTATACCGCTGGAGTTTTACTTTGATGTTTTCCTCTCCTTCATCTATATTTAGCCGACTTGTAAGCTAATGAAACTTCTGTTACAGCAGTAGTTTCGAACATTTCAACCGCTTCGAACATTTCAGATATTGGTCCATAAATATGTTTCATTGCGCTTAAAACTGATTCCAAAAGAGATTGCTTGTTCTTACAATCGACTAAAGTACTCGTAGCTTTCGCTTTCTGCCATGAATGTTACAACTTATAACCGGGCAAGCATTTCTCGTTCTGCGGAGTTACATTGCTCAACTTATGCAATATTCTCTTAAATCTTTCTCCCAAATATTTATTACTTGAAACGTAGGGTATGGTTTCAAAATAAATTTATTGGCCAAAGTTCTAGAATAGCGATGCACCTTAGCACCGAGCATTAGCACCGACCTTAGCACAGAATGCACCGATTCTGTTACACTGCAGAATCAGTGTAACAGACGACGAGCGCTTCGAAAACAGCATACTTGTTTTGACGAGCACTGAACAACCGACCAGATTAAAATTTGGCGAGTACATAGAGAATTGCGTCATCTTTTACATGAGACCGATTTTTTTCCAAAATTTTGAAGAAAACTTTGCAGATTCAGTTTATCACTGGACAAATGAGACAATTCTTTATGTTGCACATCGGTGGAGCATAAAGAATTGTCATTTCTAGCGAAATGTTCGGACTCTTAGGCAATGTAGAATTAAAAAACACACATTTTGAAATTTGTTTGATTTAGTTTGGCTTTATTTAGTTTTAGTTTTATGTAGTTATTTAGTTAGGCAGAGGAGGAGACGTACGCTTGAAAAGTTACGCCTAATAGATCGTGTGACATCCAGAGTGAATGTACATAAATATTCATTAATTTCCCTATTTTTGCGTACGCCAAGCGTAATAGCACGGGATTGGGAAGCGAAGAGTATTTGTATGAAATTGAATTAAGGATAATTCCAAGAAATTATGTAACAAAAATATAATTTCTTGGAATTATATTTTTGTTTATTTACTGTTATCTACTATAGTGTTATCTACTATAATTTGTTTATCTACTGTTTCGTTTATTTACTGAATTACTGTTTATTTAACGATATACAAAGTGCTGTTGAAATTTCAAATGATTCTTTTTGAGAGCCATATTGGCTAAGCACACGAGCACCCCAACTGCAGACGTCGGTATATTACCATCGGACAAGAACATTACCCTTCTTGCTCGACCAATGAAAAACGTGATACTATACAAGTTGATTCCACGTTTCTTTGTTATATTATTAGCTTACATGTATAACGCTACATGCCAAATGTATCGCATTAAATATCCACATTATTATTCGTGAATCCTTGTGAGAACGGTGCATTTCTTTTTAATCCCAACAGGTTCTGGGGCCAGAATCACCGCACGAAAATTAATTTTCGGATCCGTGTGCGGAATAGTAAAAAATAAACACACGAATTTTGTTTTGAGGTTAATCCCACGCCGCGTGCAAGTGAAAAGTAATAACCGCAGCTATGGAGAGTGAGCTAGCACGTGTTACTAAACTGAAAAACATAGAGAACTGGAGCATCTGGAAATTCCATGTGCGAGTCATATTGAATGCCTCTGATGCGTGGGGCGTCGCGAACGGTGCACGTGAAATGCCCCAAGTTTTGGACGCACGGGCAATGGCAGACAAGCGAACACAGCACGGAAAGAGTGTCGAAGCATGGCGAAAGAGAGACGGGATGGCACAAAAGATAATCGCCACGACGATCGGCCCCCAACCTACTCTGCACATAAACTGTGAAACAGCGAAGGACATGTGAACACGCTTAACGAGCGTCTACGAACAAAAATCGGAAGCAAGCATCCACATGCTTCAGCAGAAATGGTATACCACGGAAAAGGCGAGCTCGAACAATACTGCCACTCACATCACTAAACTCGAGAATTTGGCACATCGCCTCAGGCTTATGGGTGAGGAAATATCCGACTCGATGATAATGACCAAAATTTTGCTTACTCTTCCCGCCAGCTACAAATATTTCGTCAGCGCCTGGGAATCTGCCCCTGCGGCAAAGCGCATATTGGTAAATCTCACTTCGAGACTGCTAATAGAGGAAACTCGAAACTCCTCGCAGAACGAGCGTGACGCAAACGCATTAGCGTCAAGGTCTCAACGAGGAAATGGGCGATATAGCCGAAGCAGCGGAGACAAAAAGGACCCCGAAAAACCAGGCAAGTGTTTCAAATGTCAACGGCCCGGTCATTGGGCGAGAGAGTGCACCGAGAAGAAACAAAGCGGTAACGGGGAGGTCCAGGAAAGCCTTGCGGTATAGGCTTCGTGAGTGAGGCTATCGCCATGGCCCACATCAAGGAACACAGCGAGGGTACGTGGTACCTCGACTCCGGCGCAAGCGAACACATGTCTAACCGGCGCGACTGGTTAATCACCTACGAGGCTTTCGATCAAGAAATGCTTGTGCGCGTAGGCGACGGAGCCCACATCGAGACCCAAGGAAAAGGAAACATAAACGTCTCCATATTTGACGGCTCAAAATGGAGCGAAAACCACCTGTCAAATGTTTTATATGTACTGTGATGAGGCGTTATACTCCTCGCAATCGCGGAAATCGAAATATTCGGAAGAATATTAAAGCGAGATAGAATAAGCAGAGTCGCGTCGTCTCGCACCCATGGTAAAGCAAAATTGTACTCTAGAACATACGCTGCTGAGAAACTTCGTGATTTACAGAGACACGAGGTCGCGGGAAGTAAACATTGCCGGCCGTACGCGAGAGACGACGCCCGGCGAACGAGAGAGAGAGAGAGGGATGGCTGTGCCGGCGATCGAGAGACGATCGTCGCTAGGACCTCCTTCCCCTTTCCCCCCGATAGGACAACGACGAAGCCGGCGAGCGAGAGTGACAAGCTGAGGAGTCAGTGAGCACTCGACCACGAGAGGAAACGGACGACTGATTAGAATAGAGAATATTGAGAATTGTAGTGTGATAGATAGTGAGAGAGAGATGTTTATTACGTACTCTGGATACGAGATCCCTAAGAGTACCGTGCAAATACAGATAATGACAATATTGTAATAATGGTCTTGCCTCGAGTCCAACTGAATAGTATATAGAAAGTATATATAGTATATATACAACTTAATAGTATATATACACTTAATAGTATACAACTTAATAGTATATATACACTTAATAGTATACAACTTAATAGTATATAAGTAGTAATTAAAAATAACTTAATAGGTAATTATCAAGTAGATATTTGTAATGAATGGAATGGTGCCGTAATAATGCATTGTGTATAATCTTACAAATGGTGATAGAATAGAATACCAAGCGAAAGAAAGTAGCGTTAGCACAGTGATAGAATGGAATAGTAAGCGGTGGAATAGAATAGTGAGCGATAGAACAGTAGCAGCAATAGCAATCTCGCCTCCTCCATCCTCGCCAAGAGTTTTGCGCGGAGAGCCGCCTTGAACATAGGAAGCGAGGCGCACTGCCGAATGTCGTCTGGTAGTCCATTCCACATCTTACAGGCCACGACCACGAAGGATCACCCAAAATATTCCGTACGCCCAGGAGGAACAACAAAGTCAGCAACTCTGTGACGCTGTCGAAGCTGACGCCCTCCCCCTTCACCCCGCTCTACAAAACGCTGTAGCAGGTATTGTGGATGACCATTCACCTTCAGCGCATATATGAAGGATGCCAGCAGATCTGCCCGCCGATCCACTACCTTCAGCCATCCCATCTCCCGGTAGTATGGTGTAATGTGCTCCTCTACGCGCACCGGTAATAAAGCGCACGCTCCGGTTTAGCGCCCTCTGAAGCACCTTGTTCAGCTCCGCCGTAAGTCCTGTTAGTAACAGGCAGCCGTAGCCTAGGTGTGGCCACACACCTAGACACGACCTAGACACGACCAGTGTTCGACGGATCCCGACCGGCAGACAGCCACGGCACGACCGCAGTTGGTAAACGACGCGGTTCATCTTTCCAGCGACCTTTGCGATATGCTCGCGCCAAGAAAGGGGTCAATGCGTATCCCCAGACACACGACCGATGCGGAGAATGGCACGAGAGAGAGTGAGTGAGAGAGCGGGCAGCTGAGCGGAGTGAGTGCGATAGAGACGAGCGAGAAAAAGGACCACCGAAGAACGCTGTGCGACAGGGCTTAGGATATCGGCGAACCAAAAGGTAGGCGCACATTGGTGCAATATTTTCTTTGCCGGTACGGGCCTAGCGTACCGTCGAGCGCGTGGAAGTAGGTCGTGCCTATCTCGCACCGCGTCTTGTTACACTCACATAGCCGTTCCTACCGGCGTCTCCGGAGGATTTGGCTGTCTCACTCTGAGACGTTACTGTACAATAAATTGTTTGTTGAGCGTGATTGACACGCGGATAATGATTGTATGGGAATATTGTGAATTCTGAGTAAGGTCCAACCAGTGGGCCGGAGTAATAAATAAGTCGTTGTTAATATTTTATAAAACCGACTACTCACACGTTAATTTCGTATATTTAACATAATTTATGTAATCGATGCTCGCCCTTCGAACCCTACCATTTTCCTGAGTCTTGAGTACGAAGGAGAACGAACAATAAATGATCCCTTGGTGTTACGGGGGTGATGCAAACACCTGGCGCCCAATCGGAAATTGGTGAAAGAAAGGAATGGTAAAATATATTTTTGGGGCGTCATTATAGATTTTGGGCTGGCAGCTCTTCTCGTCTTTGGCGAAATTTAGAAGAATAGAGCTCGTCACAATTTTCTGGCGCCCAACGTGGGGTAGTGGCAATATACATTTCGTATTGAGTGCACGTGTACTCAAGCGGCTGTGCTGAGAGCCGCGAACGAAATTTCGTGTGAACAACGACGTTCGAGCTAGAGTGTCGCGCGCGAGGTAAACACGACGCTCGCTCGCACGGTTGAGGAAAAAAAATAGTGCGAATAATATTTCGAGGAGATACGCTGTGCGGACAACTGCGAGGAGATGTCGAAGCGTTGTACGAAATATTATTTCCAGGTTCAGAACGTTGTGCGAAAATTATATTCGTGGATTTTCGGTGTCGAGAGTGACTCTCGGGTACAGTGCGCGTTCGGTTAAGTGAGAGTACCCGACCCGACCGAAAATAATTGTTGTGAAATCGGGAAAATAATAAGTGCCGATAATAAAAAGTAATTTACGAAAAATAATTTACGCGATAAATAAACATTTGTGATGTCCGCGAAAAATAATCGGCGTAGTGAATAAAATATTTTTGTGTTGAGAGATAATTTCGAAAAAAATATTTGACAGCGACGTAAATTAATTCGAGCGTGATAAATATTTTCCGCGGAAAATTCGAAGGACTCAAAATCGGAAAAATAATTTACGCGATAAATAGAGACTTCTCGAGGTTCACGAGAAAGAATTTACGCGATAAATAAATTCTGTTGACAACGAATAAATTTCACAGAAAAGGAAACAATTGGGATTGACATCGACCGTAATTAATGCGAGTGGAAAAAATTCTCCGCGATTAATTCCTCGAAGTCAGAAATGGAAAAATAATTTTTTTTCGTTTGGCCATTTTCCATTGGCCAAAATTGGACGTTTTGGCCAATGGCCGAAAATCAGATGCTTGACGTTGCCCTTCCGGACACGGGAGAAAGCATGGAAAGTTTGGCCGCGAATATCGATGTCGACATGTCAAGAGTGAACACGCGGGAACGAGGATCGCGTGCGCCGGATTCACTCCAATGGATAGAGTCCATGCCGGACATGGAAGTTCGACAATTGTTACGTGCGACGGGCGCAAGTGTCGAATGGACCGGTGAACCTTCGAATTTCGACATTCGACACCTTTGACTTCGAAGGTGCAAGCTCTGCGAGAAAGGATACACCAGCATCACATGGGGAGAGGGTGACCAGATTCCCGACGAGGGTCTCGAGAGGAAACTGACCCAAATTGACAGCTTCAATGTGAAGAAGATTCGAGAGATCCTCCGAGCACTTTTCATCGACCCGACTGGGGTATCGGCCGTAACTCGCAACTGATTGCGGGAGTGGGTGTCGAGTGCGTTACGAGCCACGAGTCAAGATGGCGGCTCGAGACAAGCGAGCCCCGCGGACGGAGCGCGAGGCACCAAGCCGGAAAAGAGACGGCCGACCAGCGGATGGAAGGACAGTCTCGGTAAGAGGTCGGTGGCACCGAGCGTCGAGGACCAGCGTATGATGGCAGACCTATGGACATCGGACCAAGAAGCGCACAGATCTCGTCGACAGCGCAAGGCCCCGAGAAAAGTCCAGGAGGACGTGTCAGGAGGGATGCAGGCTGTTGACGAGAGGCGTGCTGCGTCGAGAGCGATTAAGAGGCCAGTGCCAAAATACCGTAAGGTCGGCGTACAAACGAACAGTGACAACAGCGAGTTTAGCATGCATCACTGGACGAAGGTGATGAAGAAGGGAAGGAAGCTATCCACAACGCCGACCATAAGCTCGAGGTATCCTGAGGAATACCTGAATGGATCGTCGACATCATCGCTAGAGTCAGTGGTTGTACCAAACCACCGATCGTTCGGAAGGAGTTTGGGCGAACGATCCCGTAGAGGAAGCGACGCTCGAAGGAGCCACCGAGGCTCAGACAGCGAGGGACGTCGCAGTGGACCGAGATCACGCAGGCACACCCGTGATATCGGAGAAGTTGCGCGAAAGTGGCAACTGAGGTTTACTGGGGATGACGACTTTGGATGCGAGGAGTTCATTGAGCAGCTATACGAGAAGATCGCTGCGTCGGACCTTCGGTACAGCGAGCGTCTCCAAGTATTACCGGAAGTTTTGAAAGGCCGCGCCGTTCGGTGGTACCGATCGAACCGCTACGAATGGGAAGAATGGCGGGACTTCCTACACGATTTCCGTGCGTGGTTCGGAGCTGACTATGACCAGCAAGGTCTAAAGGATGAAATTAGTGCCAGAACTCAGGGTTCAGATGAATCGGTCAAGGATTATCTGATCTGCATTCAAGGATTGTATAATAGGCTCCGAAGGAAGAAGAGTTTGAAAAGCCAGCTTGATCGGGTGTACGCGGGCCTGAGGCCAGAGTACTGGGACAAGTTGGAAAGAGACGAGGTGCGCACGTATGCTGAGCTCGTCGAACGCGCCTCGCAGATTGAACGACGGTGGGCTCGAGCAAAAACACGTCGACCACCTCCATCGAAGGGCGAGAACCATGTAAAAGAGTTTGCATGGGTCGCCAAGGGGAGCACTGCGACGACGCCAAAGGATCCAAAGAGACCAGCGAACCAACAACATAGCGCGTATGAGATAAACGCTGTGACGAACAGCGGTACCGACAGAGCAAACGCTGTGGAGGGAGCTGCGCCGAAGAGACGCCGAAGGGAAAGGCATAGGAACAACGGTGCACGAGCGGCGGTGGCTGAAGTAACGACGTCGCGAGCGTCATATGCCAACGCTGCGGCAAACCCTCCAGCGAGTTCCGCTAGACACCACCGGACGCAACCGCAGTTTGGTGGGGGGGGGGGGGGAATAACGGAAGCGGCAGGTCGAGCCCTGGTAATCGCGGATCAGGAAATGTTGTCTTACGTGTTTCAGGGAGTTCACCGTGAAGAACTCCCCTGTTCTGCTTTAATTGCGGTGAATCAGGTCATTTCAGCCGCGATTGCAGCGGGACGAAGGTGCAACTTTGCCTAGGTTGCGGGAGGAAAAACGTAACTGCCGAGAACTGTGGCTGTGCCTTCTCAAAAAACGGAAGTCGAGCCTGGTAACCGCGGGACAGCCAGCGCTCCGCGTAGAGAACCCGCCGACCGGAGGCGAAGAGTTGAGATAGAATCCTCTTCCCCTTTCCCCCATTCCCAATTCATCGAGCATCGATAGGATAGAACTTGTGAGTACTGCGTTAGGAAATGACTTGAACGGAGGTACATCGAGCTCTCCGCGTGCAAATGAATCGGCAAACGTAGAAGGAGTCGACACAGGTGAGTCACACTACGGGCCGATTGGCATTTGGACGCTCGACGAATCGGAAGAGTCAGACGAGGAAATACCTGACGCTCGCGTTATCGGCGAGGCGATGGAAACGGACCGCGATAGAGCGACGTTGAGCGAGTCACCGGCGATCGCGAAAACGCTGGGCGTGAACAACAGCTGGAACGGGAAGTCCTTATCGAGACGCACACTAGATTTCCTTTTGCCTTTCCCGCTCAACCAAAAGAGTGGACGCGCGAACCGGGACGACAGAGGGTATTCGTGTTGTCAGAAATCGGTGGAAAGTATCTCGAGGCGTTGATAGATTGCGGTGCGACAACCTCCGTGTTTGGGCGTATCGGTAGCCATGTCGTGAATGAACTAGGGATACCGTACAGACATTACGCAGCGACGAGAGTAGACTACGTGACAATGGCAAACGGCACAGCGGAAAAAGTAGTTGGGGAAGCGTTGTTCCCAATTTCACTGCATGGGGTACAGAAGTGGTTCCCCGCGATAATCGTTCGTAATCTAAGATCACATTGCTTGTTAGGCATGGATTTCATGCACGCGTTTGGAGTCAATGTGTGCGCGGGACGCGGAGTTTGGTCGTTAGACGAAGTCGGAGTAGAGCACTGGACAGTAAAGCCGAACGATGAGGTTGCGGCGATCGGCCTATGTTGCGGGCTACAGGAACCCGTGCGCAACGAAAAAGCGCACGCTCGAGACCATCTCATTAAATGAGATGCTCTCGAGAGTGATTCCGACAATGCCGAAAATTTTTAATGTTGCTGTGTCACTCACGCAACACGTGATAGAGGTTACCGCAGATCGTGCCGTGAAACAGCGGATGTACCGACGCTCGCCCGTTGTAGTAGACGCATTGCATGCCGAAGTAGATAGGATGTTAACCGGTAACATCGTCGAACCGTCGCAAAGCGAATGGGCTAGCCCGCCGGTAATGGTCGCGAAACCGAACGGTACGTGGAGATTCTGTGTAGACTACCGGGAATTCAATAAAGTGACGCGAAAAGACGCGTATCCTCTCCCGCGAATGGACACAATATTGAGTAAACTCCAGGAAGCCGTGTACATCACAACGTTAGACATGAGTGCGGCGTTACTTCGACCTGTATGACTTCGACATACAGGTCGAAGTAACGTAAAATTTAACAATATAATTACTAATTATGGTTATAGGATACAGACAATAGGCTAAGAACTATAAGGGTCGCTCAGACCATCTCTCGCAGTAATCGTAGATAGGTGGCCTTATATGCGTCTGTAGAACTTAGCGCTCGCAGCTCGGTTGGTAGCGTGGTCCACAGGTCGATACCAGTGACCGAAAAAGAACTCTTCATCGCCTTGGTTCTGCATGAAGGGGCGACAGAGCTAGGCACCGCTAGCCGCGACGACCGGCGCGGGGAAATAAGTACCTCACGCAGTGGCTCGTAGAGGTACCGCGGTAGGCAGGACTTCAAGGTGCGATGCACCAATAGGCCCACGACGTATCGTCTGCACTGTGGTACAGTTAGCCAGTTCAATTCCCGGCGTTAGGGTGAGACGTGGACATCTCTCTTGAGATTGAACACAAACCTTACCGCACGGATCATGAGGCGTTGAAGTTTAGTGTCGAGGTACTGCGGCCAGCCGTTCATTAATACCAAAGTATAATTGAGATGCGGTATGACCAAGGCGTCGACCAAGAGATGTTGAATTCCTCTCGGTAGGAGACTTCCACGAAATTTCAGGCGGTGAAGGGCACAGTTTACCCGGATAGACGTCAACGGCACCTGGCTATTCCAGCCTAGGTCAAGGCGTAGGGTGGCGCCGAAATACCGTAGGGAGGTAGAGAAAGGTATGACAGTTCCCCTCAGTACTACTAGTGGCAGTGAACAGAGGGATACGCATGACAGATTGGCGTTAGATCGGAACATAATAGCTTTGGTCTTGGAGCTGTTCAGTTGGAGACCATGGTAATCAGCCCAGGTGGCTACTGCTCCAATATCCTCGTTTAGGCTGTGGATAGCGTCGTCGATATGAGCTGGCGGACACTATATGTATGC
The DNA here is from genome assembly GCA_951802705.1 of Netelia virgata. Lineage (NCBI taxonomy): Eukaryota > Metazoa > Arthropoda > Insecta > Hymenoptera > Ichneumonidae > Netelia > Netelia virgata. The sequence continues at coordinate 15,086,851 of OX637866.1, forward strand.
TATAAAATCATCAGCAAAAAGTTTGGCACTACAGTGTCGGAGAGCGTTCGGAAGAGTATTTATCTCCACCAGGAAACAGATGGGTCCCGGTGTAGATCCCTGAAATATACCCGATGGGACTGGCATGTAAGCTGAAATGTGCCCAGGGTCAATTATGGCCTGAGAGCGACCTGTCAAGTATGACCGGAACCACCTCAAGATATCGACACCGGCTCCCAGTCTCCTCAGCTCCGCGAGGAATGACACGTGGCTCATGGAGTCGAATGCTCTGCAAAAGTCGAATGCCACCATAATCGTGACATACCCATTTTCTATGCCTTTGCGTATGGTATCTGTGACCAAGAGTAGTGCCGACTGGTTGCTGTGGCCAGCGTGGAAACCAGATTGCATCTGATGCAGCAGAGAATTTCTCTCGGGATGGTTAGTAAGTCGTCTGGCTACGATCGTGTCGAATAGCTTTGCTATGTGGCAAAGATTAGCGATAGCCGCGTATTGGATGGTTGCAGCGGTTTATCGAGCTTCCTGAGGGGTATGATTAGCGATAATTTCCAACTCGACGGATAAATACTAGTCATTAATGGGCAGTTGAAGATGCGGAGCAAGAATGGTTTCAGAAACGGCAATAGAGGCGCGAGGTGGGCCAGAGGTAGTCCATCGGGGCCGTGTCCCTTAGATTTACGTAGGCACTTGACAATAGCCATATCAACCTCGAGCTTGGTGATAGGATCGGCGGCGAAGTCGACATCTCAGGGAGTCTCAGGGAGAGTTTCACTGATGTTGTCCACGGCTGAGGCGAGGAATGCTTCGCGCGCTGTACGAAGGCGCCGCTTAACCTCGCGTCTAGATTGTCGGTAGTCAGCTAAGATGAGGAGAGACTTGGATGTCCTGTAGTGCCTGTAGAGGTTGTCCCTGGTCCTTCGCAGTTGTTTTAGCTCTGGGGCCATCCAGGAAGCTGTGGGCTTGGATACAATTCTCGTTTTGACGGGTGTTTGCATGTCGAGGACGTCCGTTATAGCTGTTTCGAGGCAGGCGACCAGCATATCCAGATTCTTCTCGTCCTCAGGAGGAGCAGCGAGACGATTGCAAATCTCGTTGTTGGCTCGTTCAACGTTACAATTTCTAATGTCCCTGTAGGAGATCGTTCTTGGCACGAATTTAGGGGCGGAGATTGCTAGGTCCGCAAACAGGGCGAGGTGGCCAGCAGCAAACGGTGTTAGGGACTTTTCGTACCTCAACAGTTTTGCTAGACTATCGCAGATTATAGCATCGAGCCATGTCTCGGAGTGCGAGGTGAGGTGTAGCCCCGTGCGGTACCAGTTACAGCGAGTTTTCAATGATGAATTTGCGCAGGAAATTTTCACATGATGCGCCCTTGTAAAGATCGCTGTTAAAGTCGCCAAAATATACGGTATTCGAGTAGTTGGCGCTTAACTGTTCTATTTGTGAGAAGAACTCGATCGGCGCAGGGCTATTTGGTCGCCGATAAACACAGATATTCCGCGTTACGGATTATCCCTCCCTCAGAGCACTGTAGATATTTCACCACACGGGCTTCTCGAACGTATAGGGCGACACCTGCGCCTAAAGTGTAGCGCGAACCATCCTGGGAAAGCAGAGAGCGGTCACTCCTGAACAGCGAATAGCCTGGTATGTTCACGGCGCACGACGCGACATCTGGGGTTAGTCAGGACTCGCTCACAGCCAGGATGTGGAGATCATTCTCATAGGCAAGGTGGGCCGCAGCCTCGAGGTGGCTCCGAATGGAATTGGCGTTTATGTATGCCGTTTTAAGCACTACCTCGCCCTGGCGCGAGCCGGCAGGAGCCTATTGTCAGGATAGGCGTTCCAAGACAGCCTCGCAGGTTACCGCCATCGGTTTGGGACCGTCGCCTGCTTTCGCGTAAATCACGTAAATCGCACCGGATTTCACCCGGGCTTTCCCCCGTTTCAGTTCAGCTATTCTGTTTCGGGTTAGCTGCAGTAGTTTTGAGATGACTGGATGCAGAAATTAATTGACATTGATGTCACTGTCATGGTGTCCGGGCGGAATTGCGGTGAGTTCGGAGAGTGTTGCTCTTTTCGCGGCGCGCTTCGCGTCGATCACCGCATCACGAACCTGTGTCGATGTCATCCGAATGAGGAGCGACTGCCAAGCAGCCGGTGCCATAGCCGGCTGAGTTCCAACCGCGATGACAGTGCTAGCCGCGGACTTCTTAAAGATGCGCGTCTTCAGAACATGCGGCACCAGGTGCTGCACCTCGAACCTCGTGAATAGGCTGCTAATAAATTGCGGTGGGCATCGCTGTTGACCTCAGGTAGTCCGGTGATAACCAGGTCGGTGTTTGGCTGGACGATAGTTGTTGAGGCCAGGGTGGTGGTGGCCTTCAGCGTGCCTACAGCCGTTTTAACCTCCACCATGCTCGTTTTAAGCTCAGAGATGTCCTCGGAGTGCGTTGTGACGGTGGAAGACATGACGCCAAACTCCTGCCTCAGCGCGCTCGTGTCCTTGGTGAGCGCTTCAACCGCCGTGTGCAGTGCATCCTGCTTGTGTAGCCCTTGAGCAATGAGTCTATTGGACTGTGCGACCTGCGCCATTAATTGACTTAGTTTATCTTCTGTAGAGGTGCTCCAGCTCATTGAGCCGTGTGTGTGCGCAGGTGAAGAGTCGCTAGTCCTCGAGTCCGAGTGCGATGGATGAGCCTCAGCTGGGGTAAAATTATACGTCGACAACGCAGGCAGGTGCGTTGAGGACGCAGATATCGGTACGACGACTTCCGGGGCACAGGATAGTGTTGCAGGTATATATCCCGAGTCCAAGGGTTTAAATTCAAGGCAACAACATTCAGGCGCAGGCGCAAAGGCTGCTCGGAGGCGGGCGCAGCTGGGGTGAAATTCCCTACCACAACCCGGGCACTCAACGCTAGTTTTTGTGACGGACTTTAAACACTCATTGCAGAACCTGCCCGTTACCGACATCTAGCCGTTACGTACGGCAGTGTACAATATTATTATTGCTGTTATTGATACTGCTAGCGTTGCCGTTCTTGTTTGCTTGTGTTTTTGTTTTTGTTCAGGCCCTCGACACATGAGACAAATCAGTCGCAGCGTTAACCGTAATGAGCATGCATAATAACGGTAACGCTTAGGCAAATAGAAGTAGTAAGCACGAATAAGTAGAATAAAATAAATAAAATAAATAAAAACAGATATATCCAACAAAATAAATAAGTACAATAAATAGATAAATCTGAGTTGCGGTTAAGCTGATAAATCAGTCACACGCATACCATAGATAATGAGAGTAGCTAGCGCAGTCAATACTAAATATAAGGTAATTGTGTAAGCAGATAAAATAGAACAGGTAACAAATAAGTTCGATCGAACAAGCAAGATAAATAAAATAAGAAATAGATTGCGTTAGGATAAATGTAAAACATGAGAATTACTAAATAAATAAAACAGAGCAAGTGGACTGCGTAAAATAAACGGGATAAGATAAATAAAATAACATAAAATAAATGAAATAAATATGACAAGTATAAAAGATAAAACAACTGAACGAGGTATAATAAAATAATAAATAGCTTACGTCTGCGCAATATAATAAGATAAGGATAAATAATTAAAACAAATAGGACGAGTAGAAATAAATAAAATAAGTAAAATACGTAAAAACGTAAATATGCAGATGAGTCGTGTAGTCAAGATATATAGCTGGAATAAAATAATAAATCGATAAAGTCTGCATAAATATGACAAGATAAGATACGAATAAGAAAATTACAACCAAGACAATATCAATATCAAAATAGTGATAATAAATACTGTAACGCGTTTCGCTACTCCTCCAAGATCCCAACCGTAGCACACCACGGGGCGATCACGCTTCATGCGTGAACCCTACGGCAACCACGGCAAGGGTAGGCGATTACTTTCGAGGTGCGGATGGCACATTCGGAACGGACAAGCGCCAGGTACGAGTACCACCGGTAGCACCGGCTTGTTTAATTTTGGCATCCGCGCCTCCGCGAACCCCGACCTCCCCGTGTCATCGGAAGAGGGACCTCGAGAATACAAAAGGGCTCGCCCAGCCCGTCATGTGGCCGGCAAGGGTAGTGGGGCGTGGACGGGTACGAGAGTTGGGACATGAAAACCGTTAGACGCATTGATATTCAATTCAGGCCGATTTATTCGGGTTCAGTATTACAAATAGAGATGCGCTTACGGCTAAGGCCGCGGCTAATGTGGTGCGCTAAAGCTACGAGATTAATTACAAAATAGGTAACACACTACAAGTAACGACGAAATAGGAGCGCGCGAAAGTTGACGACAAAATAGGTAGCACCCGAGAGTAAACGATACAATAGGTAGCGAAGGGAAATCGATTAGGAAAGAGGTAGCCCGCGATATTTAATAACGAAATAGGTAGCGCGGGAAATGAATTACCAAATAGTTCGCCCGCGATACTTAAGAGTCAGTGTAACAGGCGACGAGCGATGCGAAAACGGCATTCTCGTTGGTATGAGCACTGAGCAACCAATCAGATTAAAATTTGACGAGTACATAGAGAATTACGTCACCTTGTACATGAGACTGATTTTTTCCGAAATTTTGAAAACATTTTTGCAGATTCAGTTCATCACTAGAGAAATGAGACAATTCTTTATGTTGCACCGATTCTAGCGAAATTTTCGGACTCTTATGCAACGTATCATTGAAAGCACACATTTTAAACTTTGTTTTATTGAATTTGATGCAAAATTGGCTGCAAAAGTAACGATGGGGTTTTATGGAAAAAAACACCGAGAATATTATCGGCACAGCGTGAAAATAGTGTGACGAAATTCCGTGTCGAGCGCTGACGTATTTCTCTCACGAGATGGGTGCGGGAACTGGCAGAGGAGGAGACGTACGCCTGAAAAGTTACGCCTAATACACCGCATACAGCCACGCCTCCTATGCCAGAATATCGAGATCCCATTCCCATTATATGTATATCTACTTATACTGCGGAGTCCGGCCCCCTCCGAAGCCGACTGGGACACGTGCCTCATGAAATAACGACGCCAGCCCGCTTTCCACACAAACGTAAATCATGAAATCATATGAACGACAAAATATTGACTGACGAAACTATGCTATTTCACGATTATTCTCTAACTAACACTACAATACAGCACAATACAACCAACAATCAGAGCAATGCCATTCAGACCGATTGCTCTGTATAGTCAAATTGAGGCGTAATATGGTTTATCTTTCCCCATATAGTCGCCGAAAGTATATAGAGCCATATACTTTCGGCGACAGTATATATATTGTGACGAGGCGTTACACTCCTCGCAATCGCGTTAAAGCGAAATATTCGGAGGAATATTAGAGCGAGATAGAATAGGCAGAGTCGAGTCGTCTCGCACCTGTGGTAAAGCAAAATTGTGCTCTAGAACATGCGCTGCCGAGGGAACTTCGTGAGTTACAGAGACACGAGGTCGCGGGAAGTAAACAGTGCCGGCCGTACGCGAGAGACGACCCCCGGTGAAAGAGAGAGAGAGAGATGTTTATTCCGTACTCTGGATACGAGATCCCTAAGAGTACCGTGCAAATACAGATAATGGCAGTATTGTAGTATACATACACTTAATAGCATACAACTTAATAGTATATATGTAGTAATTAAAATAACTTAATAGGTAGGTAGGTAATTAACAAGTAGCAAGCGAAAGAAAGTAGTAGTCTAGTAGTAGCGTTCGCATAGCGATAGAATGGAATAGCAAGCGATACAGTAGCAGCAATAGCAATCACGCCTCATCCATCCTCGTCAAGAGTTTCGCGTGGAGAGCCGCCTTGAACATAGGAAGCGAGGCGCACCGCCGGATGTTGTCTGGTAGTGCATTCCACATCTTACAGGCCACGACCACGAAGGATCGCACAAAATATTCCGTACGCCCAGGAGGCACAACAAAGTCAGCAACTCTGTGACGCTGCCGAAGCTGGCGCCCTCCCCCTTCGCCCCGCTCCACAAAACGCTGAAGCAGGTATTGTGGCTGACCATTCACCTTCAGCGCATATATGAAGGATGCCAGCAGATATGCACGCCGGTCCACTACCTTCAACCATCCCATCTCCCGGTAGTATGGCGTAATGTGCTCCCCTCTACGCGCACCAGTAATAAAGCGCACGCTCTGGTTTAGCGCCCTCTGAAGCACCTTGTCCAGCTCCGCCGTAAGCCCTGTTAATAACAGGCAGCAGTAATCTAGGTGTGGCCACACCAATGACACGACCAGCGTTCGACGGATCCCGACCGGCAGACAGCCACGGCACGACCGCAGTTGGTAAACGACCCGGTTCATCTTTCCAGCGACCTTTGCGATGTGCTCGCGCCAAGACAGGGTGTTGTCGATGCATATCCCCAGACACACGACCGATGCGGAGAATGGCACGACTTCCGCCCCGACTGTAATTGGTGGGAGACGCGCCGACGCCAGTGCATTAATGTAGAAGGCCGAGCCCAATACGATCGCTCTGGTCTTGGATGCATTTAATCGTAGGCCATGAGACGTCGACCACTCACAGACCGCCCCAATATCTCGATTTACCCGCGAGATTCCATCCGCAATACCACTGGCTCTACAGTGCAAGTATATCTGCAGGTCGTCAGCATAAAAACTATAGCGGCATTCCCTCAGCTTTCCACCTAGTCCCCGCACGAACATGGTGAACAAGAGAGGTCCTAGCACAGATCCCTGAGGTACTCCGGATTGCACCGCCCCCCATGACGATCTGCACCCATGCCCACCGCAGACAGCCTGCTGACGGTCACGCAAGTAGACGCTGAACCAGGCGATTACACTCGGCGAGAAGTTTAATGACTGCATCAGACGTAGCAGCGCGCTATGTGGGACACTGTCGAAGGCCTTTGAAAAGTCAAACAGGACCAGCACCGTGACCATGTAGCTGTCCACCGCTGCACGCGCGTCGTCAATCACACGCAGCAACGCAGTCTGGGTGCTGTGGTGACACCTGAACGCCGACTGGTATGGGTCACGAAAACCATTGTCATCCAAATACCTTCCCACCTGGTCTGATACAATGCGCTCCAACATTTTAGAGAAGCAGCACAACAGCGCAATTGGCCGATAATCTTCCGCTGTTGTCGGCACCTTCCCCTTAGGGATCGGACGCACTAGCGCACGTTTCCAAAGCACAGGAAATACCGAGTGCATAAGCAAGTGATTGAGTAGGTGCAACACCGGACCGCTAATCACCGGCCACGCCATGCGTACCATTGTTACAGATATCCCGTCAATGCCCAAAGCCTCAGTAGAGATCCGCGCCAGTGTTTTACACAGCACCTCTGGCGTAATGTGCGCAAAATAAAACGCGCGGTCGTCGAACGGCCGTTCTTCGAGCAGTGCATCACCCTCCACGTCATCATTGCCACGACCAGCTGACAAGAACTGGTGGTTTAGGTCCTCTAGCGACACGGCCAACTCCACCGCCGAGCGGCGCGCAGGCAGAATACCCAGCTTGCGAATCACCCGCCACATACACGCGGGGCTTCTCGTCACCGATAAGCACGCAAAATAATAACTGTCCCTCGCAGTTGCTATCTCCCTCTGTACCTCCTTCCTCATCCGTTGGAATCGAGCCCATAAGTGCGGCGGCCTGTGTCCACGCTTCCTGATTGCATGACGCAGACGATCTCTCCTCCGAATCCGTTCACGCAGTTCCTGCGTCAGCCACGGTGCCGGTTGCCTACGAACGCGCACCTCCCTCAACGGCGCATGTACGTCGAAAACTGCGACCACAGCGTCAGTGAGTAACTTCACCTTCATCTCTCCTGATCCTTCACCATAAAAGGAGCTCCAGTTGACCCCCGCAAGATCACGCAGGAGACGATTTTCATCGACAGCACCGTAATTCCGACACACAAATTTCTCCGGGCCTCTCCGGGGCACCTTCACGTCGTATGCGACAAAGATAAGATCGTGCCTGGATAGGAAAGGCACCGCATACTGACCGTAATGCACTATTTTCGACCGATCACTGACTATACACTGGTCAATCTGCCTACTCGACGTTGCTGTGTGGTGTGTTGGCCCATACGGTACCAAATACAGCCCATTACTCCTAATGTAATTTACGAGTCTCGCCGATTCGTACATCACCACCCCAGGATCGATATTGAAATCCCCCATGACCAGCACATGTGCATAGTTCGGCAGAAGATCAGCCAACGCATCCTCAAATCGCGCCATGTACCCGGCGTGCGGTGGCCGATATACCACTGCCAATAAAACCCTGGCTCCACCCGGTATCCCGACGCTAACAATTAAAAACTCCGGTTCGCGATATGCGTTACTCGACGAGGCAGCAAGAACCGTCGCACTCACGCTCCTATGCACGTATATGCCAACGCCACCTCCTCCTTGAAAATCCACATGCCCCTGGCGCCGCTCAACCTCTACCCTCCTGTCCTGACGTAGAAGACAGTAGTCAGTCAGTTCCACTGAGGCATCCGACGCATCCGGCCTAAGCCACGTCTCGCTCATACAAATGAGATGATATTCGCCATTCGAGAATTTTATTTTAAATTCCGCAAAATGTTTGCTGAGCGACTGGCAATTTACATGGCATACGCGCAGGTAGTCCGAGAGCTGTGCGGTACTATCCATAATTTATCAGGCGCGCCTTCTCGGTGATCCTCCTCCGAAGAATCGGGCAGTTCTGGCCATCCGTGGCCTGATGATCTTTTTCTCGCAGCCCCGCAGCATCGCAATTTGCATACATTGGCGGCCTCTCCGCGACAGTACAGTCCCTCTGATGATGCGCCCCCGCACAATGTCCACAGCGCATCTCGTGGCGACACTCGCGAGCAATGTGGCCAAAATTCATGCACTTAAAGCACTGTAAGACACGAATATGGTCCACAATCTCGCAGGAGTGCCACCCGAGAGATACCTCTGGCAGGCCGAGTAGATGCTTCCGATTGTCCGCTGTAGTCTCAATGACACAACGTGTGAAGCGGCGCCCGCGCGATGGATACACATAAATGACCCTTATGGAATCCTGCTCCTGCTCTGGAAAATTTAGCGCGATGAGATTTGCCACGATGTCCTCGCGCGACATTGTCGGCGGCACGTTGTGGAGGAGAAGACGCGGGTTAAGCCGCACATCATCCTTAACCTGCAGGCCCGCGTCCTTCAGACTTCTCAGGCCCTTAAGATCATGCAGGTTTCCACCGCTGGCCTGTACACGGACCCCGTTGTTCCGCACACGAGAAACGTGCGAGATCTTAAGGCCTAGCGCCACCGGGTTAATCACTCCGTAGAGGACCTCCTTCGTCGCATTCGCCGTGGGGAATCGCTCAGCCTCGGATTCTCTTGGCTCAATGATGACCCGACTGCTCACGGCCTTGGGAACCACGATGGTCGGTCCCCGTGGAAATGTTACGCGCGTCTCCCGCTTCCCCGACACCGCACCCGCGTAGCTGCGTTCTGTTCCGTCCGCCGCTTCTGTACCCGCCGCAGCCGCTTGCACCCCCGCTCGAACTAGCTCGTCAAGACCGTCCGTCGCCTCTACCTTAGCAACCAACTGCAGATATGCCGACGCTACCCGATGGAAAGAGTCGTGGTACTGCATCAACGCCCTCTCCACGCTGATCCGCTTCGCAGCACTCTCCTTATTCGAGAGAAGAACCGCAGAAATTACCAGCTTCGCTTCTGTCAGCGAACCCGTAATGTCAACGATATCCTCACGGGAAATAGGAAATTTGCCCGGTCGCTGTGCTGGCAAAAAAGAAGGACGTGACCGACTGGCAGGTGACGACGTTCCCGCCACCGAGTCCTCATAGTCGCTGGACGATTCGCGGTCCCCTTCGGCATGAGCTTGCAGCTCCCTCCGCACTGAATTCGGCATATCAACGCTACGCGCTTAACGTCGTATTCCTATATCCGTGCGCATGCAATCATGTATAGAGCACGCAAAGAGCAACGCTACGCACTTATCTTCGCATTCATATATACGTGTGCTCGTACGCATGTATAGAGTGTCGGCGTGTTTACACTATGCTCACAACCGAATACTCGTCGCTAGCTGAGAGACGATGAGCAACACACACGTATACGCGAATGTATACGTATGCATGTATAGTGTGCCGGTATGTTTACAATGTATCGGCTCCCGCCGATACTGTCTCTACTATACTATACTATGCTCGTCACCAGCCGAAGCCCCTAGCATTAACCGTTATACTCTCGTATAACTTTCTTGCACAAAAATATCGATGAAAACGCGACGATGACACTCACGAATCACCTCTTATCTCCACCTATTGCACCACTTATCGTTCGACACCGCGGCGTTACCGGAAAGGGCGCGCAAGCTGCATACGCAATCGCGAGTTAATAGTTTAATTTGCTCGTTACTAACGTCTACGACTGTACTCTACGACTACTAGACTACCAAAGAGAGAGAGATGGATGGCTGTGCCGACGATCGAAAGATGATTGTCGCTAGGACCCCCCCCCCCCCCCCCCCCCCCCCCCCCCCCCCCCCATAGGGCCAAGGCGAAGCCGGCCAGCGTGAAGAACGAGTTGGGGGGGAGGGAGTGCGAATTCGACCACGGTAGCGATAGGAGTAATTTAGTCAGTGAGGACTCGACTACGAGCGATAACGAAAGAGCGAATAAGCAAGACTAGAGTAATTGTAGAGCGAGTAAGAGTGTGAAGGAGTGAGTGAGAGAGCGGGCAGCAGAGCGGAGAGTGCGTGAGAGAGACGAGCGAGAGAGGGACACCGAAGAACGCTGAGCAACGAGGATGTAGGATCTCGGAGGATAGAAAAGGTAGGCGCACGCTGGTGCTATATTTTGTCCGACGATACGAGCCTAGCGTATCGTCGAACGCGTGGGAGTAGGTTAGGCCCATCTCGCAACGCGTCACGTCGCACTTACGTAGCTGTCTCTACCGGCGTCTCCGGAGGACAGAGCTGTCTCACTCTAAGAAGTAAAAGTATGATAAATTGTTTGTTGAGCGTGATTGGCACGCGGATAATTATTGTATTGTGAGATTGTAAATTACGAGTGAGGTCCAACCTGTGGAGCGGAGTAATAAATAAGTCGTTGTTAACATTTTAGAAAAACTACTCACACGTTAATTTCGTATATTTAACATAATTTATGTAATCGATGCTCGCCCTTCGAACACTACCATTTTCCTGAGTCTTGAGTACGAAGGAGAACGAACAATAAGCAATCCCTTGGTGTTACGGGGGTTATACAAACACCTGGCGCCCAATCGGAAATTGGTGAAAGGAAGAAACAGGCAGTATTGTTGGGGCGTCTTTATAGATTTTGGGCGGGTAGCTCTTCTCGTCTTTGGCGAAATTTAGAACGAAAAGAGCTCGTCACAATATATATATATATATATATACGTGCGCCGCATTAGACCTACGTACACGGCAGAGTCGAACGTGTATGTAAGGCGGCTCGTGTTCGACGCTCGCGTCTCATCCGTCCGCCGCGCGGGCTGTGGGAGTTACCGACGCCGGCCCCGCGATGCATAAAACGCAAATCGAGAATTTTCAGTCATTTTTTCATCAAATGATATGAAACAAAGCCCAAAATGTGTGTTTTTCCATTGTGCATGCTATGTTGGCTTCAACACGATAAGAAATATCGTACGAGTATGACAATTTATCGTTTTTTTTCAGTAACGAAATAATTTTTTTTTTCGAAAAAAAAACGAATCTTAGCACATTTGTACCATAATTCTCTAGGCATCCTCAAAGTTTCGATCCCATCGGTCGCTCGGTGCTCGTCAAAACGAAGATGGCGTTTTCTTCTTGCCGCTGAGTTTTTCGGTGTCAGCGAGCATAGAAGAAGCGAACACTCCACAACGGATAGCGAGTGCCTTACCTACGTTTCCCACTGCATCTAATTCCAATGAACGACGGTGGCTTAGTGGGCTAAGGCGTTGTATACTCGTCGTGCACTACCTGGACAATGGTGGTTCGAATCTATCTTTGCAATTTTGTTTTTTCACGTCAAGAATTTAATAAACTTTTGCTTCAAAAACGGCAAAATATTGACTGACGAAATTATATTTTTGTTATTACTTTGCCAGCACGGGAATGCAGAATAATGTTCCTAAGACAAACTGCGTGTTGATCCTTAGTATATATCAATAATCAATTCATAATCTTATTTGATTATTTTCTACGATTTTTTTCACACGGGCAATATTATTATTTTATTTTATTTTGTACGAAAAGATTTCTTTTTCTGCGAAATATTCTGATTTTTCATTTTTATGTTTGTTAATATTTTTCATTATCGTAATATTAGAGTTGAATTTTATTATGTTCCATAACATTTTTTTGTATAATATTATAATTTTACTTTATCATATATTTGTGGGGTTTGCTCTCGACGATTTGCTACTACTCTTTGTGACGTATCCACGACGCGATGTAACACGTCGAGAACAAGGAACTTCAAAAAAGTAAACATTGGACGCTCTCGACTGTCGCCCAATATACATATATATATATATCGATCGTCGCAGCGCTCGAGAGCCGCGTGACGCCGGACAAGGTTAGTCGCTCAGCTCGCTGGGCACGCGAATGTATTTTGAGGTAACTGCAACGTATATTATTTTTAATTCGCCGCGAGTTTCAACGTTTTTTCTTTGATTCATTGAGCCGCGTTTGTGTGATTATTGAAACAGGAGATTTGTGAGAGGAAAGTGACGTGACTCGAGGTTAGTCGCTCAACGCGTCTGATACGTGGAAAAATATACGAATGGATATCAGTGATGGTGCATAGAGGATACTAGTGAGAGTGTGGTGAGTAAGTGAAAAAGGAGTGAAACGTGACAAGGAGTTCGTATGACAAACAAGAAACTCAAGTACACAATTTATTTTTTATTCTTTCCGATTTTCATTCATCGTCATTCCGCTTTTATCAACCTGATCTCGTCAACTATACCTTACAAGAAAATTAAGAGATAGTTTTTTATACCTAATAAAATACAAAATTTTGAACAGCCTCTATCTGTGATTGTATTTCTCGTACGGAGATTTAAAGTAATGCCCGTACGACAAATGCAATGAAAGTTGCACGGGCTCTTACAAAGTATTAATTTATGAGGTATACAAAATTATTGCTTAATTTTTTTGCAAAGTATCATTGAGGAGACGAAAACAGTAAGCAGAATGACGTCGAATGAGCATTATTTCATAACAATACAAAATAAATTCAGTGAACGGGCCTAATTGAAAATAAAATGATGGGAGAAAAGAAAGCAGATCGGGCGAGTACCGTCTATATGCTCGGTGCCTAGCCCGAGAAAAGCACAGTTGTCGGCGTTCAGGTAGACGGAGCAGGAAGGCTGTGGAGAGCGTGAGCGAGCAAGAAAAGGACGGCTGCAGAACGGAAGCGGCGCTGCACTGTGCTTTTTCGCACTCGGGGTACAAGCGATAGCAGTTTGGATGGAGTTGGGAAACTAGGGTAAGTAAGTCTGGAGCAACTAAATTTAATTTTGATATTTAACTATAATTTAATTATTTTTGAAATATACATTAATTGTTATGGGAATGCTTTTTGAAAGAAAGAAAACATCTGAAAAAATTCTCGTTAACTCAACAAAAACAACTTTTTACCGTCTTGAAGTTTTATTGTAAACCTCATCATCTTCGTAATTCGGAGCAATTTGCAAATTATCTATTTTTGCTCAAAAAAACAAAATATGTTTGGAAAAAAATCCTAGAAAATTTTCTAAAAAATGAAAGTGAAGCTTAGACGTCGCATAGACGAAATTTACCACAAACGGGGTCCACTCATAAAAGAACAAAAAATGGTCGTTGCCTAAACTGGGTGCTAATTGTAAACAAAATCGTAAATATTTTTTTAAAAACCCAAAATGAAGGTAAGCCCCTCCTCTTTAAAATGGCATTGGTTAAATTGGCCTAGACCAACTACCGGTGAAATGGCATACAATACCGTTCCGGCACTCTTTTCAACTTTTGTCCGGAAACTTTTCGCCGATAGTGTATATAGGTATGCATGCTCGAGTCGAAAAGAGAACACAAGCAGTGGCGTGAACAGATGCCAATTTTTCGACCGTATATATATATATGACCGAAGCATTGGGGTTGGTCAGGAGACTACTGGTGTTTTCTTATTCTTTCTTTACATGTTAGGCGCGCCTTCTCTAAGTCTTCCGAGCGTCGGCACTCCCAGATTTCTTCCAATTGCCGGCGTGGACAAACATTATTGTAAGCCGAATATATTTCTATCGTTTCACTGATATTTAGCAGTCATAATTATGTGAACAATATGTCGTCGAATAAAATTGCACTAATTTTTCCGAATAAAAAATCGGCGAAAATATTTTATTCTATCTACAATTTTTTAAACAGCAATTATAAAATCCCTCTCCGAAAATTGTAACAACGTAATAAAAAAAAAGTATATTATTTTCTATAATTGAAAAATCGACGGAATTCAATGAAGAATTTATTCTCCAAGTTACCGCCAACATAATTATTATTGCTAAATAGCAATTCTATATATTGCAATAAATTCATTTTATAATAATTTTGATCCGTGGCGACACTCATGTTAGGTAAAATCCCGAGCGCTTCAAGGTTTTATAGGCAGGTCAAAACCAGAGGTTCCGTCTCAAACCTCAAATTTTCGGAGCAACAGATTGAAATTTAGAGTGTATACGTAATTTTTAATTCTAAATAAGTTAGTTAATAAGTTAGTCTTAGTAATTTTCGAGAAAATTGTGCGTTCACGAGAAAAAAATGAAAAACTAAAAAAAAGGGGGGGGGGGGTCGGGAGTGGTTTTTGACCTCCCACGGCTGTAATTTTTCGATTTTCCGAAAAATTCAATTGCACGATGTTAGATAATTTAATTTTGCACAAAAAAGTCCGCGGTAGCACTAGTATATCTGTAAAAGGGGGGTGGTAAAGATTGTTCAAAGTTTTTTTTTCGCCGCGCGGTTTTTTTGTCAAGTCGCGTCTCATTAAAAAATTCATAGAAAATCAAATAACTTGAAAATCATTTTTTTAACACGGCAGTTATCTGTACAATCGTTTGTTTCATAATTTACGTGAAACAAACAAATTCTATAATTATTTATACCCGTTGGATCACAGTTTCAATATTTGAAACGGCTTTTTTTGGATGTTCCTATGAACGAAACATTGTTTAGCCTAAATATTTAATAAACCTACTTTATAACGAAAAATAAAGTTCTATGAAAGTTTCTCGTCACTATCACCGTTTACGCGGTAACAATTATTTTAACACGCGACGCGAGAGACAAAATTTTTAAACCCGCGACGCTGTATAGACAGAGAAAGCCTATCTCTCTCTCTTACTCACAGCGCATATGGAGCCTTCGCTGGCTCAGGCCAGCGCTCACGGACACACTCGCATACATTTATGCTGTGACTGTGTCGCACGACGAGGCTCGTCGCTATGGCTGGCAACCGCGCGGCGTTCCTCGAGTCCGATGCGACAGAGAGGTACCCAACGACAAGATCAACACACGGATCAGCTGTGACACTTCGGTTGTCTGTTCGCGCGCTGCCGTAAATTTTAATTTTCAGCCGATAAAAATCATCAAACAGTAGAAAAATTACGAAAAATCGATGTTAATACTTACAGCTTATTCAACTCAAAATTTTATGAATATAATTATTATCGTATCGCGCAAATACATTTTTTTTATCGAACTCTTTTTTTTCTATATGAAATAATGTACATGTAGTTTTTATATGAAGCATTTGTTTTTTCTCAGTTATTTTGCGTACCTATCACAGTAGTACGTACAATAGCAGTTGTAGTTCTGCAATGTTTATTGCTCAAGAGACTCTTGACGATTATTAGGAAAATTTCTTGCATTTGATTGTTCCCGGATTCTCCATTTATTGTCTTTTTTTTACTCCACTCAATCAATATTTCCATTGCTCGGCGTGCCAGAGTAATGACTTTATTATTATCACATTCCAACGTCTCATCGCGAATATAACACAAATTACTTGAAGCCATTATAGGCGTCACGCGAAAGCGGTTTGGTGCGTTCGCTTGTTTTATTTTATATATATTTCTCTCCGCCTCTCAAATTGCGTTCAAGTCATTGTCAGTCTAACAATAAGGCCGGACCGGCGAAAACGTATAGTGTGACGCCTTACATTCTCAACAGCGTTGGGTAAGTACATTTTTGTCGCACACATCATTGATGCCTAATATTTCTCTCTCTGTCGCATCGGACTCGAGGAACGCCGCGCGGTTGCTATAGCGACGAGCTTCGTCGTACGGCACAGTACAGAGCATAAATGTTTTAAGTCTTCCGTGCGCGCCGGCACTGAGCCAGCGAAGGCTCCATATGCGCTGTGAGTAAGAGAGAGATAGGCGATAGTCTTTTCTGTCTATACAGCGTCGCGGGTTTGAAAATTTTGTCTTTCGCGTCGCGTGTTAAAATAATTGTTACCGCGTAAACGGTGATAGTGACGAGAAACTTTCAAGGAGCTTTATTTTTCGTTATAAAGTAGGTTTATTAAATATTTAGGCTAACTAATTTTTCGTTCATGGGAAGACCCAAAAACAGCCGTTTCAAATATTTAAATTGTAATACAACGGGTATAAATAATCATAGATTTTGTTTGTTTCACGAAAATTATAACACAAACGATTCTACAGATAACTGCCGTGTTAAAAAAATTATTTTCAAGTTATTTGATTTTCTATGAATTTTTTAATGAGAAGCGACTGGACAAAAAACCGCGCTTGAGAGGGAAGCGGTTGAAGGATATAGTAGTTTCTACTATATCTCTACGCGACTCGAAGGATATAGTAGTTTCCCATAAACTATTTTAAACTAATATTCTATTTTCAGAGTATATTTGCATAATTATTATAAGCTTAATTTTAAAATATGTTAATTACTAAACTCGCTCTGTTAAAGAGCGAGATGCCAGCGATGTCTGACGCTGTTCTCTTTCGTCCGCTAAAACGGACGAAGAGAATTACAGTTTCTACAAACTGTTGTCAGTTAATAAAAACTGCCCTGCCAAAGTGCAAGAGCTCAGCGACGCATGTCGCTGTTCTCCTCTGTCAGCTACAATGGACAGGGAGAATTTTAGTTAATAAGAATTATTAATTGATAAATATGTTAATTTTACTTTATAAGAATTATTAATTAACACACATGTTAATTAATAAGTACCTTGCTAAAGAGCGAGGTCACAGTGACACGTGTCGCTGTCCTCCTTCGTTTGCTAAAACGAACGGAGAGAGTATTAGTTTATAAGAACTGATTATCATCTAATATAATTGCAAGAAATACATTTTTGTATAGTATATATTTCTTGACAGATGCTGGGTGTATATTACCCAGACGCATATATATATGCATAGCCGAAGCATTGTGATCGGTTCTCGGCATGGCATCATTTAGTATATATTGAAGAAGAGGCGCTGACATTTTTTCATCATTTAGTATGTATTGAAGAAACGGCGCTGAAATTTTTTCATGATTTAGTATGTATTGAAGAAACTGCGCTGACATATTTTCATCATTTAGTATGTATGTATTGAAGAAACTGCGCTGACATTTTTTCATTATTTACTATGCATTGAAGAACCTGCGCTGACATTTTTCATTATTTAGTATGCATTGAATAACCTGCGCTGACATTTTTTTGTCATTTAGTAGGTATTGAAGAAACTGCGCTGACATTTTTTCATCATTTAGTATGTATTGAAGAAACTGCGCTGACATCTTTTCATCATTTAGTATGTATTGAAGAAACTGCGCTGACATCTTTTTATCATTTAGTGTGTATCGGAGAAACTTTGCAGTCATTTTTCATCGTTTAATAAAACTTTTTTGCTAAACACAGAATGATGAAAAAAGTCAGCAAAGTTTCTTCGATACAGACTGAGTGATGAGAAAATGTCAGCACGACTTCTTCTGTACACACTGAATGATAAAAAACCGTCAGCGCAGTTTCTTCAATACATACTGCATGATGAAAAAATGTCAGCGCAGTTTCTTCAATACATAATAAATGATGAAAAAATGTTAGTGAAGCTTCACCGATATACACTGAATGACACACAATATCGGCGCAGTTTATTTAAAACATACTAAATGATGAAAAAATCCCAGCGCAGTTTCTTCAATACCCACTAAATGATGAAAAAATGATATTTTTAATTTCTAAAAATAATGAATTAACAAATGTGTTAATTAATAAACTCGGTCTGCTAACGAGCGAGATGTCAGCGACGTCTGACGCTGTAAGTCTGTCCGCTAAAGTGGACAGAAAGAATTTTAATTGTTTATAAATATGTATTAACAAATATGTTAATTATTAATAATCGCTCCGTTGAAGAGCGTGATGCCAACGACGTTTGTCGTTGCATACTCAGAATTATTATAATTCTGTTATTTATTGCTGTGGTTGCAGCAAAAACGAACTTGAATGTTTGGTACGCTCGGCTATATATTGTAGCGAGAAAGAAATTCTTGCAGCGTACGTGTAACATGCACACTAGGGTATGTTACATGTACATAGCCGAGCATTAGTATTAGGATTTTCGAACGGGGCGGGTCATGGCTGGCCCTGCTAGGAGGCCTCGGCCTTCGGTCCGCCTCGTGTACCGGGGCTTTGTAGCTGTGGCGGCACGGTTTTCAGTGTCGCTTATGATTGTTCGTAATTAACTACGAGTCTTACTTCACTCTGATAGTAACGCATGGGTGCAGTGGAATCTCTTAGGTTGCAAGGACGACGGAATAAAGGTGAGTGTTGAGGAGACACGATATTGAAGATAAAAATGACTATATCTTTAATAGGGATAATGCCGGTACCGGTACAAAATGTCTTTCGGAGTTACTTGTCTCGTGGTATCTCAGACACTGCCTGCCTTCCGTGTAGAAGGCGGAAGACAGAGAGAGTCAGCGCCATGAGAGGCCTGTGGTCGTTTGCTGAACCAACAGGCTGGTCTCGTCTCCGTGGGGTTGAGAAGGTGTCGGTCGTATCGACATTGTCGACGCCATATAGCTGTAGCGGCACGGTTTTCGGTGTCGCTTACGATTGTTCGTAATTAACTACGAGTCTTACTTCACTCTGATAGTAACACATGGGTGCAGTGGGATCTCTTAGGTTGCAAGGAAGACAGAATAAAGATGAGTGCTGAGGAGACACGCTATTGAAGATAAAATAACTATATCTTTAATATGAATTGTGACGTTCCACAATTTTATCCTCCCCCGCTGCACCAGCTCGTCCCATAGGCAGCCGTTTCACCGATCTAAAATACAAATTAACAGTAAGTATTATTATTCCCTTCCCCTACATTATAATTGTAAATCGTGCAAACACTTGCGCGTCGCCCCGAAGAATACTATCACCGCTAAGAAGAGCCACAGCATCCCCCGGATAACCATCGTCATCGTCACCCGGTCATCCCCCACGACATAACCTAAAATAAAATAACAAGAGCAAGAAACAAGAAAAAGAAGTTATACACCGTTGGAAGAAAACTTACCGGCAGTACTAGGACATCACCCGAAGTCGTCCTCGCCATCGAGGATACCGCACTCACACTATCACGAGACCGCCACATCAATGTTGTTACAACAAAATTTTAGCCCGCACTCTCCAAATAAACAACCGCACATGTCACCGGCCACATCTCATCAGCTGTCCCCGAGCCATCAATCGGCGACGGTGACGCAATAACTAAGGAGATGGCAGCAGCGTCCGGCGACACCGATAGCCTTCCCACCCGTCCTACTTACCCGACACCTTATCCTACCATATCGATAAATCCTCGTTACGCCTAGTTCCCGATAGAGCCTGCCCCCAACATTGTCCCCAGAAATATCGACCCGAGTGTCGCCTCATCGATTGACCCGTGACCCGCGCGGCCAATCATGGATCAAGGATCTCCCGTGTCTCGTCAAATCAGAGGCACGGGAAAAATTTAAGAACACCCCGGAAAATTCGCAAGTTCCGGCACACCATGTGCCGGACACTTTGCGACGAGCGGTGGTAGAAGAAAGACGAAAGTATAGAAGTGACAGGCGATAAAGAATTTAGAGGAGAGTTAGAGTGCGAGAATAATTAGAGTTGAGGAAGAGATAGAGAGAGTGAGAGTGAGTGGTGAGCGAGGCAACGGAGTAAGCTGGAAAGAAAAGGAGAAAAGAACCAAACCGAATATCTAATAATCACGACGACCGGCACGCCACGAGGACCACGAGCGAGAGCGAGAGAAACGTAAGTGTTTGCACCATCGAAATTTTGGCACCGATCTTTTTCACTTTTATACTTTCCTTTGCCTTTGCGAAAAATTTGTATTCGAGTCTTCCCCCCATTCTTGTTCCCGGTGTAGAGTCTCCCTAAGAATTAATTACCTCCGTGAATTTTCACGGAGGAATAATCATAAGTTAACCGCGAAGTGGAACGGCTGTGTAATCTTAAGTCGCGTTATATCCGAGATTTTCCCGACGGCCTTCGACCGTCCTCGCCCGTCAGTGTTCGCGCTACCCGTATTTACGTTTTTTTTTGTATAGAGTCCCCAGCTATCTCGTCCAAGTTCGCACTTAGCGAAATATTATTTCGAACTTCCAGAATTGTGGCCAGTGGTAATTAATAAGAGGCCGTAGAGTCGTAGGACCCCCACCCTGAGCTACCCCTAATATTCCATTCTCCCCTAGACTCCTAATAGATTGTTTGCACCCCCAAATATTTGTACAGTAAAAGTTCTTTTTTTGTTATTTTTTTGTTTGTAATAAAATTAACTGGCGCCCATATACATTATTCCTTTTTGCGTCGTTATCTATTTGAGACATTGCCCCCGAGATCGTCCGCCGTTATATTGACGTTATTGCTACTATAAGTTTTAGGATTAATTTTGTTAACTAGTAGATAAATAAAATAATCGTTATTTTTATGAACTCGTGTCACTCATCTTCAGTTAATTTTTCTGTCCCCCACATTTCCCCCAGTTATTCCCTCCCCAACGGCGTGACAGAATATTACCGATACCGGTACAAAAATATATTTCACAGTCAGTCGTCTCGTGGTCGCTCAGACACTGCCTGCCTTCCGTGTAGAAGGCGGAAGCCAGGCAGAGTCAGCGCCATGATAGGCCTGTGGTCGCTTGCCGAACCAACAGGCTGGTCTCGTCTCCGTGGGGACGAGAAGGCGTCGATCGTGCCGACATTGCCGACACCATATAGCAGACGCGCGCCGTGACATCTAGCGGTAGTGCGCAGCGGCTCGTAGCCAAATGCTGCGAGCTCTGCACTACCGCTGGGAAAGGGAACCCGTCGACATTTTTCTCCGTGTTACACTGCCTCTTAAGTCTGCCGTTACAGAGCTTCTGTGTGGCTTTGAGTGGTAACCGTCGGGTTGGAAGCGGTTTTGGGGCTCAGATCTAGTTAAGGCGGGAGAGTCTAGGGGTGAGAGTAAATGAACATTTGGATATCCATAAAACATAAACAAATATTGAACCCCTGTTTTTTTCTTGTTTTCCTAAATATGCATTCTAGGGGTGTAAACCACCCAATAAGGGGGTGAAAATCCGGAAAAATGTGAAACCTATACATTTTATTCTGCTGAATACATAGATTTTTATGCGTCTAATAATGAAAAAATAACCAACTAGTTACAAATCACAGAGCATCCCTAAATGGGGGTTGCAAATGTAGAAAGACAAAAAAAATTATATAAATCGTAAACATGCAATGTCCGAAAATGCTTTCGTTGCGTCTAATGATTAAACCAAATTCAACCCCCTATGAGGCTCAACCCACCCCTAAATAAGCGGTCGATAGTGTAATAATACGAAACAAATTCTATGAAACGCAAATATGCGATACTTATACAATATATTCTGCTGAATACGTAGTTTTCGCCGCGACTAATAACTAAACATGCAATTTCCGAAAATGTTTTTTTGCTTAATACACAGCTGTCATTCGGACCAATACTTAAAACATTAATCAACGTCCTGTGAGTTGCAAATATCCCTAAATTAGGGATTCATAGTGTAAAAAGACGAACAAATAAGTTGTTGCTGGTGTTTTATTTTCCATGCATTCAAAAATAAATGTTTCCAAATTAACATTATTCAAATCGATCTCGAAGTGGATAATTCTGTGTCACAAGCAGCACCATTGCTCAAATTTCTGGAGGACCACTTCTTTTCGCGAATGGTAAACTAAAGGTGCGAAGGCCATTGACGCTGTCTTTGCAAAAAATTTGGAAAGCATCGAAATGAAACATTGTGTTTCATACTTTAGCTACCACAACCCGTAACAATCGTTGATCTGGCAAATTCCGAAAATCAAGATAATCTCCCAAATCACGATAATCACACAAGAATAAATGCTGAAAAAACGAAAGCTGAACAAAAATGTTTATAATTTTTGTTCAACTTTCCTTTTTCAACATGTGGGCTACGTTCGACTTCCTTACACTACCTCTTCCTCTCCTCTCTACCCCTTCTCTCTCTGTCTAACCTATGTAAACCTTTTGTATAATACTTTTTTGCATATAATTAATTTTTCGCAAGATAAACAAATAAAATTGTGTTTTCTGTAATTTTATGATTTTTCCGATTTTTAAGGTCATGCTGAAATGTTACACAGATTATTTTTTTATAAAATAGAACCAAACCGGCGGGTAGCGCGAAGAAAATTCAAACGTTGAAAATAAGAGCCACCCTAGTGCTGCATAGTAAAATTGACCTGCATCAACCGCAGAAGAAAAATTCTCTATAGGCTGGTAAAATTTTAATTCTTCGATTGAAAAAATCCTTAGTAAAATGTATTGTTTTTTCAAAAACTGATACAAATTAATGCTGTTTGTTTTTTGTTGGGAAAGTTTTGTTCTTTCATATAAATTGGTATACTCAACAAATGGATAATGAGAGAAATTTAATTATTGGAATGTTACGGACCGACCCACATCACATCTTCGCCAGTCACCAAATTCCGTAAAGGCGTTTCAACTCACTGGTGACCTCTTCACGATCATCAAATTCCTCCGAGGCGTTTCAACCTCTGAGTCGAATTCAAGGAAGCGCCAAATTCCACAGAGGCGCCTCAACTCGCGACACAACTCGGTCACCTCACACGAGCTGCACAATCAGCATTTCCCAACATTAATTCTCAAAACCCCGACTAACCTATTGGGGAATTAACCCAATTTCCCAATAACCGACATTCCGTGACTACCCCCACGAGACTCTCATATCACCTTAGCCTTAGGGTATCGAGGGCTCCGGCAGACCGATGATTATTCAGTCTTAACTGACAGCTTCGTCCTAACAGACGCATCAATCGGCCTACCAGAAACTCTTTCCTTAGCGGCAAGTCTGCTCGCGCACTTAGAGTCTCGCGAGTGTGATAGTGAGTGTCGGGGCCCTTGAATAAAACCAGAAGCACCGGTTAAGAACTTAATACGATTAAGCAAACCTTAGCGGCGCTTAACGTCACTCGATATAATCTCGTTACGTGATAATTACCTTAGCGGCATTACGCGACGGAATATACCGAGGGTAACTTTCGAATCCCAAAAATAACGATTATAAATATTACGCATACGCTATAGAGTCGGCCCGAGAACTCCATATCATCTTACACGCCGACTCAGCACGACGCGAGGCGCTAGCCCCGCGACATACAACTGTGCGCGTAACAAACACACGGAGCCACCGCAAGCATATCATAAGTGTATCACTGGAACAAAATAAAGATACAATGCCTAACACCTGGCGAATCGAGACGAAAATCGGCAAGGCCGTTACTTCTTTCACATCCCGACCCTCCAGGCTCAACAGCAACATCAGCAAATCACAGACGACTACAATTACAAGGTGAGGTGCGTCACGCCGCTTAAAATAGGACAGAGATCCATGCGCCGAGGCCTGACATACTCGAGCGCGATCATTACAATTAATAATCAAAAATAATATATAAATAATTAAGCCCGAAAACACGGTCT
Source organism: Netelia virgata (assembly GCA_951802705.1). Lineage (NCBI taxonomy): Eukaryota > Metazoa > Arthropoda > Insecta > Hymenoptera > Ichneumonidae > Netelia > Netelia virgata. The sequence continues at coordinate 15,110,882 of OX637866.1, forward strand.
TAACAAGAAATTGTTTTTCATTTAATACTACCATTTTTGTATAATACACTTCGTACCATCAAACGCTCGAGTGAAGTGACTAATTTGCGCACATATTATTTCGACATAATTTAAAATCGTAAAACCGTATTTACTCTTAAAAATTTCATAAGCTCGCTACTTATTATTTAAAAATACATCGTTTAATTTTTTAACAATGCAACAAAATCGTGTGTTATGAATACTAATAGCTCTTACAATATAAAAAACTGGGCCATCTTCTGCTGCTATTATTATTACACTATTTTCTTTAATTGCGCTATTATTGATATCTATTTTGTTGATAGTATCAACTTCCCTTGATTTTTTGATGCCAGGAGGTAATAACTCCTCGATAAAGGATAAACCTGGAAAATCGATTGTCGCTAACTTACGTACCAAGTTAGGATTGCATGACCATGGGGCTGAAATATTTTTATTTGAAAATTTGTCATTTGATTGCAACTGATGTTTAACGGCGATAGCTTCGCAAATATTGACTGTACTTATTGAGGCTCTGGATGAAATTTTACCCTCACGATGCTTACTTTCGAACCGTATTGATGACTTTTTCCAGAGCGGACCTGACATCATCACAGTCGCATAGTGCACTAAAAAATGATGTTTTGGTTTCATGCAACCAGGGTAAAGAACCTGAGTAAGTTAAAAACTGGCAATCTATTCGACCAAGTTATATAACAATAGGACTAATTCCCATGTCTCATCATCATCAGGAACGTAATGACCTAAGATTATACAGAAATAACGAACGAAGCATAACATTTCCGAAGCCGACATTCTTAAGTATTTTTTTGGAACATGTGTCGAAAGAATTTCTGGAGGCCTATTTTTACTTTGCCCACAATAATCTCCTCACACGCGTTCATTGAATTCTTGCAATGAGAAGAATTTTTTTTATGATGTGTTCATTCAAAATTAAACCGAGCTCATATTGACAAATCCCTTCTAATATGTGATGCATAACGTCCACCGACGAATTTTCCGTTACATGAAAATCTGGCATGCAATGGAAAATGCACTTTTTGACGATACCTGTTTGTTCTGAATTGTTTTTACTTAAACTTTCATCATAATTTTGCTTATTTCGAAACAGAGATTCGTCTTCATCAACAAAATCATTAATATTATTTTTATCAATTAGACAAAATCGACCAAATTTATGGGAGTTAAAACTTTCATTGAACCCCAGAATAGGATGCAGTCCAAGATTATCTCTGATAGTTAACGTTACTTTGAGAAAAATATTGTTTTCATTACCGTTTACGTTAATTGGAATTCCTTTGTTTTCCAGAAATAGAAGTTCATCGGTGACTTTACTGAACACAATGTCATTTTTGAAAACTTTTCGACTTAAAGCGTTCAACAAAACGAACAAAAATATGTTCTACAACTGGAAACCTATGGTGGTGGTAAACAAGGAATAGACATATACACGGCACCTCATTTCGAAGTTCCTTTATGAGACCCGAGAGGGTTATTTGTTTCATACTCTTCAAAGGAAAGAAATGACGGAAGTACAATATCGTCGTTGAACTTGGATTAAATTATTTGCCATAGTGAAAATTTCAAAATTTCAGGGTTTTCTTTCAAATAATCCATATAGCTTAACGTCTTGTTTAGTACATTGGGCATTTCAAAAAACTGCTTGAAAACAAATCGAATGGGAATATATTGTGTAACCACAGGTACCGTTTTTAATATTTGTACACCGTTTTTATTGCGATATTCGTGTCGTTCTCCCAACATATAAGCTTGTGGTGCTATATATGTACCTAATTGTTCAAATTTTTTCAAGCATTTCCACTCACAATCAGACAATCTTCTAATGGTGAATTATTTGCTGTAAACATTTTTTGCACATTTTGCAAAAGTTCGGAATCATTTGATAAAGCTGCTTTTATGAATTGTACAACTTCGGATTTTATTGTGCCTACTACGTTATTAATTAAAGAATGTACCCGATTTATTATATCAACCGATCTGAGTCTCGGGATATCCGGATCTTCAAATAATTTTGCGACGAAAAGAGTACCTGCGTCAATTTCTTTTATTGAATTTGAACCCAGATTGTCGTTTTCAGTTTGAATAATGTCTTCAGTATGGCGTGATGTATCAGCGATCGGTGAAATGATTCTATCATTAATATTACAACTTGAAATTGTCGAACTACTTGGTGAATGAGAAGACAAAACCTGCTTTTTATCCAATTTGACGTTTATGTTTATATGTTTCGATCGTGTATGTTTCTGAAGTGAATTTTGTGAAGAAAAAGTTGTTAAGCAAGTAGAAATTCCATAATTATAATCCGATAGATTTGGATGAGACAATTTAAAATGTTTTAAATATATTAATATGGCTAGGGTATAACCCATTGCATTTATGACAGTTGAATATGATGTTAAATAATTCTCGAAAAAAAAAGAAAGAGAACATTCAGTCTTCAGCGCGCCTTGATGATAAATTTTCAATTTTTCCGAACAAAATATTAACATTTTTTGAAAAATGCCTGTTGGATAAGTGTCTAAAACGATTTAGCCGGTTCCGGAAATGCACAGTCTAAAGCTGTAAATGGTTTGAAGCAAAAATCGATTGCGTGCAGTGGAGAATCGATCACGTACAACACGTCATTAATTAATACGTAGGCTGCTTGAATTGCAAGTAATGGTCCCACGAATATCGGCATAGGCTGCAGCGTTAGATAATTTGACCGAAGCTCATCTTTTTTTCCAGCGTGGTGTGCAAATTCTTTGCTGTCTATACACAAAAATATTTATTGATGAATGTGATAGTTATTGATCGAAATTTATTAGTTTATTCTTTAAGCATAACGGGTACATATTAATCAGAATTAATAAAATGTTATCGAGACATTGCATTTACCTCGATGTGTACGAAAAAAACATGCCCGTCTTTCCACAATTGCCCATTTGTGGCTGGCATTTGGGTCATTTCCCCGAGGATTCCACTGCATTTTCTAGAGTTGCGATCCATCTATCAAATATAGCAGCAAGTGCAAAATGATGACGTCTTTATTGTCTGCAACTCCACTTGAATGTATTATAAAATCAGTTTTTTTTCTCGAGGATGCAAAGTATGGACAAAATATATATAAAATAAATAGGTTTGTTACATACGCAATAGTAGAGTTGGCAGCAAATGTACGAAAGCTTTTTCTGCCACGTCTTGTATTATTTCGCACCCTTTAATTTCTGCGATCAAAAAATCCGTGACTTCCTCCCAAGTGTCGAACAAATTTCCATCTCGGATTTGAATTTTGCGGAAATCGGACTCCAAGTGCATTAATAATTTCGACGGTTATTTAGTATTTTATAAACAGATAATAAAAACAACATGCATTTCATATTGTATTCTTACCAATTCCTTGCCAAATTGGTTCCTCAGACTGGGAAAGGTGTTGACATATTCCGAGACGGTTGTACCTTGGCTCAGAAGAAGTTTCCGGGCATTATAAGATGATCTCCAGTGTGAGAGAACCGTTTCTTCTGGATCAATATGATTTTTCAGCCAGGCAAGACATTCCGATTTAACATCTATATTGAAAAAAATGAAATTAACATTACTTTGAGTTTTAAAAAAAGATTAAAAATTATCGTTATTTTTTATAATTTCAAAACATAAACATTCTTACCGGTAATGGCTGGTTGTTGATGGGGGGCTTCATGCACACCTTCCACAATGTTGATTTTTCTTAGTGATCTTTTCAAATATTGATAATGTTCATACAATGTTCCGAAAGGGTTTATGCGGACATTTCCCACGCGTCTGTATGGTGAATAATACGTGCATTTATTCTCTCCTGGTAACAATACTTCTATTTGGGCTGCAAGATCCACAAATCTATCTGCCTTTATGTTGCAAAAAAAAGCATAAATATTGGTTTGACATTAGATGATTTGGATCAATTTTCCAATACACGTGAAATTTTCGTGAAATTAATATGAATTTCCTATGCCAAGAAGATAGAGTTTCATGCTAATCTTAGCTATATAAAGGAGTGATGCGTGTTTGTATATAGGGGAAAGGAGAGGGGGGGGGGGGCTCCGACCATTGCTTGCTTAGCAAGCATACGTCTTCATTTACATATACATAGACATGGCCGCCCCCCCCCCCATCTCCCTACATACGTTGTACCATTTACATTTTTTTTCTTTGCGTTTCCTTATTTGTTTCTTTGTGTGTTGTCCTTTCTTTACCCCTCGCAAGACCACAGGCATGAATCCGGCAACTCATAGTCCAGGATTTTTAGATATTTCCAAAGAATCAAATAGTACTAAAATATCTTTCGATTGGATTATGTCAGAGGGTGTCTCCTAAGTATAAATCCAAGTTTGAGCCCTCCAAAACCTTTTGCGTTAGCCACCATCTTGAAAAACGCCTATTTGCAAATATCTCGGAAACGGTGAGCTTTACGTTAAAAATCATAAGATCCTTTTTTATAGAGGATACAATTTTCCATCTTTTCATTTGAAACTTGTTTATCTATTGCTAATATTTGCCGAGATATAATCGATTAAAAAACCAAATTTTTGTGTTTTTGAAAATATCTCGATAATTTTTGCAAATACGAAAAAAAATGTAATAATCAAAATTATAGAGGATGAAATTCTTGACAATTTTTGTAAAAACTTTTTTTTATAAAATCAATAGTTGCTGAGTTATAGCGCAAAGAATGTTGCCGTCAGGTAAATAACAACAGCGATTAGCGGTAATACGTTACTCTAGAATGACAAAAAAAGTGTAATCGAAAAATTTTATAATAGAGATGGTGACAATAATATTTATTATGAAAAGGAGGGATATGGGTGATAGGAGGAAAGTTTGCGCAATAAAAACATTTTGACAAATTGTTTTAAAAAGACCTGAAAATTTATTCGTTTATTAATATTCATAATCATTAGCGCCATTTGAGTCGCTATTTATAAATTAGGATCCCAGCGTCATAAGAATAATAACAAAATTGTTCTTATCAAAGTTTAATTAATGGGCGATCATACATTTAAAACAATTTTCTGTGTTTGAAACAGGAAGGGCGATTTTTGATAGTTTCAAAGTTTTCTTCTTCCATATTCAAGTATTCATTTTGAATATCCTCTTCGTCGCTATCATCCACCATAAGGCATCCGCAGGCAGCTCCGCAATTTGTCTTGCATTTGCAAGACATTATTTGCAGCAAACTTTGCGGCGCGGGAACTTTTTTCGTTCTAATTGGCGATAAGCGATTTGCAGCGCGTTTCCAACCCCATTCTTCAGGGTCGTGGTGAAAGCCCAGCCAACTTTGGACTTGATGGTAGACCCTAAATGAATGGTACCGGGCTGTATTCTGTGTCGGTGGTAGAATGTGTTGTAGAATGGCAGTGTATATATATGGCCGGATAATGAATGATGATCGCCTCTATCGTAACAATGTCTTTATTAGAAGTAGTTTTATTATAAACGTATGCGACGCGCTCATGCGGTGGTTATCGTACAACTGACGCTAAGACGAGTGACGCGCTCGGTTACTGAAAGAAGGACAAAAGAATAGGGTGCGGCAGTCGCCGCACACAGCGCCGTGTTCGGACCTGTATCGCAAGTACATATAGAGACAACGGCGATCAGAGCACGTGATTTACAACACTTCCCCTCGATACAGGACGGACTGTCGAAGTTTTACGCTAGATTTCCTAGTCCGATTCCTTCGGATAGATCTTTGTGTCTTGGCCCTCCCAGACCTTTTGTGAAAACGTCGGCCACCATTTCGCCCGTAGAAATGTACTCAAGTTTTATTTCCTCACTCTTCAGAGCGTCGCGAACAAAATGATGCCTTATATCGATATGTTTAGTACGATTATGAAAAACTGGATTTTCTGCAAGTTTAATCGCACCCTGGTTGTCGCAGTACAAAGTAATGTCCGCGGATGCCTCGAAACCCAATCCCGAAAGAAAACGCCGCAAGTGTATTGCCTCTTTCGTAGCTTCGCTTAAGCTCATATATTCCGCTTCGACGGAAGATAGCGCGACAGTCTTCTGTTTCTTCGAACCCCATGAGACCGCAGCGTTCGCAAGACGGAAACAATATCCCGTGAATGATTTTCTGTCATCGAGACAGCCTCCCCAATCGGCATCGCCGTAGCCATCCATTGGCTTATCGTTTGCCTTATACATAAGGCCGAGATTCGCGGTCCGTTTCAGGTATCGCAGGATACGCTTCGCGCCGATCCAATGTGTTTTGCCATGGCAATCGCAGAATTGACTTAGTACACTTACGGCGTGCGCAATATCGGGCCTAGTAGCTACCGCAAGGTACATCAAAGAACCCACGAGTTCTCTGAACGGAAGTTTTTCGTTACTGTCGCGCGGACCTTCAGGTTCCTTTCGCAATTTAACACCGAGCTCCAGTGGGGTTGTCGCGGGTTTACAATCATTCATGCCGAATCGATCCAAGAGATCGTCGATATACCCGCGCTGGTGCAGATAAATCGCATCGTCGGAACGGCGAAATTCGATTCCCAAGCAACATTTTACGTTGCCCAAATCCTTGACCTCGAAAACGCTTTTCAAATGGTTTTTGAACTGGTTAATCTTCTCGAGATCTCGCGAAACTATCAGGAAGTCGTCTACGTATACGAGAACTAACAAAATGTTTTCCCCTCGTCCTCGATGATAAATACATGGGTCGGCATTACTCGGTAATAAGCCACATCTTCTTATTTCATCATTCAATCGACGATACCAACTGCGTCCGGCTTGTTTCAGACCGTACAAGGCCTTTCGCATCAAGCAGACTTTATCGCCTTGCCGCATACTACGTCGCATGTCGAGCGCCTTCTTCCTGAGCTTACCGTCGGTCTTATTCGATTCGATTAAAATGTTGAGCGGTTTCTCGATATGCCGAGGGATCTCCATAAGGATTTCCTCGTCAAGACTAGCATTTAGATACGCGGAAGTTATGTCGGCTTGGTGAATGTGCATGTCGTATTGCGCGTCAAGAGCGCTGACAATTCTCACTGATTCCAGGCGGGCTACAGACGCAAAAGTTTCGTGAAAATCGAGTCCGAAACGTTGCGCGAATCCGCGCGCCACCACCTCGCCTTTCGTCGCTCGAGCTCGCCGCACGGTTTGTATTTGTTTCGCAATACCATACGACTACCTATGACCTTCGCGTTCGATGGACGTTCGACGAGTTCCCGGCATCGTTTTTTAGTATCGACCCTGACTGGACAGCCATGGCTTCGTACCATTCGCTCGCATCCACGCTCTCGACGGCTTGTTCCAAAGGAACTTCACCCATGAATGCTTGCTCGATCGCGATATTTCCGTCTTCTACCATATTATATTCCTTGCGGGACCTTCCCCGTTGACCTGGTTCAACGGGGAAGGCCGAGGAAGGCGAGAACCTGGTTGGTTCTCGCCTTCCTCGGTCTACCGCGACCTCTACGTAGTTGCGCTATTTCGCGATCCCCATGGTCGTTCCGCCCCTCCTCGCGGGCGTCTTCATTTCGTCTGTTCTCTAATCGGCGGTAGTTTCCGGAGAATAACTTGATTTCTATAGCGTTGTGCTCGATACCGCATTCGTTATCGCTCATATCGTCGTCTGTGACGCTTTCGAGAGGTGCGTTATTTTCGGACGAATTATTTTTAGTCGCGGAAATTACGGAATTCGCGCTAAAATTTTCCAAAAATTTTACATCGCGCGCGATTTCAATACGCTTTCTTTCCGGTTCCCAAATGCAATACCCCCTCGAGTTATCAGAATATCCAACGAAGATACTTTTTCGCGATCGCGGATCAAACTTCCCCTTATTCGGGTCGTTATTCAGATAATACACGTTGCATCCGAAATCCCTAAAATAATGCACGTTCGGTCGCTTCTGGAATAACTTTTCGAAAGGAGTTTTTCCTCCCAACACCCTCGATGGGCACCGGTTGCGAATATAATTCGCTGTCAACGCGGCTTCTGCCCAGAACGACGAGGATAAGCCTGACTGCGCCAGCAAGCACTTCGCCGCGTCGAGTAGTGTTCGATTTTTCTGTTCGGCTAACCCGTTTTGTTGCGGGTTGTATGCGACCGACAATCTACGTTTAATCCCGTGATCACGCAAGAGCTTATCAAAAGCTAAATTAACGTATTCTCTCCCATTGTCCGATTGAAAATTCTTAATTTCTCGACCCGTTTGATTTTCAATGTACGCCTTGAAATCGTTGAATGTTTCGAGTACTTGATCCTTTGACTTGATAAAGCGGATCTCGTACCATCTTGAATGTTCATCTATGAACGCGACAAAATATTTATTACCTGCGTGTGATTTTACTTGCATCGGCCCGCAAACGTCGCTGTGAATTACCTCTAGTATTTCCGTCGCTTGCGGAGATTTCTCCGGAAAAGGGGCTTTCGTCATTTTATTTTCCACGCAAATTTCGCAACGCAACGATTTCTTAAAATCTATAATGTTGCTGGTGGAGATGACGCCCGTCTGCTTCGCTTCCAGAAGATCCTGTCGATTGAGGTGCCCGAGACGTCTATGCCACTTAGTAGTATAGCCCGTTTCTGCGGTCGGCGACAAATTTCTCATTTCCGTTTCCATCGATGACTTTGGCTTGATTCTTTGCAAAAATGACCCTGTATCCGCGGTCGGTAATCTTACCGATGGACATCAAGTTCGTCCGTAGGTCCGGCACGTGCAACGCATCGTTTATCGTAATGCCTTTCTCGGAATTTTCCTGACCTACGACGATGCGCACGGTGCCGCGCGCGCGAATATCCTTCGACGCGCTACTCGCGAGATTCAGCTTCCCGGGTCGTCGTTCATCGATGTTTTCGAAATCTTCGAGGCGCTTACACAAGTGAGATGTACAGCCACTATCTAAACACCACTGTTCGTCACTCGCTTCGACGTCGGCTTGTAGGGCTCTATAAGGCGACTCGTCGTCTGCTGTCGCGAACACGCATACATCGTCGTTCGCACTCTTAGCCGATTGCTGGGGGTTCGCGCCGCCTTTGTTGCACTCCGACGCCTTGTGACCCCTTTTATGACATCGAAAACACTTTATTTTCGAGTTGCAGTCATCGGTTTTCGCACGAGTTGTCACTGTCCGGTTTTCGCACACTATTTCTCTTATAGTTTTGTCGCTTCAATGGCGATTTGATGGCGCACCAAAAGTTTTCAAAACTTTGTGGTAAGCTGTATAGCAACATGATTGTTAATAAGTCCGAATTTATGTTGACGTCCATCTCGTATAGCTTGTCCACAGCATCGAAGAATTTCTCGAGGTGTTCGCGAATATCTTCGCCCTCGCTCATGCGCTGTAACATTAGCTTCTTTAACAGTGTGGACTTACGCGCCGGGCCGCGCGACTGATAAATTGTTTCCAATTTTTGCCACACTTCGGTAGATGTATTACAATCCTTTATTTGCTTTAGTTCCGAAGGGTTAATCGACAGCAAAATATCCGATTTTGCCTTTTCGTCATTCGTCGACCACTCTTTGTACGCCGCTGCCGACGCTGCGTCATTGGCCATTACTGTTGGCGCTTTTGTCTCGCCACTAACGTAACACCACGCATCGTTTTTCACTAATAAAGCGCGCATCTGGATTTTCCAGGTATCATAGTTGCTCTTTTTGACAGTTTCGATCCTCGTGAGACTCGCCATCTTGGCACTCACACCGAATACACTCGCGACTCGCGTTGTCGCGCGACAACACGCGCGACTTTAGGAAACGGCAAATATTTTCCTTTTCAGGTTTTCGATATTAAACGCGATCTTCTGGGCCCATAACCCGTTGTAGAATGACAGTGTATATACATGGCAGGATAATGAATGATGATCGCCTCTATCGTAACAATGTCTTTATTTAGAAGTAGTTGTGTTATAAACGTATGCGACGCGCTCGTGCGGTGGTTAGCGTACAACTGACGCTAAGACGCGCTCGGTTACCGAAAGAAGGACAAAAGAATAGGGTGCGGCAGTCGCCGCACACTGCGCCGTGTTCGGACCTGTATCGCAAGTACATATAGAGAGACAACGGCGATCAGAGAACGTGATTTACAACAGAATGTTTAGGTTCAGCTTGGTGTTCCGAGCTGACTTGGTAAACATCTTGTATCGTAGAGAGTCGATAGATACTTCGGTTTTATTATCTCCATATAGCGCAATAAAAAACTACTCCAGCTTGAGCAATCTTGTTGGGATCGCTCCTCCTATCTCGGAATAATACCACAGCCGTCAGCAATTCTTCGTGGTTGTTTAACGTGGTCAGAGCTTTGCATTTCCCAATGTTATACGGAGCAGACGCTGTTCTACAACCGGTGAATGCGTGTAGAAATAGAATATTTTCTCTACAACAACAGAACCAAAAAACTTCTGGTTATTCCATAATTTCATCTTATAGAGTTGTTTGCGTCTTTTTGCACTAGCAAACCCTTATTTAGGGGTATTTGCGACTAGCAGGAGGTTGGTTAATGTTTTAATTATTAGTCGCAACGACAGCTATGTATTAAACAAAAAAAACATCTTTGGAAATTGCATGTTTACGATTTAGATAATTTTGTTTTCGCCCTTTCTACATATTCAACCCATACTTTAGGCATGCTATGTGCCTCCTAGGGGATTGATTTATGTTTTAGTTATTAGTCGTGACGAAAGCTACGCATTCAGTAGAATAAATTTTATAAGTATCGCATATTTGCGTTTTATACAATTTTATTTCGTTATTTTACACTATGGATCTTCTATTTAAGGGTGTTTTGAGCCCCGTAGCGGTTGATTCTTTTGATTTATTAGACGGAACAAAAGCTATGTATTGAGCAAGAAAGCATGTTTGGAAATTGCATGTTTACGATTTATATAATTTTTTTCCGTCTTTCTACATTTTCAACTCCTAATTTACAGATGTTCTGTGCCTTGTAAGGGGTTGGTTATTTTTTTCATTATAGTCGCATGAAAATATATATATTCAGCAGAATAAATTTTATAGTCTTCGCATTTTCCCGATTTTCACTCTCTTATTGGGTGGTTTACACCCCTATAATCCATATTTGGGAAAAAAGAAAAAACACGGGCTCAATGTTTTTTTGTTTTACTGATGTGCAAAGTTTCATTCCAATCGGTGAGTGACGCTTGGGTAGTGTTACTTGTTGATCCTATACACGTTACGCTGATTAGTCTTCTGACTCAAGAAATATGGCATCGCTTCTCAAAATAAAATGTTCTTAGTGACTGAAAGGGCTGTTCAGCCCGAAAATAAAAGGATTTGCCTGCGGCCGGTTAGGTATTCGTCCCACAATAAACACAAAAAGATTGGGCTTTCCCAGTGAACACAAAAATCTTAGACTTTCTCAACAACAATAAACTTGGACTCTGCCAGAACAAACAAAAAAACTTGGACTTTCTAAAAAATAATTAAAACGTGGACTCTCCCAAGAAAAATAAAAAAACCTTAGACTTTCTCAGAATAAAATTTTTAAAAAACTTGAACTATCCCAAAATAGACAACAAACGCTAGACGTCCCCCAAAGAAAAGAAATTGTCTTCGGAATAACAACGTAAATGGCTAACAATAAGGAGTCATTTTGACACTGCTAATAGGGGAGGGGCCGATTTTCTATTTAATTCGGGCAATATATTTCGAGGTGGCCCGAAGGTCGACCGACTGCTTGTCGTCCGCTCATGTAGTTTTCTTCAGTAATAGTGCAACCCATGATCATTAGTAGGGTTACTAGACTGTTCGGCGGAGGGGGGTATCTTCGCTACCTGGGGCTCTATAGGGCTTTAAATCATACACATGCATACAAAGGGGTGTTCGCGGTCGGGGTCACCTAATCCGTACACTACGGGGAAGGGACTACTCAATATAAGGGTTGTTTGAAAAGTCCGTGCAAAGTCAGAGAAATGGCACTACTGGTGCGTATCGAGGTTATTTTCAGTTAGTAGCATCTCTTGGAAGAAAACACACCAAGATTTAGCCAGATCGATCTACTTTTTGTGTTTGGCGTTCGTTTGAATCGAGGAAGTTGAGTGATTTTTAAAAAATGGACGAAAAAAAATTCCGTGTGTTGATTAAACATTACTTTATGAAAGGCAAACCGCCTCAGGAGACTAAACAGAAGCTCGATAAACATTATGGTGACTATGTTTATGGATGTCGGATGCGGTCGGCCAGTGAATGTTTCGAGGTCAATGATAACAAAGACTTGTTTTTACGTTTCGATCCTAGGTGCGGATCCTCTTCAGAAATATTTATTGTCTATGTAAGTATAAATTTATCAAATGTATAAAGTGATCAAATGTAACTATCTATTCGCAGTAAATATATTTTGAAAATCTAAATGTAACGCCTTACAATAGTTAGGTTAATATCCCATTTTACGGTAAGTGTCATTTGGTTTTGACTCCTATTGTCTATCTATCTATTCGTAGTCAATACATTATTTTTAAAGAAGTATAAATGTAACGCAATGCAGAAGTTAGGTTAATATCCCATTTTACGGTAAGTATCATTTAGTTGTTTTTCTTATTGCCAATTTATAATACAATCTGAGGTGATGCCGATGGATTAAAGTATGTGCAAATTAATTCTAAGTGCCATAATGTAAATTGTTGTTCTTAGGAACAAACTATTGTCATATTGTCGATAAATGATCAAATCCGAGGAAATGTCAACGGATTAGCGTATATGTAAAATTAATGCCACGTGTCCTAATGTCAAATGTTATCTTTAGGAGTCAACTAACCTGATGGATGTGCAATTGTATGTTTGGTTATGTGTTTTTGGCTGATTGCTGTGTGGCGGCAATCTCCGGTAAATGGAGTTTGAAATAATTCACCAATTAACGATGTGCGAATTTTGACTAATTTTGTAATCGCTGTCCAGTAAAGTGGTAGCAAATTTTAGCGGAACGTGGTCAGCGTACTCATTGTGTTCTCTCCAAGCGATTGTGAGAGACTGAACTGTGTAACCGTTACACATGAAACTTGCGGGTAATCAAAGTTTGCAGTGCCGTATCGAGCTATTATGGTATGGTGTGCACACTGTGATTTAGTTTCGGTGCAATTATCTTGTAAGTGTTGGTTATTTTAACGCACAAGAGAAAATATGTTAAGACTTGTATGCGACATATCCATTATTTTTCATGAGGCAAGTTTGTTATGTTTATATGATCATGTTGTAAATGGCGCTTAATTTGTTTATGTTAGTTCTGAAGTTTACAGAAGTGGAGTGTGCTTTGATCTGAATCATTTCCAAGATGAGCCTTTTTTCCAGGTAAGTTTCAGTATTTAGTATTTTAACATTATCGAATTTGAATGCATGTGACTGTTCTATTGCATATAACGCGAGGGCGGTGTGTGTGGCCGTAATGTGCTTTACGTCGTTGAAATGTTTGGTTATTCTAATGCCGAGATGTCGCTTTGTTTGGCCAATGTAGCAGGCGTCGCAATCAATGCAATCAATCCTGTAGACTACGTTCGAGTGCTTCTCTAAATCTATGTTGTCTTTCGTGAAACCAATAATGGTTCGTAAGTTATGTTTATTATTGGTTACCAATGTTATGTTGTATTGTTGGAGCATATGGATTAATTGGCGGTGAATATTATTAGAAAACGGTAAGTTTATTAATATAGACGAGTCAAAATTATTGTTCGATCGGGTTTGGCTTGGGTTGTACCCCACAGTACAACGAAAGAATATTCCAATGGAATATTCCAGTAGATTAATCGAATGATATATAAAATACATACTAATCACTTATAAAAATAAAGCGTGAGAATCACACCACCAGAAATTCGCCGTGACCATATATGGTCACAAAACCGAGTATTGCCAAACTGCACAATAGGCAGTTTAGTCTAAAGGCGAATCACGCCATCGAAATCATCGTTATGACCATATATGGTCATAACGACCAAATGCCGAATTGGCGCTTTTGCATAGCGACTCGCGGGGGACCCGTGATCGCCCCCGATAATTAATTCAGTCTTAATTGACGAGCGGAGCTAATCAGTTGGTATTTGATTAAAGCTCGTATCCTATAACTTCGCCTAACTTTTTAAATTACCAATCCAAATCTTACAATAAACTGTTATTTCTTTTTACTTCATAAACTCGAGTTCTACTCCTTATTGGCTAATATCCCAAAATAATATCTTATCGCGCAATACTAACATTTTGCCGATATAACACTTGTAATAATCTGTAGTCGCTGCCTAATTAGTTTGTTAGTGAAAGCGAGTGGGTAACAGTTCCACGTCATTGTGTTTCTAATAAGCTGTAGATTTTGTTCGTGTAAAGACGGGTGCGCTAATTGTATTTCTCTGTCGACTAGCATGTACACGATCGCTTTCTTTTGGGTCAGTGGATGGTGCGGGGCAAGAGGTGAGCGCATCGGTAGTCCTGAGATCTGCTGGTATATCTTATTTTGAAAAGTGAAGTAGGTTGAAAACATAATGTACTCAATAGCTTTTATTAGCTCGTTAATCGCAACGGTATCCGCGAGTTCATTTTCTATTTTCCGGAGGATAGCGGGACGTTAGTAAAGAAAGATCCCACGTCAAATGAGGCAAGCTTTATAAGTCGTTATAAGAGTGGACAATTTTGTTTGAATGAAAGTAGCTAATTTGTTTGTGGGGCAATTGATTCAGGATACTATGGGACGCAGCGGGCAATTGGGTTTGTGTATTTTTGGTACACAATAAAGTCGGGATAAGTTATTGTTTTCAGATTTTTAATATTTGAACATTATGTCATCTATAATTTTTAATGTTTTTGTTATATCGGCAAAACGAGTAGAACTCGAGTTTATGAAGTAAAAAGAAATAACAGTTTATCGTAAGATTTGGATTGGTAATGTACAAAGTTAGGCGAAGTTATAGCATACGAGCTTTAATCAAAGACCAACTGATTAGCTCCGCTCGTCAATTAAGACTAAATTAATTATCGGGGCGATCACGGGTCGCCCGCAAGTCGCTATGCGAAAGTTCCAATTCGGCATTTGGTCGTTATGACCATATGTGGTCATAACGATGATATCGTTGGCGTGATTCGCCTTTATACTAAACTGTGCCTATTGTGCAGTTTGGCAATACTTGGTTTTGTGACCATATATGGTCACGGCGAATTTCTGGTGGTGTGATTCTCACGCTTTATTTTTATAAGTGATTAGTATGTATTTTATATATCATTCGATTAATCTACTGGAATATTCCATTGGAATATTCTTTCGTTGTACTGTGGGGTACAACATTTTCCATCGCGATAAAATGTTGTTGGTGCCTTTCTGTAACGCATTGAGCGGGTTTTTGCTGACTAATTTATAAACAGATGCATCTTTCAATAACTCTTGTATTTTGGCGCTATAGTCACTTTTGCTAGGAATTACAGTGTTATTGCCTTTATCAGCTCGTATGATAACTAACTCTGGGGTGTTTCTTAGGAACGATGCAGTGTGTTTCGCAATTTTGCTTGTGTTGGGACCCATGGTCGGAGTGTTTAGCTTGTTTAAGATATTTGCAAATTTTTTTCTAAATTCATTGTGTAGCGGTTTTTCTAGTAAGTAGTCTAGTTTCGATTAAACTTCAGCAATCGATGCGTGGATGTGCGTTTTTATGTTGGATGGTTTGAGATAGGGGAAGCAAAATTTTTCACCAACTGACAAGAATGTAGATATGTGTGTTGGAATCTCAATATTTGAGAGATTTATAAGCCATTTTTTGTTTGTATTTGGCGAGATTATTGTGTCGATATCTTTTCAAGGATCGTTGCAAGTGTTGCTAGGGACGTGTTGCTGAGTGACCCTGTGCGTTTGGTAAGCGCTATTTTGTAGATGCGTAAGATCGTGTAACTGTTGGTACTGTCAGCGCGGAGTGTTAGATCCAAATTCGTGTGTTTGCGAGTAGATAGTTTTCAAAAACTCTTCGTGATTGAAAATGTGATGATGTATGTTTCTGATTCTATCTAGCATGAGATTGTGGAACTTTCGTCTGTGTTTTTGGTAGTCAAGTTTAGAGAGTCGGTTCAATTTGCTAGTTTCAAAGGTAAAACAACGATTTGCTATTTCATATTGAGTTCGGTTAATTATTTCTCGGTATTCTCTTAGTTTACGTTTGAGCACTTTAATTCGGAACTTCTGATCATCAATTTCTAAGTTTAGAATTGCTTTGTGCCGTTTATGGGTAACTCTGATAAGTTTTGATTTACCTCTGTATCCAACGACATAAATATTTAATTGTTCAGATCGAATATGGTTGGGTATCAAACCTTCCTGTCTGCATTTAAGCAAAAAACGAAATTGCTGATGTCGACGAGTGAGCATAGTGGCGTTGTGTTTCCAATTTTTGAACGCAATTAGATTGGTGTATCCAAAGCGTTATTGAATCTCGTTGAAGAAGGTCATTGTGTCCAGTTTATAGCCAGTAGATTCAAATTTGTCGAAGAAGTGTGCGGCCGTGTTGATGAACTATGTTTTGAGGTCAATGATAACAAAGACTTGTTTTTACGGTTCGATCCTACGTGCGGATCCTCTTCAGAAACATTTACAAACAAAATTGTCCACTCTTATAAAGACCCCGAATTCACATGTAAACACTTTCGAATATTTTTGTCCCACATGATTACAAGCTTGCCGCATTTGACGTGGTATCTTTGTTTACTAACGTCCCGCTATCATTAGTCAATCAAAGCCTCCGAAAAAGAGAAAATGAACTCGCGGATACCGTTCCGATTAACGAACTAATAAAAGCTATTGAGTACATTATGTTTTCAACCTACTTCACTTTTCAAAATAAGATATACCAGCAGATCTCAGGACTACCGATGGGCTCACCTCTCGCCCCGGTCTTATCAGACTTAGTTATGGCAGATTTAGAAACAACATGCCTGGAAAAATAAAAATTCACATTTCCCCTCTACAAGAGATACGTGGACGACATTATCTTGGTCTTACCCGCTGACGAAATTCAATAAACCTTGCAATTATTTAACACGTACAACCCTAAACTCCAGTTCACACTAGAAATAGAGACTGATAACAAAATCTCCTTTCTGTACATTACACTTATCCGTAACGAAAACTCCACCACCACAAATTGCTATAGGAAACCCACTTGGTCCGGTAGGTACATAAATTTCTTCTCGCACCATACACTGGCTCAAAAAAAACGATCGTGTACATGCTAGTGGACAGAGTAATAAAATTAGCGCCCCCGTCTTTACACGAGCAAAATCTACAGCTTATTAGAAACACAATGACGTGGACCTATTACCCACTCGCTTTCACTAACAAACTAATTAGGCAGCGACTACAGATTATTACAAGCCAAACCCGAACGAACAATAATTTGGACTCGTCTAGATTAATAAACTTACCGTTTTCTAATAATATTCACCGCCAATTAATCCATATGCTCCAACAATACAATATAACATTGGTAAACAATAATAAACATAACTTATGAACCATTATTGGTTCCACGAAAGACAAAATAGATTTAGGGAAGCACTCGAACGTAGTCTGCAGGATTGATTGCAATGATTGCGACGCCTGCTACATTAGCCAAACAAAGCGACATATCGGCATTAGAATAACCGAACATTTCAACGACGTAAAGCACATTACGGCCACACACACTGCTCTCGCGTAATATGCAATAGAACAATAGTCACATGCATTCAAATTCGAAAATGTTAAAATACTAAATAATGAAACTTACCTGAAAAAAGGCTCATTTTGGAAATGATTCAGTTCAAAGCACACTCGACTTCTGTAAACTTCAGAACTGACATAACAAAATTAAGCGCCATTTACAACATGATCATATAAACATAACAAACTTGCCTCATGAAAAATAATGGACATGTCGCATACAAGTCTTAACATATTTTCTCTTGTGCGTTAAAATAACCAACACTTACAAGATAATTGCACCGAAACTAAATCACAGTGTGCACACCATACGATAATAGCTCGATACGGCACTGCAAACTTTGATTACCCGCAAGTTTCATGTGTAACGGTTACACAGTTCAGTCTCTCACAATCGCTTGGAGAGAACACAATGAGTACGCTGACCACGTTCCGCTAAAATTTGCTACCACTTTACTGGACAGCGATTACAAAATTAGTCAAAATTCGCACATCGTTAATTGGTGAATGATTTCAAACTCCATTTATCGGAGATTGCCGCCACACAGCAATCAGCCGAAAACACATAACCAAGCATACAATTGCACATCCATGAGGTTAGTTGACCCCTAAAAACAACATTTGACATTAGGACACGTGGCATTAATGTTACACATACGCTAATCCGTTGACATTTCCTCGGATTTTATCCTAAATCGACAATATGACAATAGTTTGTTCCTAAGAACAAAATTTATATTATGGCATTTAGCATTAATTTGCACATGCTTTAATCCATTGGCATCACCTCAGATTGTATCAAAAATTGGCAATAGGAAAACAACCAAATGATACTTACCGTAAAATGGGATATTAACCTAACTTCTGCATTGCGTTACATTTATACTTCTTTAAAAATAATGTATTGACTACGAATAGATATTTGACAATAGGAGTAAAAACCAAATGACACTTACCGTAAAATGGGATATTAACTTAACTATTGTATGGCGTTACATTTAGATTTTCAAAATATATTGACTGCAAATAGATAGTTACATTTGATAGATTTATACTTACACAGACAATAAATATTTCTGAAGAGGATCCGCACCTAGGATCGAAAGGTAAAAACAAGTCTTTGTTATCATTGACCTCGAAACATTCGCTGGCCTACCCCAGCCTACATCCATAAACATAGTTTATCAACACGGCCGCACACTTCTTCGACAAATTATGGTGACTGTACATCTTCGAGTAGAACAGTTTATAAGTGGTATCGAAATTTTAGGAGTAGCCATATGGGCACAGGAGACGCTGAACGTTCTGGACGCCCTGTTGAGGTCACTACTGCAAACACCATTGATAAAATCCATTATATGGTGAGGGATGACAGAAGATTGAAGGTGCGAGAGATTGTGCAAGTGATGTGGGCATCTCGGATGAACGGGTACATAATATTTTGAACCAAAATTTGGACATGAAAGAACTATCCGCAGGATGGGTATACTGCCCACGATTGATCAAACACGAAATCATGTCAAGGTTTTCAAGGACGGTTTGCAGCCGTTCCATTGGAATCCGCAGGACTTTAAACGATGTTTCGTCACTGCGGATGAAACATGGATACATCATTACACTTCTAAGACCAAAGAACAATCTAAACAATGGATTGGCAAGGAGGAATCAGCATTAAAAAAGTCGAAGACCGTTCCTTCGCAAGGAATAATCCTCATCGACTGTATTGTCGAAGCTTCTTCGATTCGAAGTCACTTCGTCTTTTCGTTTAATTTTTTGGATAAAAGAATAAGGATTAATTTGTACTATATTCTTTAAAATCAAAACTCACGATAATTGAGCCGTCGAATATTCTAATTATTTATTGGCTGGTATGGGAAAAGCTCTGAGGCATAAAAACCCATAATTGTACGTCGATATTATTTTTTCGCGTATTATCAATACATATATCGCCTTACTTTTAACGTATTCGGCCCGTTGGCTCGCGTCATTGTAATTCGCACGTATAAATTCGGAATCTGCAGCTGCTTGTTTACCGGAGGATCTTGAGCCGTCGCTGTCCTCTCGGTTAACCATTTATTATCGAAAATCAGAGAATCTCGAGCTATTGCCGTTCTCTTGATCCCTTTCAAAGAAATAGTTTCGTCAACCTCGCTTGGTTGGATGTGTGTCGGCCTTAGACCCTACGTGCGCGCGTACCCCGAATCCCGTAGTTTGGAGGACGGCTAACAAATGTATGCGCGCGCGCCTGCTCTCTTGTCGATGCAAGATCTGGCATCAATGCGAACATCGGGACCAGATCGCGATGATTGAAACATTGCGATGCCACGATGTTTGAACAATGCTCGGCCACCAAACATTCTCCCCCCGTTAGGAGTGTTCACGAGCAAGTTATTTCAAAGAATACTATAAACGATCAGTTATATTATGAATAACAATTTGCCACTTACGACCTTACATTTATGAGTAGTTGAATATTTGAATATTTGAATAATATGAGTAGTTGAATATTTGAATGAGCACGAATTATCACGATATAACACTTAAATTAATAATCAACCCGAATACAATATTTATAGTCGAATCTAACTGCAAATTTTTGTTTTCATCGTATAACGCTTAATAATCGCTTAACAGACATATCAGACATTTGCGGGCAATGGGCAAATTGATTTCGTATTTCTCTTGTATGTTCCCTGACCACGCCATCGTGTCCAGGATGTAACTCGACCACTCGTCGCAGTCGCCAGTGCATACAAGGTTGATTTTTATCGAACAACAAGACCACTGCGTCCTGCTGAATGTTGACAGTCGGTCGGATCCATTTTTGTCGTTTTTGCAACTCGCTTAAATACTCGAGTTGCCATCTACGCCAAAATTCTTGTCGCATGTTGTTTATTAATTGCCACGACGATAAGCGATTGTCTGGGACATCAGAAAAATCATTTCCCGGCAGTACAGTGAGTGGTCTACCGATAAGAAGATGTGCAGGTGTTAAGGCGATTGGATCATTAGGGTATGTGGAGATAGGACATGACGAGCGTGAGTTTGGGATGCCTTCAATCTCTATTGCTACAGTGCTCGATTCTTCATATGTGAACAAAAGATCGTGCATTACACGTTTGAGATGATGTTTACATGACTTTACGGCCGCTTCCCAGATGCCGCCGAAATGAGATGAAAGAGGCGGATTGAAATACCATTCTATTCTTTTGGTGGAAGTGAATTCCTAAAGTCGTGAACGAAACTCGTCGGATTTTCTTAATGCGTAAAATTCGCGGAGTCGACTGTTCGCCCCGACAAAATTCGGCCCGTTATCGGAGTAAATGTGAGCCGGAATGCCTCGACAACTTATGAACCGCCGCAAAACCGCTAGAAAAGCGTACGTAGATAGGTCGCTCACGATTTCGAGACGTATAGCCTTAGTCAACATACAGATGAATACGCAACCGTAAACTTTTACGCTACTCCGATTTCGATATTTTTTCTCCTTGACAAGCATGGGACCGAAATAATCAACGCCTGTATGATAAAACACCAGCGCGTTATCGACTCTTGATTTGGGCAGATTGGCCATTTTATACGTCGCTGATACAGATCGAAAACGTATGCATCGCACGCAGCGCTGAACGATTTTTCGCACCTGGTTTCTACCATCCAATATCTAAAACGAATGTCGGATGTTGTACAAAATTGATTGAATCCCGGTGTGATAGAATCTTTCGTGCATGTGGCGAATCAAAAGATCCGTTACGTAATGACGAGAAGGAAGAAGCATTGGGTTTTTCTGATCTGACAATACGTCGGCCTTATTTGTTCGACCGCCGACGCGAAGTAACTCCTTCTCGTCGATCAGCGGATTCAAAGATCCGAGTTTTGCGCATTTCATCTTTCCTTTGGTTAAGGGCCCATCGATTTCGTCTTGAAAATGCGATTGTTGCATTAGGCGTATGACGCGCTGCTCGGCTTCGTCGACTTCTCTTATTGTCAAAACGCCCTTGACTTTATTTAGACTCGAAAAACGTAAACAATACGCGACGACGCGAATTAATCTCGTGTATAATGAAAACCTCTCAAAGATTTCCTCTGATTTTACTTCGGAGATCATACAAAATACTATTTTGACCCCGGGTAGATTGTCCTGTGGTATCTCGACAAACTGAGGCCAAGCAGATTAGGCCTTAGCTGGCCACGGAGGACCTCGAAACCACGAGTCATTATTCAAAAACTCTCGAGGGAGTTGGCCTCTCGACAACGCGGCGGCAGGGTTTTGATCGAACATGCCGCCACTCTGCGTCTTTACTGAACTCTTGTATCTCTGCAACGCGATTTGATTCCAACGATTTTAATACGCTTGGATGTTTCTTCAACCATTGTAAAACTATCATCGAATCGGACCAAAAAACGGTTTTACAGACGCGAAAAGTTAATATCTCGCGAACTTCGTGGTATAAACGTGCAGGTGTCAACGCGCCGCAGAGTTCTAGTCATGGGATTATCTGTTCCTTTAATGGAGCGACACGCCCCTTTGAATAGAATAGTCGAACGCGTATTTCGCCCTCTTTATTACAAGAGCGAACGTATAAACAAACCCCATTACCCGTTTTGCTCGCTTCGGAAAATCCGTGCATTTGAATGTTGACTGAGTTACTTGTTGATATGTATCGATCGATTTTTAGATTGTCAATTAATGAAAGTTGTTCTGCGAATGATTGCCACGTGGAATGCAAGGTGCTAGGCACGGATTCATCCCAAGTAGTTTTTGCCTTCCAACAATTTTGCATAAGGATCATTGATACGAGGATGACTGGACCAAGTAGACCGAGAGGATCGAAAATTTTAGCGACTTCCAACAAAATATATCGCTTGGTAACCCTTTCTGAAAGTTGAATAGGTTTAACTGTATACAGCAATTCGTCATGTCGCGCGTTCCACGAAATGCCCAATGTTTTATGCACAGGATTTTCATCCGTGAGAAATTCTATGTTCGCAGTTAATAATAATGTGAGAGTTTATTGTGCATACCCTCGCCTTCGGGGTTTTTACACACCTATATTCCTTTTCAATCTTTTCCTCTCATTACCTATCCTCCGACTTTCTTATTTGCGACCACAGCTGCAGCCGTTTCGCATTTCCCGTACCCTCCCTGTATCGCACTTGCCACGGACGGAGGGAAACTGCAGAAAACCTCCGTCGATACAGGTCGGTGCCTACCTAGTCTCCGCCAGTGTCAATGCGAGTAAACTCAAGCACGTTCACCAGAGTCTCCTAGGTCGGCACCTCCTCATCTGTGATAATATGGGCGGCCCATGCTCGACCAAGGTGTCACCATCCGCGCGATGAGAACCGCCTTGCGGGAGCATCAAAGCCGAGCACCGACCCCCCACTCATCACAGCGAGGTCTTTTTTTTGGACGTTTGTTTTGGTGGAATCCGAACCGCCAGGATTGCAGAATAAACACATAGAAAAATTTCTTTTCCCATTGGTGTCGGCTGCGGGAATCGAACCCGGGTCCGCTGAGTGCGAACCCAGCGCCCTATCCACTCAGCCACTGCGCTCCTTTATGTTCGCAGTTTTTTCGGTCAAATTATTAAAGGCTCGTGGATGGTTTGACGCTCATTGACGGATGTCGAAACCGCCTCGTCCCGAATTTGTACGATCTTCTCGAAAGTGTCTCCTCCCGACAGTAGATCGTCAACGTATAAGTCGCGTGTTAAGGCTTCGGCACCGACTGAAAAATGCGCACTTTCGTCACTTGTGAATTTCTGCACGGTTCGTATCGCGAGAAACGGGGCCGATGACACGCCGACCGTTACCGTGTTTAGTTCGAATACTCGCGTTTTGTCGTTGTGCACCCAAAATACTCGTTGATATCGACGGTCGTCAAAATGAATCCAAACTTGGCGATACACTTTTACTATATCCGGGGTGATCACGTATTTGTAACTACGGAACCGAAGAAGGTGTTCGAATAATTTTAGTTGGATGGTTGGACCAACCATTAGGGTATCGTTCAACGATATTCCCTTGCTCGTTTTGGTTGAGGCGTCGAAGACTACTCGCGTTTTAGCCGTCATGCTCGTCGACTTTACAACCGCGTGATGCGGAAGATAATATCCCGGCTGCGATTCATCGGTGACAAGTGACATATAGCCTAAGTCGATATTCTCGGTCATAACACGATGATATTCTTGTTTCAGAATCGGATCCGCGTTCAATCTTTTTTGCAGCCCCATGCATCGTCGCAAGGCCTTAGATCGCGATTCGCCGAGATCTCGATTAGCGTTGCGGAATGGCAGACGAACGGTATACCGTCCCGAGGAATCCCGAGTAACGTTTTGGTTAAAATGAGTCTCGCAATCCGTGTTTTCCGATAACTTGATTTGACTCGCGTTTGCATCGTCCAGTAACCAAAATTTTGGGATTTGATGCTTCAATTTGGTCAGCTGGTACGATAGTCGATCCGCGATCCTGGCATCTGTTTTTCCGCCAGCGACCGCCCAACCGAGCTGAGTCTTCTGAAGGAAAAGGTCGCAACCATCGCGAGATAGGTCGCACTGTCCGATCGACAATAACGATAAGGTCGCCCCTGAACCGAAAAGAACATCAATTTTTTGGGGCAAATGAAATTGTGGATCGCCCGGTTTTAGATTGTTTGGTATGTCAATTAGCTCACGAGGGAAAATTTCGCTCGGTATGCTGTCGGCGATCTTCGGGATAATAAAAAACGTAAGAGTTTTCTTGATATTATTGTGAATCAAATAGAACGTACAATCGACTACCCCTTTGGAAATCGTTCTCGTATCGTCGATAATGTCAATTCTTTAACGAGATCTTCCGTAATAAAATGTGCCATTACACACGTATATAATAAAGCGCGGCATTTTTTAAATCGACCGTTTGAATCTTTGATGCGTATCTCAGCGCTCAACATTAGTTGCGATTGTAAGGCGCGCGATGTAAAGCTGTGTGCGACTACGTCTAATAATGTCGAATTTACCCTTGTGGTTGAATCGTCCGTGCCTGCCGGTTTTGTCGAATCGTGAGTCGCTATGAGAACGCAAACAGTTTTTGCACAAGGTCATTAGCGTACGCACGCCGTTCTCCCCCTTTCGCGATTTCGTTCCGCTTTGTTCATTACCGAAGAACGGTCGTTTGGTATTAATCTCCGGCTTTAGACGCGACGTATCTTGTCTCAGAAATGAACTTATAAATTTGGTCCAACGTTGGGTAGATATCTAAACTGAGGGTTTCCTCCCATTTAACTCGAATACTGGTGGGTATCGCGCGTTCCACTATTCGAACTAACAGAACTCATCCGGCTTCACGTTCACGCGAGCATGTTTATGTGTTGACGCATCTCATCGACAAGTTTCGACAAGCGCTTGTGCGTCCCCTTTGTTTGAAGTGGCAGTTCAAGAATCGCGTCAAGATGCTTGATGATTAAAATACTGATTTTATCATACGAGTAGAACAGCGACTTCCAGGCCGTCTCGTAATTTTCCTCGCTTACGTTATAGATCAAAATTTTATTTGACGCGTCACCTTCGAGGCAATTTTTCAAATATACGAACTTTTGCAAATTCGTTATATCTTTGCGAGAGTCGATCATCGTGAGGAACGTATTCTTAAAAGATAACCATTTCTCGAGATCACCGTCGAATTTCGGGAGATCCGCGACGGGTAATTAGAGACGACGCACGCCATCGATCGGCAGAGAGGTCGTGTCTAATTCGCTGACGGGTAGCGGCGTTACCGGTGGAAATATCACTTCGATATTTGTCACGAACGCGTAAAATCGATTTTGTAATGCGTCAAATTCGCCGAGCGGCTTGCTATCGGGTTCGATCAACAGCGCGAGCTCGTCGTGCAGTTCTTCATATGCACGAAATTGTTCTCTCAGACGATCTAAACATATTTTTATGTTGACGGGTTCTAAATTCGCGTCGTCCGCGATTTTTTCCAGCTTTGTTAACTGCGTTTTCAACGTTACCCGTTTGTGATTTATATATTTTACGCGATCACTCATTTGGAACGATCTCGGATCGAACAGAGATTTCACAAAATATATTCCAATGAACGCAAGACTGCACTGTGTATAATGGCACTTCGAAAAAGATTAGATGCGTAAGCGGTAAGTGTCGGAACGAAACTGAAACTCGGTCGCGCCAGCTCTCGATACTTTCGTATTTATTGCTTAATCCTTTGTTACATGCAAGAACTCGCCCGACCGCGCGCGGCGAAGAAAGCAGTGAATCTTTTCGAGACCGACGACGTCACGGAGGGTAAACAAATAAAACCCCCGATATCTTGATTACTCTTGGACGCTCGTATAGCGAGATATCCAATGCTCTATGTACGTGACTGTGTGTTTGTATGTATGCTATACTATTGAACCGAGAAACGTATAGAGTGAGCGAAGAGAATATTATGAACAATGAGTCTTATAACGTGAATAATAATAAGATATAAAAGTTATGAAAAGTTAAATACTTAAATTTTTTAAAAAGATGATCGTCTCCTGCAGATGGCGAGCCAGGCGTAGCGAGTCTGGAGACGATGGGAATGGTCGTAGAGTCACTTTTTCGAGCGGCGCACTATTGTCACGAAAATATGTTTTTTTCATTGCCCACCTCGTTATGGGCATGGGTTCGAATCCCACTTCTGACACCATTTTGTATTGTCGAAGCTTCTTCGATTCGAAGTCACTTCGCCTTTTCGTTTTTTTTTTTGGATAAAATAATAAGGATTAATTTGTACTATATTCTTTAAAATAAAAAATCACGATAATTGAGCCGTCGAATATTCGTATGGCTTATTGGCTCGTATGGGAAAAGCGCTGAGGTATAAACACCCAATACATATATTGCCTTACTTTTAACGTATTCGGCCCGTTGCCTCGCGTCATTGTAATTCGCACCTATAAATTCGGAATCTGCACCTGATTATTTACCGGAGGATCATGAGCCGTCGCTGTTCTCTCGGTTAAACATTAATTATAAAAAATCAGAGAATCTCGAGCTGTTGCCGTTCTCTCGACCCCTTTTAAAGAAATAGTTTCGTCAACCTCGCTTGGTTGGATGTGTGTCGGCCTTAGGCCCTACGTGCGCGCGTACCCCGAAGCCCGTCGTTTGGAGGACGGCTAACTAATTTATGCGCGTGCGCCTGTCCTCTCGTTGATGCAAGATCTGGCATCAATGCGAATGCGGGTGACCAGAACGCGACGATTGAAACATTGGGATGGCGCGATATTTGAAGGATGCTCGGCCACCAAACATCAACTATCTGGAAAAAGGTAAAACTATTACAGGTGCATATTATTTATCGTTCTTGGACCATTCGAAAACCGAGCTGCAAGAAAAACGTTCACGATTGGCCCGCGAAAAAGTCCTTATCCATCACGATAGCGCACCAACTCACGCCTCAGCAGTTGTGGCCGCAAAATTAATGGAAATAGGATTCGACAACTCGTTCCACATGCCCCCCTATTCTCCAGATTTGTTTCCTTCGGACTATTACCTCTTCCCCAATATGAAGAAATGGCTGGCGGAGAAAAAGATTGTATTCTAACGAGGGGTTGATTGCAGAAACCAATGGCTATTTTGCAGACTTGGACAAGTACCATTATTCGTACGGGATCAACAAACCAGAACAGCGTTGAATGAAGTGTACATGGCTAAAAGGAGACTATGTTGAACAATAAAAAAGGTCCCAAAACAAATTTCAAACGGCCCTCGTACAAGTCACTGTTAGTTTTATATTTTGTTATGTTAATTTATGCTTACTTAATTTTAAAAAATGTTCCACTGATGTTAGCGGTTGATTTTTATTTTTAATAGGTAAATACTGATCTTATGTCAATGTTGGTAGTTGTAAGAACGGATGTTTGATGATAACATGTTCCATATACAAAAATAGATAAAGTTATACAAAAAATTATTTTTTTTTGGGCTCAATTATATATTCTGGTAGTGAATAGGCATTAGAGTGAGATGCCGTCATTAATTCTTGTAAAAAAGTCCAAATGCAGCAGCGCGCCGTAGGGCCGTAACATTACCAGTAATGTTACGTAAAAACCACGTCACCAGTCAATTATTAAGAGTCAGTGTAACAGGCGACGAGCGATGCAAAAACGGCATCCTCATTTGTATGAGCACTGAGCAACCGATCAGATTAAAATTTGGCGAGTACATAGAGAATTACGTCACCTTGTACATGAGACTCATTTTTTTCCTAAATTTTGAAAAAAAAATTGCGGATTCAGTTTATTACTAGAGAAATGAGACAATTCTTTATGTTGCACCGATTCTATCGAAATTTTCGGACTCTTAGGCCAATTTGATGCAAAATTGGCTGCAAAATTAAGGATGGGGTTTTATGGAAAAAAACACCGAGAATATTATCGGCACACCGTGAAAATAGTGTGACGAAATTCCGTGTGGAGCGCTGACGTATTTGTCTCACGAGATGGGTGCGGGAACTAGCAGAGGAGGACACTCTCGAAAAGTTACGCCTAATACACCGCATACAGCCACGCCTCCTATGCCAGAATATCGAGATCCCATACCCACTATATGTATATCTACTTATACTATGGAGTCCGGCCCCCTTCCGAAGCCGACTGGGATACGTGCCTCGTGAAATAACGACGCCGTATTAGAGCTACGTGCACGGCGGAGTCGAACGTGTAGGTGAGGCGTCTCTGTGTTCGACGCTCGCGTCTCATCCGTCCGCCGCGCGGGCTATGAGAGTTACCGACACCGACCCCGCGATACATAAAACGGGAATGGAGAATTTTCAGTCATTTTTCCATCAAATGATATGAAACAAAGCCCAAAATGTGCGTTTTTCCATTCTGCATGCAATGTTGGCTTCAACACGATAAGAAATATCGTACAAGTATGACAATTTATCTTTTTTTTTCAGTAACGCAATAATTTATTGTTTCGAAAAAAAAACCGAGTCTTAGCAGATTTGTACCATAATTCTCTAGGTATCCTCAAAGTTTCAACCCGATCGGTCGCTCAGTGCTCGTCAAAATAAAGACGGCGTTTTCTCGTTGCCGCTGAGTTTTTCGGTGTCAGCGAGCAGAGAAGAAGCGAACACTCCACAACGGATAGCGAGTGCCTTACCTACGTTTGCCACTGCACCTAATTCGTATGAACGACGGTGGCTCAGTGGGCTAAGGCGTTGTATCCTCGTCGTATTACTTCGAGAATATCGATGGTTCGAACCTCCCTGTGCAATTTTGTTTTCACGTCAACAATTTAATAAATTTTTGCTTCAAAAACGGCAAAATATTGACTGACGAAATTATATTTTTGTTAACACTTTGCCAGCACGGGAATGCAGAGTAGTGTCCCTAAGACAAACTGCCTGTTGATCCTTAGTATATATCAATAATCAAATAATAATCTCATTTGATTATTTTTTACGATTTTTTTTCACCCGGGCAATATTATTATTTTATTTTATTTTGTGCGAAAAGATTTCTTTTTCTGCGAAATATTCAGATTTTTTATTTTTATGTTTGTTAATATTTTTTCATTAGCGTAATATTATAGTTGAATTTTATTATGTTCCATAACATTTATTTTGCATCATATTATAATTTTATTTTATCATATATTTGTGGGGTTTTCTCTCGACGTTTGCTACTACTCTGTGTTGACGCTCCACGACGCGATGCAACACGTCAAGAACAAGGGACTTTAAAAATGTAAACATTGGACGCTTTCGACTGCGCCCAATATACCTATATATATATAGATCGTCGCAGCGCTCGAAAGCCACGTGCCGTCAGACAAAGATCAGTTCGCCGAGCACGCGAATGTGATACAACGTAGTCCGCGACGTTTTATTTTAACTCGCGCGTTTTGCCGTTATTTCTTTTATTTATTGCAGTGCGTAGTGCCATTCTGGAATACAGTGGATTTATTGTGAAAGTGATGTGCGCGTAATTAGTGAAAAGCAAGCGAGTGTATGACGAATAGCCGGAATAAATATAAGCGGCTTACAAGGAAGCGAACGTATTTTATTCGGTAAGTCTACAATTTTTAAATAATAAAATTTTTATAGGAAATTTTATTTAATTCAAAAAGTGTCTCTTATGATTTTTTCGGAAACTGCATAATTACCGCGATATTTTGCAAAAAAAATAATATCGATATGTATCGATATCTCGAACAGTAAGCGAGTTATTGAAAATTTGTATTCTTCATTTTTGATTTTTCTCGTCTTATAAGAATCAATCGTCGAATCGCGGGGCCTCGGAAATCGTACTCTTGCCACTGCGCTGACATTTGTTTATCATACATTATAAATCGGAGAACCTTCGCTGACATTTTTTTATCATTCACTGTGTATCGGAGAAGCTTCGCTAACATTTTTTCATCATTTAGTATGTATTGCAAAAACTGCGCTGACATTTTTTCATCATTGAGTATGTATTGCAGAAACTGCGCTGACATTTTTTCATCATTGAGTATGTATTGCAGAAACTGCGCTGACGTTTTTTTATCATTTAATAAAACTTTTTTGCTAAACACAGAATGATGAAAAAAGTCAGCAAAGGTTCTTCGATCCAGGGTGAATGATGAAAAAATGTTAGTGCAGTTTGTTTAATACATACTAAATGATGAAAAAATGTCAGCGTAGTTCCTTCAATACATACTAAATGATGAAAAAATGTCAGCGCAGTTTTTTTAATACATACTAAATGATGAAAAAACGTCAGCGCAGTTTCTTCAATACATAGTAAATGATGAAAAAAGGTTAGCGAAGCTTCTGCGATACACACTGAATGATAAAAAAATGCAAGCGCAGTTTTTTCAATATATACTAAATGATGAAAAAATGTCAGCGCAGTTTTCTTAATACATACTAAATGATGAAAAAACGTCAGCGCAGTTTCTTCAATACATACTAAATGATGAAAAAAGGTTAGCGAAGCTTCTCCGATATACACTGAATGATAAAAAATATCAGCGCAGTTTCTTCAATAAATGATGAAAAAATGATATTTTTAATTTCTAAAAATAATGAATTAACAAATATGTTAATTAATAAACTCGGTCTGCTAACGAGCGAGATGTCAGCGACGTCTGACGCTGTAAGTCTGTCCGCTAAAGTGGACAGAGAGAATTTTAATTGTTTATAAATGTTTATTAACAAATATGTTAATTATTAATAACCGCTCCGTTGAAGAGTGAGATGCCAACGACGTTCGTCGTTGTTCATCTCCGTCTGCTAAAATAGACGGACATAATTTTAATTCGTAAGAAGTTATAATTAACAAATATGTTAATTAATGAAAACCGCTCGGTTAAAGAGCGAGATGCCAACGACGTTTGTCGTTGCATACTCAGAATTATTATAATTCTGTTATTTATTGCTGTGGTTGCAGCAAAAACAAATTTGAATGTTTGGTACGCTCGGCTATATATTGTAGCGAGAAAGAAATTCTTGCAGCGTACGTGTAACATGCCCACTAGTGTATGTTACATGTACATAGCCGAGCATTAGTATTAGATTTTCGAACGGGGCGGGTCATGGCTGGCCCTGCTACGAGGCCTCGGCCTTCGGTCCGCCTCGTGTGCCGGGGCTTTGTAGCAGACGCGCGCCGTGACATCTAGCGGTAGTGCGCAGCGGCTCGTAGCCAAATGCTGCGAGCTCTGCACTACCGCTGGGAAAGGGAACCCGTCGAAATTTTTCTCCGTGTTACACTGACTCTTAATTAAATTAAACAATTTATGCAAAATATCATCTTTTTCTGACCGCCAAAGTGTTGTCCTGTCTCAAAAGAACATTTTTGCGAAAATTGTATTGCTACTCCTATTCCACGATGATTGTATATATTTACTAATAGTATACTAAGGGTGTCCGAATATTTTTGTGACATACAGATTCGCGATATTTTCGAACCTCGCTGTATTTAAGCAATTGTACGAACGAAATAATTATTTTTTGCACTCATGTTACCTAAATAGTATGTCCTGATAAATCATACCATAATTTGCTTATCCTTCGAATATTTGGTTGAAATGGAGAACAAAAAGAGCAACTCTATGCTGGTCTCCGAACGATTTCGTGACCGACTATATCTGTAAAATTTTCTACTTTATTCTTTGCCATAGCTGGATACAAAATTCCGCAAAGCAAGAGTTGCACCTCTTCAGTTTTACACCCCAGCAAAAAGTGCGAAAATTGAAAAAAGAGCATAATTTTGTATGATTAGATGCATCCTTCTTAAAAATGAGACATTAATTATGTCGATACATTAAATTTTATGGAAGTAAGGACTTTTCAAACAAGGTGGGACGTTTGTGACCCACCGGCCGTTGAAGGGTTACTTCATGATCTTATCAGATTAATCAGCAGCTTTTAAAACCTTCGACTAATAGTTTTCACGTAAATTAGATGAATTATGGAAATCTTTGATATAAAGTGTTAAATAAATTAACTGTTCCTTCTTTGCCATTATTTAGTAAGGGATCGTCTCAGTGTGAGCCTTCGAAAAATCACTGATTTTCGCAATTTAAAAAAAAAATGTTGTAATAAACTAATCGGTCTGGTTTTCTTTTTATAAATAAATAAATTCATGCCGAATACAAAATGATTTTTGTTGACGTTCATTTATTTAGTATATAATAATTAAATAAATTGTTGAAATGACACGACAAAAAAAAGGTTCTGTACGATGTCCACGATTGCGGACGTAATTTTGATCTGAAACAAAAATTTCAAAAAGATTATTAATCTGTAGGAAAGTCGCTATCGCACTATGGGGGGGGGGGGTGAAATTTGACAAAATGGCGGCGGTTTGAACAAAAAGTATCGCATTTCGCCCTTTTTCGACAGTTTTTCGTAAAAAAAAATAGAAAGATTTCAAAAAAAGCTTCCATAGCGCGATAGAGAATGACGTTAGAAATGTTCTCTCAAAATTGGAAATAGATATCTTCAAAACTCTTCCTTTGAGAGTGGACACCGTTTTGAAAAACACTATTCCGAGAAAAACGCGTTTAAAGATTGAAGTTAGAAAATTTTAGATAAATCGTTTACTTACGATCAATCGGCGATGCCACGTTCATACAATATCCCTTCTGCTTCCTCGAACTGCTCATTTTCGGCCGAAATTTCCTTTCGACGAGCTTTCCTGGCTTCTTTGCTGTCCAGAGAGCTTCGGCGTTCTGCAATTTTGATGCGCTCCGCCTTATATTTTTGCAGCGAAGTCTGCGGATATCGGCCCTATGGTGCACCTAATTATCTGCAAGATTTTTAAAATTGGATCGAACCCTTCATTGAACGTACAGGTGGCACAATACACCGCTTTATGATGCCATGTATGCCGATGCCGAGTATTCGCATGACGAAATAAAAACGACGGTTGATTTCATATGCATTGTTTATCACCGGACAATAATTGATCTCGGCCGGATCTGAACACAAACACTGAACATAAATTTTGAATCCCAATCCTCGAATCGATTTTTTATAAAATCTCACATCACTATCACACTTTTTGCACTTGAGGAGTTGTTGCAGAGCACCGAAAACTAAGAAAAATTCGATTAAAACATAGCTGAATGTTTGATCGATTCTAACGTCAAACTCCGAACTCTTTCTCGCTATTTTCACCGCCGAAGTACTTGCAAATGATGTATCCGTCTTAATGAAATGTCGATTTGTTCCCTTGAACTTTGCGGGTCTTTTTCTATCACTTCGTGGATTCCTCCTCCTCGCGCCTTTTCTGTCCATCTTGATTTTTTTCTTGGGGGTTTCACTCGTATGTATATCCGTGGTGGATGTCAAAAACGAACTGAAATGCTTGGACAGTTTATTCTGCAAAGTTATAGAACCTAAGCACCTTAGAAAGGTACACGCGCAGGTAGGAAAATAACAAAAGGATAACGGTCGAGCGGCGCGACGGACTGGGCAGCTGTCCCGCTCGGTTCCCTTCCTAGAAGAAACGCTGTAGCGACCGTAATAATTTTAATTTCGATTTAATAATTTGAGAGAATGTTTAGAACAGTGTATACTATACGATAATGCACGAAAATGATTTTTTGAAAATTTCATACTGAGACGATCCCTTGAGGGGAGATATACACCTAGGAGGCAAAAAAAAGGTTATTTTTGAGATTTTGTTGTAGGTAAACTATTTAAAATTTCGGATTGTAGTCTGAACCAAATGAAAGTATACACATTCAAGAATATGTTTAATCTTTATTATTAAAAAATATCGAAAATATTTCGAGATATCGCATGTTCTTTGAAGCTCCGTAAAAAAATCTTCACACGCGGTACCCACTGGCGTTTCTTCAAAAATCATCTGAAAAAAAAAACAAAAAGATTATTAAACTAGATACTATAATCTAGTACTTGTCATAGCCGATTTTGAAAATATCGATTTATGACAAAATGGCGAACGTTTGAACATAAATAATGATTTTTGGGTAAAAAATGAGTTATTATTTTGTTTATAAAAAAAACTGAGGAACGAAAAAAAAAAATCCTATGACACATACTAGAAAATCGTGTATAGCATAAGCACAACGAATTCCAAGGCAATCGGTTCATTGGTTTTCGAGAAATTTTGGGTACCGATTTGAAAAACGTGCTTTCGAGAAAAACGTGTTTGAAAATTTGGGAATAAATAAATGATAGAAATTGTCAACTTACATGGAATCATCGATACCAGGCTCATAGTGTAGGTCGTCAACGGTCGACGGAATGCTCATGGCTTCTAAATTTTATTGTCGGCGCCGTATTCGACTTTCTTTTGTCTGTTCCTCTGCTTGCAGCTCGGCTGTCGCTATGCGAGTTTCATCATCTTGCGTAGTGAATAAGTGCGCTCCTCACCCAATCAATATTCCCAACACGTTCATAATTTCGAGTAGTGAGGTCACACCATTATTTAATGTGCATGCTGCCAGAAAAAGAGCAATGTTAACAATTTTGGACCCGCTGTTCATTGTTTTTGGAGCTATCTTCCAAATTAATTGATTGAAGCTTTCATTGCAGTTTTGTGTATATCCACCAACACAGCGTTCTAACAATTTGTCATTGCTGAGGTCTTCGTAAATTGGTTTGATGGCATCTAATACCATTTGTGGCAATGCAACATAATCGTGACAGTAATTTTTCAGTAGGTTTTTGGCTTTCACTTGTTGACACTTGCACCACGATTCGGGACCTTCGGGACAGAAATGATGTTGAGGATTGCTGTTTGTTGAGCTGTAATGGTAGAATGTTGCCCATATCGCTTTTTTCATCTCATCCTTGGAGTCACAGTTTCTGCGAATAGCTAAACCATAGTAAATACTCAGTTTATCTATAAGTTTTGCCGTCAATTTGTTTTTGCCGCCGATTCCAGAGTCATTTTTCTTGTATCCGCGAAGACGGGTTCCCATTCGCTTTTGAACGTGTCCCAGGCATTCTTTTTTCACGATTTAAATTTCATCACCATACGGTTTCGCATTTATTATTCCCGTCTACGTCTTAGAATCGCCATCCCCCACGTAATTAGTGTACATAACTCCATGCTTTTTGACAGATCTTGAAAATAATTCGATCATGGCGTCTACTTCCATTTTGCCTGACGATCCTTTATGGTTGGCCTGACAATTTTCATCGTGACGAGATTTCCATTCCTCATATTGTTCGGTATTTTTGTGATTATTCCAATACTGACATTGAGCACAATAAGAAGATTTTACAAGAAAATCAATGATATTTCCTGTCAACTGACCAATGAGAACAGCAGCTCCATATAATGAGGTAAAACTACGTTTTCGCCATGTCCCATCCCCTGAAACGGTCAGTTTTGTGATATCAGCACTCGGATTTTGTTTTGTTATTTCCTCTTGTTCTTCTTTCACAACTTGTTTCAGCACCAATTCAACAATACTTGAAGCAGCAGAATGAATGTTTTCCATTATCATATCATACGTCGTTTGGCGAAGCGGAGGCGGTAAATTCA
The DNA here is from genome assembly GCA_951802705.1 of Netelia virgata. Taxonomy (NCBI): domain Eukaryota; kingdom Metazoa; phylum Arthropoda; class Insecta; order Hymenoptera; family Ichneumonidae; genus Netelia; species Netelia virgata. Next base: position 15,146,535 of record OX637866.1, read on the forward strand.
TGAGCCCACAAAATTGCATCGCTCTACGCAAATTAATTCCCAATAAACGCATGACAAAAAAAATCGTGTATTTATTTCGTAAGCCGTGTTGATGTACGGACACGAAGGAATGAAAGTCGGATTGCACGATGAACACGACACTACAATTTTGAAACCAAGTCCTCGAGTGCTTTCTATAGACAATCGAATATCACTATCACATTTCTTGCATTTCACACACTCCGATAAAGCAGGAGACACCGTAAGAAAATTCAGAATGCGATATCCGATGGTTGGATCTTCTGGTGCGGATGTCTCACGATCGATCTTCAGTTTTTTGGCACTGGAACTAATATTCGCGTCGCAAAGTTTTTCGGCAGAATATCGATTTTTTTGCGGTACTTTTTTGTTGCTGCGATCTTTGCGAAAAGAGCCGGACCGATGAGATTCTCGAAAACTTTTATTTCTGGTATTCATTTTTTTTCAATATCTATTCGACAACGAAAATTCGGTGTAGCGCACAGTTGCACAAACGGCAAAATACTGACAAAACGTGTCTATTTCTGGCAATGAATAAGAGCCATCTGGAATGTTCTTTATACTTGCACACCCTAAAACACACTACAATAGAATGACGAAACAAGTTAATACGCTTGGTCCGAAGGGTCGCTTGCCGCTACCTGACTGTCGGGTCAGCACCGATCCGTTCACGTTTTCGGCTGTAACTCACTTATTGATCAAAATATTGCCTTGCCGTTTTCACCAGATATTCTTAAGACCTCAAACTTAAACAAAATGCAAAAAAATGCTTTTTTTCAAACGTCTAGGTGTATATCTCCCGTTAATTGAATTTCGAAGGATTGTTTTAAAAACCTAAGGTGCCAATTTGAAAAATTTGTAATGATTAATAAAATGCTTTAATAATGATTAAAATCGATTAAGCATTGTAGCTTGTCGGCTCAAATAGACAGAAATCTCGCTTTGTTCCATCACATATGTTAGGCCACTCACGGGGCGACGTTGCGCAGAGCGTCCGCTCGCTGAAAAAGTCGAGTTGTATCTCGAAAACTATGGCTCTGCCCATCTTGGTCATCCTATACTTTTTTGTTCGGAAAGAATCCTACTATTTTATAAACTTTTTTGAGACCTTCGCAAAAGTGGATTTTAACATTGATATTAAAAATTGTCGATGAACTTATCACCGTTATTAAAAATAGAAAAATATTCTTAAAGTACGCAAAACATGATTTCAAAATGACTGCTGACTTTTTAAAATTGGTGTGCTTCTCGGCAAGATACCGACCTGCGAATTTAGTGATAATGTTCAACGCGGTAGAAATTTGAACCCCTATTGCTAGACAACTCTATCAGTAGGACTATCGATCATAAACTTTCAAGACCATTGACAAACCTTCACTTTCCAGGGTGGATGCCGTTCTGCGAAATGACTCATATATTGAAACGGCGGATGCCGTTTCAATGTATCGTATTTTCAAGGTTCGAGACTCGAGAAGGAATTAAGTTGGTTAAATTATCTGATAAAAATAATGTAAACTCCTCTCTGATCCCACGTTTCCAGAATTTAATTTGGTTTCCTCGACTTTTTAATCGATACGGTTCTTTACTTTTCCTTAGGAGCTCAGGATAACTTCGGTCTCTGAATGACATTCATTGTAAATGTCTTCTTAGCAGGTTTTTCAAAGTTTTCAGGATATGTAGCTCATTCATCGGGTAAGATACTCGATCGGAAGTTGTTCGATTTTGATCTTTCGATCAAATTACCAAATTGTCGCCTTCTTATATCATATCCATTTGTATTTCACTTGCGATAGAGCCGGCGTGGCGAAACAGTCCATCCATGTGGTATCGAGTGAACTAAAGGGTCCCCGCGGCATCGTGGCACGGAGGAGCAGGGGGAGCGACCCCGCTGCTCCGCTACAATGTACAATATATGTTCTTTTCGCCATATAATATGACTACGATAGCTGAGCCGACTTCGTGCCGTGGGTACAAAAGTACCCACAGTTTAATATTTGGCCGCTCATATGTCGCCCCGCAGGACCAACTCTCGAGGCTTCAACTTTTGTCGAGCGTTGCTGATCTACCCCCTAATCTCTAGTTTCTATTTTTAGCTATGTACAATGATTTTTTCGCGGCCGCGAACCCTTTGAAGCGAAGTCAAGAAACCGACTCGCGACGGAGAATAAGGCGCGAACAGGTATGCATCCCGTGAACAGGCATGAAAACCACCTACACTCGCGTTCGTGCCCCTTCACAGGTGTTCGCGGCATGAGTCTGGAGCCGACGTTAGGTTCAATTAAAATTTTATTATTCCGAAAACTCTCCGAAAACTTTTGCACCCGTCGCACCGATCCGCCACATTGCGGTCCGAGCTCTTTGAAAACTGCCAATGTGGGGGAGGGACTGGGGTGACATCCGTACTCTAAACACCACTCCACGGACCGACTCGCAGAGTAGGAGTAAGAGTAGGAGTAGGTTTCTATCACGCTATAGAGCTTAACTCCCCTAACGAAAGTTAGTTTCTCATCACTATTTAGCAGCACCACGTCAACGGGCGACAAGACTTGGAGGAGGGTTTGTCCCTTCCTATTACTTCAGATAACAGTCCGGGAATTAAAGTCTTCTGCTATTGCTACATAATAATCGTCAGTGGCATCTCCAACCATTCTGTCAAGAAGCCCCATGAACCCCATCAACTGGCCGGCTAAGGGAAGCTTAACATTGTTAACCCCACTACTCCTCCGTCCGTTTTAAAACCTGAAAAAAAGAGAAAAATTAGTCTTAAGTGATAGTTATTACTTTAATAGAAATGTACTTACCTTTTTTATCCTTTCATTCACCGGTGTCGCGTATTATTGTATTTCACCGGCACGGTTATCACCCGAACACGCATGTACTAGCTGTCAAAACACCGAAACTACTAGAATTACCGCCATAGAATACTCTCGATAGATCGGCGAGCTACCGATGCGTTCTTGAACCTTCGAGAAGAGCGCATGCGGCGAATATATAAACCAGGCGACCGCGCGAAAGCTATGCAGTCTGAATCCAGCCTCGAGCCAACCACATAGCTCCACCTACCTTACCGACACTGCTGAACAAGCAGTATCCTTCCTCACCGACCTGCTGAACAAGCAGTGCGATTCCTTTCCTGCTGAACAAGCAGTCTCCTTGCGTCCACCCTAGCACGCGATACGGTTTACGTTCCTTTTACTAATAAGTTTATTACCACGACTGTGATACCACCAAAGTATAATTAATACCTATGCCCAGATATGTAATCTTAAGTGTTAAATAAAGAGAGTTTAATAGTAAACACATCTGTGCTCATGCAACGACCTCCCGCATACTCCCGGAGGCTCGCACGACGAAACAAAGAGAACATCGAGCCGAATTCTCACCTCAATATCACCATCGAACCCGTCCGGGACCAGAGCCCTAAAACACCGGAGACGGAAGCCGAATTTAAAAACCTTTTCGACAAAGTCGAGCGGGCTCTCCGAGCCAAGCTCGGGGCACATTCCGAACCCGAACATCCGAACTAGGCAAACCCCTTCGGCGGCCAGCTCGGTCCTAGCCGTGGCACTCGGCGCTACATTCACCATTCTTTTAACAATTGGCGCCCAACGTGGGGCCTTTTGGGCCGAATAGACGGTTCACTTGTCCAACCCTGAGAAGTCCATGAGAGTCGAACGTTCGCCAAAAACAAAACTAGTCGGCAGGCCGAAAAAAAGAGCAGTGGTCCACACTCCTACACGGATCAGTACTCGACAAACCCCGGCACAATTCCCACTTCCGGGAGTGGAAAAACACCCGGTAGCGCCCATACTAACCGATACCGACCCAGACGATTCTGATAGAAGCCAGGAGGGAATGATCACCTTACCAATCTCCGAAGACCTTCTTCTCACATCTTTACCTACAGCACAGCCGAGGACGCCAAGCCAACGAACCGACTCTTCATCGCTACCAGCCATGAGTCGAAACCCAGCACCCAGCGCAATAAATCAGAAACCCGGCAACGTCCCAGATATCTACCAGGGTCTCAATGCCTTATTACAGGTATTACAAGATCTGCCGAAACCATCGATTCCGACATTCGCGGGCCTGGATCATGAATGCCCGAACACTTACCTCCGAAAATGTACAGAGTACTTCGCGACCATGCAAATCGAAGCATCGCATCGAACAAAAACCGCTGCCAAAGGTCTTCAGGGTGAAGCGGCGAAATGGTGGGCGTGCTACGAACCCTTCGACTTTGACTGGGAGAAATTTCAGGAACTCACACTGGCCCGATATGACAATCCGGCAGTGATCTCCCGCCTCAGCGCTCAATTATTCTCTCGACGTCAGGGAGAAAAAGAGAGCGTGGGGGTGTTCCTCCAACAAAATATCTCCTATATCAACGCCGTCGACCAGAAGACCCGGAGACTACCAAAGTGGCTACCTTAATCGAATTCCTGCGTCCACTCTTAAGGCTTGCCCTCCGACCATACAACGTTCAAACTTTCGCTGCACTTTTATCCAAAGGGTTGGAAGTCGAATACGATCTTACGGAGGCACAGGAACCTAGGAAGCCGCGAAAGGAAAAACAGGAGAATGACAAAAACGATAAAACCGAGAGGATGATAAAACCACCCTCGGACAGAGATAACAAGGGGAAAAATTTGCCGAAATGCTGGCATTGTCCCGAATACCATTTCCACAGAGACTGCCCAGTCTTCGCAAAAAAAGAACGCCGACAAGGTTTCGGAAAACCAAGAACGGGTGGCAGGTGCGCCCAATCCTACCACCAACCAGTAATCGGGCTAACAGAAGAGAACTCTGGCGATCAAGGGCTGCCACACATCCTAATAAACATCGGTGGCCAGGACATCCAAGCTGCCATAGACAGCTTCGCCAATAATTGCTTTATCCAGCCAAAATACGTTCCACAGGACTGCGGCATCGAAGACGCCATCGGCCACGCTAATTTAGCCGGCGAAAATACCAAGATGCCTCTTCAGGGAAAGGTGAACCTAACCATAAAAATCCAGGACCATACGATACCCGTAGAAGCCTGGGTGGCACCTACCGCCCGCGAGCCATTAATCCTTGGTTATCCGTGGCTCAAAGCTCAAGCCGTACTTCTCGACTGCGGAAGCGGTCTACTTTACCTGGGTAAGGAACAAAGGTTCTCCGTCCACGTCCTTCAAGCCTCGGTTCCATCTACACCCAAAATAGAGCTTATCAGAGAGGAGGTTCAACATGGTTTTCCGTCAAGCTACGAAGACAAATTCTGGACGCTGATACAACGGTTCGCTCCGCTCTTCCAATATCACGGACATCTCGCGCAAACAAAGGGAACAACCCATAGTATTCGGCTAACATCGCAACAACCATTTCAACAAGCCATGTATAGATATTCCGACGCAAAAAAGGAGATCATCCGTACACAAATTTCGGAAATGCTGGCGGACGGCATAATTGAATCATGCACCTCTCCTTACTGTTCACCCATCGTGATTGTCACCAAGAAAAATGGAAAACCACGATTTTGTGTCGATTACCGAAAACTAAATAATATTACGGAAGACACGGCCCAACCGATGCCACGAATCCATGAAGCTCTGAAGGATCTTGGCACGGCCCGAGTTTTCTCCTCGATCGACCTGAAAAGCGGATATTGGCAAATCCCGATGGACCCCGCATCGAAACACCTCACGGCGTTTTCGACCCCGGATGGGGGAACCTTCCAGATTAGGGTCATGCCATTTGGACTCAAAAATGCCCCAAACACCTTCCAGCGCTTCATGAGCCAAGAAGCGCTCGTGGGCCATCTCGGGAAATTCTGTCTGGTCTACCTCGACGATATCATTATCTATTCGCAAACCTGGGAGGAACACTTATATCACCTTGCCATCGTTTTCGAGAGATTAAGCCTACACGGCCTAACTTGCGCCATGGAGAAATGCCAATTCGGGAAAACAGAATTACGGTACCTCGGGCACATCATTAGGCAGGAAGGAAACCAGGCGTGCAAGGAGCACGTCGAAATCATCTCCAAATTCCCACAACCTAAAGGGAAAAAGGATACACAAAAATTTCTGGGAACGTGCAACTGGTTAAAGGAATACATAGCCCATTTCGCAGAAATCACTGCACCCATCACCGATTTATTATCAGATAAAAAACCATTCCGGTGGCCAAAGCAGGCGCAAGAAGCATTCGCAAAAATAAAAGAAAAGATGATGGAGCCTCTCAAACTGAGCCGACCAAACCCGGAACTCCCGTACTACTTACAAACGGACGCCAGCCAAATTGGCATGGGAGCAGTCCTCTACCATCTGGACCCTGCGGGAAACAAGAAAATAATCAGTTACATAAGCGCAAAATTTAATCAGGCACAGGCTAAATACCATCGTAACGAGCAGGAATGCTTAGCGGTAATTTGGGCAATAAAAAAATACCGACCTTACCTGGAGGACCGTCATTTCACGCTCCGAACGGACAACAACTGTCTCACCTGGCTACATCGGGTGCAAGGCGAAAAACAGAAGCTTTCTCGATGGGCCATCTTATTGCAGGAACTAAACTTTACCATTGAACACTACCCAGGACGAGAGAATCAACTTCCGGACGGACTCTCCCGGCATCCCGCTCCAGTAATCGCCGAGGAGTTAGACGATCAGGATAGGCTCGTCCCCCCGGAACGCAAAAAAGAGAATAAAACTACGGACACCGAGCTTTTCCAGATAAAGGTTGAGAACCTCCAAGAAGTGGTTACCCGGGAACAGCAAACAGACGATGAGATCAGCAAACTCGTGCAAATCCTACAACCCCAACCAGAAAACTACGAATTCCAAATCATTCAAGGAGGACTGTATAAGCGAATTGGAGAACAGTGGAGACTCCTCGTACCTGAAACCGCGAAACAACAAGTTCTCTACGAATATCACGATTCCTCTCTAGCCGGACACCCCGGAGTGGACGAAACTCTACGGGCTGTACAGTCTCGCTTCACCTGGCGGCACATGCGGAGGGACATCCGAAATTACGTTCGAAGGTGTGACACTTGCGCCCGAACAAAAACCTCCAAGCCGACAAAACCAGACCAGCTAGTGCCGCGACAACCAAGACAGCCTTGGGAAACGGTTGCCCTAGATCTCATGGGTCCCTATCCCCGCACAGCACGCGGGAAGAAATTCTTGCTTGTCGTAACCGACCTCTTCTCCCGATGGGTCGAAGCCTTCCCTCTAGGTTCCTCGGAGACTCCTAAAATCATAAAAAATTTGGAAACAGAAATCTTCCCTAGGTGGGGTTATCCCTGAACTCTGCTGACCGATAACGGGCCCCAATTCACGAGCCAAAAATGGGTGGATTTCTGCACCGGGCTACATATCCAACCGTGGACGACCGCCATTTATCATCCACGAGCCAATCCGACGGAAAGGAGGAATCAGGAAATCAAGAAAGGGATTCGGGTTCACATCGACCAAGGAAATCATCGAAGTTGGGATTTACACATTCCGGCCATTCTATTTAGCCTTCGGACGCGAAGAAATTCGGCCACTTCGGTCACGCCCAGCGAGGCCCTCCTAGGGGAAAACCTGAAAAGACCCGGGGAATGGGAGTTGGCCAAAGTCACCAAGTTAGAGCTAGAGCGAGACGCCAGGATACAATCCATCCAACTGCAGCAGAAGAAATGCCAGGAAAGATATAGCAACAACGATTCGAGCAATCCGCAATATCAACCTGGCGACCCAGTATACATGAGGAAACACGCACTTTCAGATGCTACTAAGGGATTCCACGCAGGTTTCGCCCCCGCTTGGGACGGACCATGTCACATTAAGACCCATCTCGGCGGAGAGGTCTACATTGTCAAAAACCACGGGCGAGAACATAAAGTACACGGAAATATGTTAAAATCTGCCCACTCGCAGAGAGCGGCACCTCAGATAAACGCCGCAATGAGCCCAGAGATACCAGAAGTGACTACCGAACGCAACAGCGACCTCCCACAAGCAATGATGACAGGACCTTTGGATTCCACCCAACGGAAAGGAGGATCACGAGGACGACCCAGGAAGGAACCAGGACCAGCAGACGTCGTCACAGACTCTCCGAACGAGGAATCACCGCAAAGGACGTATAATCTAAGGCCGCGCTCAAAGTAAAAGTACAAATCTCGATATCCATATATAAAACGGACGTCTTCTGGGGGGGGGGGGCGAATTGTTAACCCCACTACTCCTCCGTCCGTGTTAAAACCTGAACAAAGAGAAAAATTAGTCTTAAGTGATAGTTATTACTTTAATAGAAATGTACTTACCTTTTTTATCCTTTCATTCACCGGTGTCGCGTATTATTGTATTTCACCGGCACGGTTATCACCCGAACACGCATGTACTAGCGGTCAAAACGCCGAAAATACTAGAATTACCGCCATAGAATACTCTCGATAGATCGGCGAGCTACCGATGCGTTCTCGAACCTTCGAGAAGAGCGCATGCGGCGAATATATAAACCAGGCGACCGCGCGAAAGCTATGCAGTCTGAATCCAGCCTCGAGCCAACCACATAGCTCCACCTACCTTACCGACACTGCTGAACAAGCAGTATCCTTCCTCACCGACCTGCTGAACAAGCAGTGCGATTCCTTTCCTGCTGAACAAGCAGTCTCCTTGCGTCCACCCTAGCACGTGATACGGTTTAGGTTCCTTTTACTAATAAGTTTATTACCACGACTGTGATACCACCAAAGTATAATTAATACCTATGCCCAGATATGCAATCTTAAGTGTTAAATAAAGAGAGTTTAATAGTAAACACATCTGTGCTCATGCAACGACCTCCCGCATACTCCCGGAGGCTCGCACGATGAAACAAAGAGAACATCGAGCCGAATTCTCACCTCAATATTACCATTGAACCCGTCCGGGACCAGAGCCCTAAAACGCCGGAGACGGAAGCCGAATTTAAAAACCTTTTCGACAAAGTCGAGCGGGCTCTCCGAGCCAAGCTCGGGGCACATTCCGAACCCGAACATCCGAACTAGGCAAACCCCTTCGGCGGCCAGCTCGGTCCTAGCCGTGGCACTCGGCGCTACATTCACCATTCTTTTAACAACATATATAGAAGTGGATACCGTTCATCTAGGCTATCACGAACCCTATCTGTATGTCACATATTGATATAGGTGGTTTCAGCTATTTCACTGTATATATGAGGAAGTGCTATGCGTCCGTATAATGGTTGAGGTTAAGCTGTAGTACATTCATCTGCGTTTAGTTGTAATCGCTTGGAGGCGCTGCATGAAGGTTGGCATCTGCTGGGTTCAGCAATGTGTTCGCATGCTTCTCGCATTGGCTAATTTTGTGAACGTCTCAAGGAGGGAGACCCATGTAAACGACTGCTTTTTTAAGATTTTTTACAAAAAAAAAACGGGTGCGCTGCTGCCACGCACATTAGAAGTGAAACTTCTGTAGCTGCCGATAAGATTGAGAGGGCGCAATAGTAAATAAACAAAAAAATGAGTAGCAAATTACACTCAATCCGTATTTTCAACAGGTTCTAATTCAAGTACAGATATTATTGGTTTGTGATAACTGAAATGTGAGGCATAAAGTGTTGACTGGAGTTTGTCGAAATACCGTGAAAATACAGCGTCTATGGTTGTTCCATATGTTGTTGAGGATACCGTAGGACCAGTGTTCATTTTTAAACCGAATTTAGAGTAAACAAATCGTAACAACGGTTGTCCTCCCCGCGCCGCGAATATCACATTGAAATCACTACTGAAAATCATTGGCATCTTGTAGTAGTCTTTCTTGAGTATGGCAGCTACCTCGGGCGTGTAAAGAATCAGAACTTCATGAAGAAATTCTATGATTACCAATGTAAGTTAAAGTTCCTCGAATTCTCGTATAGCGGCTGAGTACAGAGAATGATTTTTAGTGGAAGATGGAAGTTTAGGCGGAGAATATAGAGGCAGGGAAGGTAGAGGGTAAAAATGGCGACACCACGTTTCGTATTGAGGGTATTGGACCCTGGAGAATAGGTTGAGATGGTAGACTCTTCGGTTCGTGCTTTTTGGCACGCCGATTGTGTCGCCGCTGATATGCGGGTAGGCTGTCTGCGGCATGAAGGATGGCCGATAAAATAAGCAAAGATTTGCATAGAGGTTGTGACGAGGCGTTATACTCCTCGCAATCGCGGAAATCGAAATATTCGGAAGAATATTAAAGCGAGATAGAGAAAGCAGAGTCGCGTCGTCTCGCACCCGTGGTCAACCAAAATTCTGCTCTAGAAAATACGCTGCCGAGAAACTTTGTGATTTACAGAGACATGAGGTCGCGGGAAGTAAACATTGCCGGCCGTACGCGAGAGACGACGCCCGGCGAAAGAGAGAGAGAGAGAGGGATGGCTGTGCCGGCGATCGAGAGACGATCGTCGCTAGGACCTCCTTCCCCTTTCCCCCCGATAGGACCACGATGAAGCCGGCGAGCGAGAGTGACGAGCTGAGGAGCAGTGAGCACTTGACCACGAGAGAAAACGGACGATTGATTAGAATAGAGAATATTGAGAATTGTAGTGCGATAGATAGTCAGAGAGAGTGAGTGAGAGAGCAGGCAGCTGAGCGGAGTGAGTGCGATAGAGACGAGCGAGAAAAAGGACCACCGAAGAACGCTGTGCGACGTGGCTTAGGATATCGGCGAACCATAAGGTAGGCGCACGTTGGTGCAATACTTTCTTTGCCGGTACGGGCCTAGCGTACCGTCGAGCACGTGGGAGTAGGTCGTGCCTATCTCGCAACGCGTCTTGCTGCACTCACATAGCCGTCCCTACCGGCGTCTCCGGAGGATATGGCTGTCTCACTCGGAGACGTTACTGTACAATAAATTGTTTGTTGAGCGTGATTGGCACGTAGATAAATATTGTATCGCAAGATTGTAAATTATGAGTAAGGTCCAAACAGTGGACCGAAATAATAAATAAGTCATTGTTAATAATTTAGAAAAATCTACTCGCACGCTAATTTCGTATACTTGACATAATTATTGTAATCGATGCTCGCCCTTCGAACCCTACCATTTCCCTGAGTATTGAGTAAGAAAGAGAACGAACAAATAATAGACCCTTGCTGTTACGGGGTTGATACAAACACCTGGTGCCCAATCGGAAATTGGTGAAGGAAGTGAATGGTAAAAGAAAATTGTTGGGGCGTCATTACAGATTTTGGGCTGGTAGCTCTTCTCGACTTTAGCGAAATTTAGTCGAAGAGAGCTCGTCACAAAGTATACGATAATCTTCCCTTTTTGGCACATCCGTGGACGAGAGCTGAACTCTCGGTCAGCTTGCCACTTGATCATGCCAGCGGACGATGGGTACGCTGGCAAAAGAGTATTCGGCCATGCGACGCCCGTCGGCCGCTGGCGGAAGTACATACTCGTCGTGCGGTGAGCACGTAAACCACTATATTAGTTCCAGCTACGCCTCTACTATATAGTAATAATAAAGTTTGTATAGCTGCGAAACCACACGCTGACTGTACTTCACACACGCACAATTAGCAGTTAGTAGTTGGGGTATATAGCGGACCGGCCAGCCACTCGAGAGTGAGGAACCCCACACTCACAGTCAGAAGTGAGTAGTGGGGCTATAGGGCACAACCGGCTGCCTAATGTTTTACGCTGACTCTCCGTGGTCGGTAAGAGTGAGGAGAGTCTTCTCCACTTATTGCCTGTCTCAGTTTTCGTGACGCGAATTCCGTGACGTGATATAGGCGTACCCCTGCCAGGAGAAGTTTCACTTCGAAAATAAGATCATATATTCTTCGCGCAAAACTCATTCATACTCTACCGCGATGAGCTGCGCGATGCGCTTGCCACGCGGGACAAGTAGCAGTAGCGCTCTCAGCGCCGGATCAATCGATCGGCGATCGATGACGCTAACATATAAGCTTCACCAACGACAACTCGCGTTTGCACTCTGTCCCTCTGGACTCTGTGACGGCGCTGTTCATCTCCATCTCGCTACCGTGTGCGTGTTATTGCTGTATTCCATTTTATTCTCACCGTTACTTGCTACTCTGTATGCTCTAATGCGGTGGTTCTATCGCGTTTCATGTTCTTCAGTATGCACTCCATTTCCGGTTCGAATAACATCTACCCGTGTTCGGTTTCTCTCCGGTCTTGCGGGACCGTTGAAGTGTTATTCCATCAACAATTGTCATCGCTATTAAAATTAGTGATCGATTATGGTAATACGCACCCCACGTGCTCGCTGCAATTGTACCGGCTCGCATTTCTACACCGCGTGGTCACGTCGAAAGAGTTGCCGCGATTTCTGTCCCACTCATATCAGCCTGTCTTTTTTTGGATAAAAAATTTTGGATACTGGTGGAATGTTAAGTGATGGTAAGAATTTATTCATAGCGGTGCAACCAATACCAGAATGGATTGAACCTAACGGATAAAGATTTGTCATTAAATTTTCAGGAAAGCGAAAATAAAGTATAATGGAATATTGTTAACAAATTATAGTAATAAGACTCACCTAACACAGCTTTAGTGTTGACACCAGAATATGTTGAATTGTTCTATCCAACTGAATTTGTTCTGACTTGAGACACTACTGAGCATTGTTCGCAGATGATATCTAAAATGGAACTAAGACTGAGCCTTCGTTCCTTTACAGTTTTTTGCAGACTTAAGAGTCAGTGTAACAGGCGACGAGCGATGCGAAAACGGCATCCTTATTTGTATGAGCACTGAGCAACCGATCAGATTAAAATTTGGCGAGTACATAGAGAATTACGTCACCTTGTACATGAGACTCATTTTTTTCGAAATTTTGAAAAAAATTTTGCAGATTCAGTTTATCACTAGAGAAATGAGACAATTCTTTATGTTGCACCGATTCTATCGAAATTTTCGGACTCTTAGGCAACGTAGCATTAAAAAACACACATTTTAAACTTTGTTTCATTTAATTTGATGCAAAATTGGCTGCGAAATTAAGGATGGGGTTTTATGGAAAAAAACACCGAGAATATTATCGGCACAGCGTGAAAATAGTGTGACGAAATTCCGTGTGGAGCGCTGACGTATTTGTCTCACGAGATGGGTGCGGGAACTGGCAGAGGAGGAGACTCTCGGAAAGTTACGACTAATACACCGCATACAGCCACGCCTCCTATGCCACAATATCGAGATCCATTCCAACTGGGACACGTGCCTCGTGAAATAACGACGCCAGCCCGCTTTCCACACAAACGTAAATCATGAAATCATATGAACGGCAAAATATTGATTGACGAAACTATGATATTTCACGATTATTCTCTAACTAACACCACAATACAGCACAATACGACCAACAATAAGAGCAATGCCATTCAGACCGATTGTTCTGTATAGTAAAATTCAGACATAATACGGTTTATCTTTCTCGCCCTAAGAAGCTGCCTATAGCTCGATCGGGCGAGCCATACACTTCGGCGACAGTATATATATATATATACGTGCGCCGGATTAGAGCTACGTGCCGGCAGAGTCGAACGTGTATGTGAGGCGGCTCTGTGTTCGACGCTCGCGTCTCATCCGTGCGCCGCGCGGGCTATGAGAGTTACCGACACCAACCCCGCGATACATAAAACGGGAATCGAGAATTTTCAGTCATTTTTTCATCAAATGATATGAAACAAAGCCCAAAATGTGCGTTTTTCCATTGTGCATGGATGTTGGCTTCAACACGATAAGAAATATCGTACGAGTATGACAATTTATCGTTTTTTTTTCATTAACAAAATAATTTATTAAAAAAAAAAAAAAAAAACGAGTCTTAGGATCTTTGTACCATAATTCTCTAGGTATCCTCAAAGTTTCAACCCGATCGGTCGCTCGGTGCTCGTCAAAACAAAGACGGCGTTTTCTCGTTGCCGCTGAGTTTTTCGGTGTCAGCGAGCATAGAAGAAGCGAACACTCCACAACGGATAGCGAGTGCCTTACCTACGGTTCCCACTGCACCTAATTCGAATGAACTACGGTGGCTTAGTGGGCTAAGGCGTTGTATACTCGTCGAGAATATCGATGGTTCGAACCTATCTTTGCAATTTTTTTTTCACGTCAACAATTTAATATTCTTTTGCTTAAAAAACGGCAAAATATTGACTGACGAAATTATATATTTGTTATCACTTTGCCAGCACGGGAATGCAGAGTAGTGTTCCTAAGACAAACTGCGAGCGAAGATCCACGAGATCAGCCTCCCAGAAGTCATCAATGTTTCGGATATTATAAAAACGACGCGGATAATGACGTCGCGCGGGTCTGTGTTTTGTATAAGCATCCTGTGCTTCAAGCCACTGTACAGCCTTCACACGGGAGATTTTTTTCTGACGCGCCAGGCGTAACAATTTGGTAGCACCAGAAAACGATGCTTCATGGGCAGGATTAAAGTACACGTTTTCTAAGATTTTCATGATTATAATTTCAAGTTAGCCCAAGTTACACGTCTTTTCTTATTATGATAGCTTCCGCCTCTCTGCTTATCTCCCTGTGTTTGCCGTAGTGGTGATCTGTTCTCAGGACCACTGAAAAACGCCAACTGGTCCGTATCGGGTGATTCCTCGCTGCTTGTACTATCACCAGCCTGCGATTGACGCTGTGGTGTATTAGCTCTAGACTCTGCCCACAACTCCTCGTTACCGATGAATTCCCGAGGTGTCTTGATCGTTCGCAGAACTCTGGCAAAGGCACTGCGCCCAGCTGGATTAGGTATTTTCCTAGTCCTCATAGCGTTGTTCACGAGATCAACAATATTTGAATCCTTTATTGGATTTCCGCTGACCGACACGACACCGTCAGAATCCCAAGAAAAATTAGATCGTGGAGCATCACGCAAACGGCGAAGCAGCAGTTTCGCTTTTACGCGAAATTTAGCTGGTACACTCTCGAATATGACGGCGTCATTTATACCGTCACCGGTTTCGTCTTCTTCTTCTTTTTTTCTAGCATAATCAGACTACATAGTGTTTATTTTTCATAAGATCGCGGTACTGCTGAGCTCTCTCATCATCGATGAAGTGGAGATAACGTTGTAGTACAGTCAAGTACGCAGCCCACTTTTCCCTCTCATTCGTGTATGCATTGGAATGCAAAATTTCATTCATCTCCGTGTCTAATCGAGCCAGTGTAGCGTCAATACCTCGCACTGGCTGTTTTTGAGACACATCCACGTTAAACACAGGCTGCGCATGACTTTATGTGTTCAATCGCGTTAGATGTTCCTCAGGCACGAGTACCATTTTTCTTGCGTGCTCCATTATCCACGGCCACCAATCAAATTCGATAGAACAGTACCTAGTATTGGGGCCAATAAGAGAGGTAGAAACCCACCGCTTTGAACGACGAATCGTTTTTTACTCTTCCAGCAGCCTTTTTTTGAGGCTAAACGACGGAGAACCGGTGCGTATCGACGTAATTTTTTTCTCTGGTCGATCTTCAGCGGCACATTACCGCAGAGAACGTTAAGTGCACACTCACAAATACAGCGGATAATGCTCGGATCTGCTTTACGTAAAACAGCCTCGCGCTGCTCCTTATTCATATGTTGAAGAGCACGCAATATCGCAACGTGTTTTTTTTAGAGTGGTGAACCACCCCGCGCCATTACGTCTGATGAACTGCAGACCATCCTGTTGTATCGTGCCTTTTAAACCCCTTTGCGCTACATGTCTTCGGGGCTGTGCTACCCCTAAGAATGTACATCACACACTGACAAACGGAGCGACCACCACCACTCGTTTGTTTTGTGTGCGTGTCAGATGTAGTATGCGCTGTGTTGGATTGCTGAAGTGCACTCAATATAGCTATACATTTTTCGTAACAGGACGATGCTTTAGGCGTCATTATACGCGTTGAACTGGTAATTCGCAGGTATCGGAGTTGCTTTTTAACTTTTTCCGTGGTATGTACACAAAATGATGAGCGTCATCGGGGAAAATACAAGAGCGAAATCTACAGTTATCAGGTGTTGATTGTTTCAAATCAAGTAACAAATAACCATGCGGTTTGGATGTTGCGTCGTGATAGGCCTCTTGTACAAAACGCGGATTTTCCGGGTATACCTGACGCGCGAGATGTTGAATTTGAGCGCGATCGCGGGGATTTTTGAAAATTACGATATAATTGGCATTCAATGAAATATCGCGCTGACCGTGTCCTTGATGGAACAAATTTTGGGTAATAAAAATAACACTCAGATTTTTATGATGACTACCTTTGGTGAAAAGATCTACAACACTGTTGTTCGACGCCTCGCGCATCAAATCGTCGATTATTATGAGTTTTGCACGAGGATCGCTCGCATAATCGGTACTCTGGGGTAGGCCTTCATGAAACTCTATCGATGTACCGTACTCCGTATATGCGGACTACCACTCGGAATAATAGAAAATAATTCTTTCGAATGGCTCGCTGTTCATTCGCGAAATGAATTTCAAAAACTTGTTTACAAAATAAGTTTTACCGCAGCCCGTGGGACCGCAGATCATCGAGGTCCAGGGATGCTTCCACCGCGTATCCATCTATACGAATGAGTGTATTTTCTATACCACAGGGTATATAAAGTATTCAAATATTCGGTACATGTATAAAGTTTTATTTTACAGTAGCAGTATAAAGATGTACAGTGTTTACAGTATTTATAACATTTATAAAAAGGTAATTTTCATAAACTAGACTCTGTAACCGTAAGGAGCGAGCCATATTCGCCGTGACGCCTTCGTTTGACGCTCGATGGCATACAGGTTTTTGTTTCAGGGCGCGTAACGACCTGATGGAATGCTGTCCGTCTAATGGCGTCGTAGCGTAATACAATAGGTGCCTCTCGTTCACCGATTACAAACGAGCGCAGAGATTTATAATTAATTAACGAACTGTTGGTAAAATTGAGTGTTATACCCTTTACTTTGCACACCTCGCTTTCCGAACCATCGGGGCACTGCACAATAAACGAATAAAATTTCGGACCCCCTGAAACAAAACTTTTTGTATAACTACCCTCACCATAAAAGCATAACTCGTCGGTAAGATCCCTTAAAAGCTGGCCAGTCGGAGGTTCATATTCACAGGTGTCATTCTTCTTCGATACATATATCACAGAGTCTGTATCGCAGTATAGTGCACGAGGACCCAAGCGCTCGAGATAACTATATAATTTCAAACGCGCCTGTGCTGTTGTATACGCTGCTATTACAACGTTTGCTATATCAGAAGGCATTACAGAGGTGTCGATCTTCGTGTAATTAATATACAGTATCTCGTTATTAACAGGCAGAATACCTGTGATTTCATACTCCGGACTGGTCAATAATTCCATGAGCTTTTCACGAGACGAGACTATTGTTGTTTGCGGTAAGTTCTCGCGCTGACCGAATTTACCCCAAAAAGAATTAAGACATAGTTTAGCTACAGAACGTAAGCCGGGGTTTTTTGTAATATTGCACCGCTCTAGCTTAATACCTTCAGAGTTCTCAAAAGCTTATATGTATTGTTCTTGCGCCGTTTCATCTTCCGAACAGCCTTCGGGCCAGCCGCTGGCTTCCTGTTTGATTTTCAAAAAAGTATTTATATATGATGCAAAAAGTCCACCCTCTTCAGTATCGCGATTGAACTGTGTGATCTCATATTGCCAAATTTCGTATACTTTGATAACTATATATCCGCATGAGATAGCTTTGCGTAGCTCATCGACCACCCATGTACCATCGAACATACGGTCAGAGGGATCTTCATGCGTACATGTTTCCTGGTTCATACTCTCGGAACAGGTACGACATAGATGAAATAACAATTGATGATGCATACGCACAGGTAATACAGGATGATAAAGATTCGTAGGCGGCAATACAGAGCATTTAACAAGGCCCTCAACGACTGAAAGATCATTATTAGGTCCTATCAGCTCCATACATTCAGAGCTTGTATATACGCGAGGGTGTCCTACGGGGTATTTGCCAAATTTACAGACGTAAGAGTATAAAGAACAGACATCCACATAACGGATTTGCTCCGAATTCTGGGCATCGTAAAGCGTAACCATGTTTTCTGTCCTCCCCCCAAAGAAAGCATCGCGCGGTTTAAGAGGCTCTATACCAACTAAAGGATGGTCCTTTATGAGTGCACGTATTTCAGCATCAGCTTCTAATAGGCGATCATACTCGCATTCCCAAATTTCCGTTAATAAATGGCCTCCCTCTTGGATTCTATTAGTTATAGTTATAGTTTTTTCGAGACACTCGTCCATCGATGTACCATCACTCTGTCGTCGATCCCTGTTTAATGGGTAACAACGCGGACAACCGTGCCAATAACAACCGTGAAATTGTAATACATGAGATGTATCGCCTGTTTTGTAGTAACCGTCTACTAGTAAATTTTGCATTATTTTAAATTCGCGTCCCCGGCCTGCGTGAAGAATTCGCTGCCCAAGAGAGTATTCCATCCACACGAGCCATGAGACTGCTTTTTTAGATTGGTTATGAGCCCATCTGTAACCGTTCGTTGGAATAATACCTATCGTCTTATCTTTCAAAAAGTTTTTACGAAAAACGCGAAAACAAGCTGACGCTATCGTTGTGCACTCATCAAACGGGCAGACATTGCCGCTGACGATAAACATATCCCGAAAAGCCATACACGCACGTTTTAATATCGTAACATCTGTCGTGCAATAATCAACAATTTCCTTCTGAAAATTGAACAGATAATTACGATCTTTCAATGCCCTGTACCACTCAAGAAATTTTTCGCGCTCGCCAGCACGCATTGTATCGGGTGAATAATATTCCAGGCTTGGTAGAGGACCTTCATAATTTTGGTTTTCAGGTCTATTGAATAAATGAGGGAAAGTGCCTTTTGTGACAGTATTCGCGAGTCCAAAGGCTTTTGGTAGAGCGCTTAAAGCCATGTGAAAGTAATGTAGGCTATCGAGAAACACAAGGTTTTCAAGCCGCATCGTAATTATGTTCGTGCCGTTCATAATTACCGATGGTAACTGTGTCTTTTTTTCTTCGGTTAAATATCGCAAAATAAACTGAGCGTCAAAACCCCCTGCGTTATGAGCAATACAAATTGTACGAGAAAATCCCTTGATATCCGTCATAGCTAATTCTGCAAGCTGAGCTACAGGACTGCGCTTGAAAACACACTCGTGCACTCCACAATATTCGCACGGCTCTGTTATGGTATCGTCAGTGCAGCAAAATGTACAGAGTCGGTGAGCTACGCAGAGGTTTGGTTCATGCGCAAAAGTAGAGGCGTCACCCTTTAAAGGTGTGCACTGCTGTGTTTCAAAGTCATAAAAAATAAAAACTACTTTACGCGCGATTTTGTGTATACGAAGACTTTTCATGAAACACATATGATTATTCGGCTCGTTGTGTTTACACGTCTTGCAATATTTCATACCGCATATATGCTTCTTCCGTTCTAAAGGTCTTATTGTTTGGAAACACCAGCGACAACGTTTCACAGTTTCGCACACACTTGCTCTTCGGCGATTCCTGACTACAGCGACATCTTTGTGTCTTTGCAGACACTGATCTCCGAAAAAAATACGATTACAATCAATGCATTTAATTGTATTATTCGCGTTAGGATCACAGGGTGGTAGCGCAAAACACCGGGGACATTTCTTTTTTGTACACCGGTGATCATCTCGACGACTGCGTGCATTACAACTTGAGCAAAAATCTCTACCGCCTACAGCGCCTCGGAGATTCAAAATAGGTTGAAAATGGTGCGTGCGTTCATAATACAATATATATAATGTATATTTTATCGTGCGTACAGAAGCCAAAACTCGTTTTCTACCATCGAACAAAGGGTTTTCACGTCGCCCCAAAGTTAGAAACTCGTATACGACAATAGCGATACCGTCGCGCATTAAATAATCTTGATATTGGGCTATCTCATATACGCCACAACCATTTACAGGCACAATGACATTAGCTACTCTCGTAAGTTTAATAGCCTCATTTCTTTGTAACGACCCGTTAATCTGTCTAATACGCTGCCATCTAGTATGTAACTCTCCCGATCGTATTTCACCCCGCTCGACATATGCACGTGCTGCTACCAATGAGCGTGGTAAGCACAAATTATCAAAATTTCGGATTGACAATATCGATTTTTTCGTGACAGCTTCGTGGGTTAGACCTTTTCTACCACGCCCCTCGACACCTCTCACTATACAGGTTTTTATTTCGCACACGTCCCCGATATTCAGAGATGTTGCACTCTAAGCAACGCCACTTATCAATTGCCAGACATCTTCAAATGTATAATCTCTGGCTGGTCGGAAGGACAGCCATACTGGGCCGTGTGCTAAACTATCTGCTGTAAATGTTATTCCTACATAGTCACCACCGGCGCAAGTGCTGGTGATATATGTCAGAAGATCGCGGAATGCGCCACCGAGCCAATCTATTACAGAGACCCCTACGTGAGGCGTTCTGATACGCAGTGTAGTTTCACGTCCTTGAAGCTTGAAACATTTGAAATATCGCGTAGAATCCCTGATGATCTCGAAGCGATTTCCGGGCGGTTGAACATCCCTAAACGGTTCTGTACTCGCGCGAGTACGTCCCTTTCCAGCGCCTAGCTGCGTCTCTGAAAATAAATACGATTGATTATTTTTGCACTGTTAACACATATATGCATTTATGCAAGCCTATTATTATTATTGGTACCTTTTTATATAATAGAAATCGGCTATTCATCAAACAATAACCCCTGTGTTGAATAACCTACGATAAATTTACCATTTCGTTTATTTGCTGACTAGAATAGCCGCCTTACTTTTAAATATAAGAAAAGACCTCATTTACCTGAGTCGGTATCATCCAAGAGATGCTGATACCAATCATCAATTAAGGGTATTGGCTCTTCATCATCATTGTTCATTATACCAGCCTCTATTGGGTATTCCCATAGCTGATTTTCATACTGTTGAACAACCCTATTTTCTTCTTCTTCCTCTTGTCCATCTTCTTGCATTGGCAACACGACGGCATTCCGATCGCCAGAAATATTAACGTAAGCGCCGTCTTCTTCTTCTTCTTCTTCTTCTTCTTCTTCGCCATCTTCGTGCAATGATAAAACGACGATATTACGTTCGTCTTCATCTTCATCGCTGCTATCCGTATCGATTATTACAGATTTACCGATACGTTTTGGTCTCTGGCATAGTCCGGAAGGACCTGCAATCGGCTCACTTTGCTGTTTTCTATATGTTTGTACCCGTGTGTCTAAAGAAAAGAATAAGAATAAAGTTAAGCTTGTAATATTGAAAGATCAAGGGTTTTGTTAGTTACGTAGTAACTCGAAAAGCGAAAATTTATAAATTTAGATAAATAAATTTCTATTTCAAAATAAAAATTTTAAATAGCTGGAAATCTTAATACTTACGTTTCACGGCATTTTGCTCCAAATTTTCTACAGCGCAAACAGCGTCTACAAGAGCAGCTTCTTCAACGCTCGACGCATCCCAAAGCTGCCGATAACCTATTATACCGTTTCCATTATTTTTGAACAATCATTTTTGAAATTTTAATTATTGCTTTTATAGCAAACATGCTGCTCGATAAACGGCAAAAAGTTTTACTTCACAGTAGGTATTTTTTCTAATAATCCGGTTAAACCCGGTTATTTTCGGATCGACAAAGTAGAAAACGTCTTAAACACTTGGCAAAGAGTACTTACCCCTGATTTCATCAGCAATACCACGAACACTCTGAGCTTCTTGAAGCCCTCTTCTCTGTAGCTCTTCATACACGTATGTTAACACACTGTGACCCTGCAATATGCCCCTGTCATAGGCGTAAGGGCGCCCACCATATAAGATATTTCAAACGGTTGATGAGTCTATCACCCGACAAATGCCTTAACTCGTAATACCACTGAGTGTCGCAGCGACGTCGTATTTGTACGCTATGTAATTTTACAAAACGCAAAAAATCGCGAATACATTTAGGAAGAGTGCTGTCTGTCATCGTCACGCCATATGTTTCTGTCTTCCCGTAGCTGAACAATCGAAGAAGAAGAAGAAGAAGAAGAAGAAGAAGAAGAAGAAGATGCTATGGATTAAAATTCTAATATATATTATCACTTGGTTGAATATTTATTGTAAAAATATATATAACGTATAATTAATAAAAAACAGTCAGAATATATATCATCGGTCTTTGAGTATTTACTCGCACCTCTTCCCCCCGCGTCCACGACCGACCGAGCTACGGATTCGGTGGCTGCGGAGTGGAGGAAAAGGAGTAGGGGGGCAGGATAAAAATAAATAATAGAAAAATTGAATTTCAAAAGCGTGCACACTATGGTGACATGCTCCATCCCCCTCTTCTCCAAAAATATTATCGCCGAGGGACCGTGGGAGAGGGAGAGAGAGAGAGAGAGAGAGAGAGAGAGAGAGAGAGAGAGAGAGAGAGAGAGAGAGAGTGAGAGTACCACACTCCCCTTTACTTATAGTGAAGATTTTGACCGATCGCTATAAGAGCCTTCAGCATAAACGTAATATCATAACGGGCCTTGGTGCAGAAGTAAGTATTCAGACTGGTAATCCAAGGGTCGACAGCTCGAGTCTCCGCGCCTGCATCGGATTTTTTTAATTCCTATAAAACTAAAAACAGCGATCCACTATACCAACACGCTCCACCCCCTCCTCCACACTGCCACCAAAAATACAAAAAGAAAAAGCGCACTATGACGACACGCTCCATCCCCCCCCCCCCCCCCTCTTCACCCCTCGCAACTCTTCCCCCCGCGCCCACAAGCTGATCACTCGGCGGCCGCGGCGTGGGGGAAAGGAGTGGGGATGAGAGTGGGGATAGGAGTGGGGGTCGCCATAGTGGCCGCTATACTACTCCCGTGTTTACGTTTTTTTTGTATAGAGTCCATAATTATCTCGTCCAAGTTGCGAACTTGGCGAAATATTATTTCGCGTATTTGAAATTGGCCAGTGGTAATAATTAAGAGGCCATCGAGTCGGAGAACCGCACCCTGAGCTACCCCCAATATTCCCTTCTCCCCTAGTCCTCCAATATTAATTGTTTGTACCCCACCATTGTGATAAAATTTCTTTTTGTTATTTTTTTTTAGTAAAAATAACTGGCGCCTATCCCCATCAATTTTTTTCATATAATGTGGGAGTTTACTATGCATACCCTCGCCTTCGGGGTTTTTACACACCTATATTCCTTTTTCAATCTTTTCCTCTCATTACCTATCCTCCGACATTCTTATTTGTGACCACGGCTGCAGCCGTTTCGCATTTCCCGTACCCTCCCTGTATCGCATTTGCCACGGACGGAGGGAAACTGCAGAAAACCTCCGTCGATACAGGTCAGTGCCTACCTAGTCTCCTCCAGTGTCAATGCGAGTAAACTCAAGCACGTTCACCAGAGTCTCCTAGGTCGGCACCTCCTCATCTGTGATAATATGGGCGGCCCATGCTCGACCAAGGTGTCACCATCCGCGCGATGAGAACCGCCTTGCGGGAGCACCAAAGCCGAGCACCGACCCCCCACTCATCACAGCGAGGTCTTTTTTGGACGTTTGTTTTGGTGGAATCCGAACCGCCAGACTTGCAGAATAAACACATAGAAAAATTTCTTTTCCCATTGGTGTCGGCTGCGGGAATCGAACCCGGGTCCGCTGAGTGCGAACCCAGCGCCCTATCCACTCAGCCACAGCGCTCCTTTTTCTTTTTTTTGTATATATTTTTGTTGTTGTATTATTAAGATCGCCCCCGAGATCGTCCGCCGAAAATAAGTATTAATTTTGTTTTGATATGTAATGTTGTTAACTACTAATAATGAGTAAATAAAATAAGTTATTATATTTCTTGTATTCCTGTCTCCCATATTAATTTAATTTTGTTATAGTCCCCCACTTTTCCCCCAGTTATTCCCCACCATCGGCGTGACAATATATATATATATATATATATATATATAGGACAATTAATGTACAGGGCGATATAGTAGCCGAAAATATTTTTCTCCGTAAACAAAGTCGAGAATCCTTTTTTATTCACTATTCAATAACCATTATTTACACTATTTACAACCTTACCTGTAAACAAAGAAACGACAATTAAAGTTTACTATTATCAGTTCTCTATCTATTCACTTTGTTACTCCGTATTTCGCACTTGTGCTCTACTATGTCTCTCTTCAATTCTCCTATTCCTTCTACTATTTCGCACTTGCGCTCTACACCGTGACTCCCATCAATTCTTCTATTCCTTCTACTATTTCGCACCATCTGACGGCGATTCGACTAAAAGGCGCGCGGAGCCTGAGAAGCGCGGCATCTTCAAACTAAGGAAAGTATCCTGCCCTTACATATATATATATTGTCACGCTGATGGGTGGGATGATTGGGGGAATGGTGGGGAAAATATAAAAAAAAATTAATATGGGAGGCACGAATTATAACAAAAGAATAACAGTCACATTATATTACAACAACTAGTTGGACTGCATGATTACAAAAAAAATACTTATAGTTTCGGCGGACGATCTCGGGGGCAATATGTAAAAAAAAATTTATAAAAAAAAAAGTATATGTATGGGCGCCAGTTATTTTTACGGAAAAAGATAACATTTTATTGTGATAACAAATTATCACAATTTTAGGGTGGGTAGGCTTATTATCGGGATACTGAAAAGGGGAGGGGAATTGGGGGTAGCTCAGGGTGGGGGTCCTACGACTCTACGGCCTCTTACTAATTACCACTGGCCAATCTCAAATAGTACGAAATCTTGAAATAATATTTCCCGATCTCGGAATTTTAGCCGAAATAGTTGGGTCACTTCAAAATGAAAAAAATGTAAACACTGGGGTGTCGGCGAACAATGGGGAGAGAGGATGGTCGAAGGCCGTCTGAGATAGTGCTGACTCGACTATTAATACAAAAAAGAAATAAATGGTTATTCTCGAATAATTTACTTATCTCAAATGGTAGCTCAGAGAAATAGATTATCAATTTATTCAATAACTATATTAGGGGAATGTTGCGATTATTTATCCTTATTTTAACAATATAACGAACGAATATTCTTAAACTATACAACCGTTCCACCGAATAAAGAAATATATCTATGTGTCCATGAAAATTCACGGAGATAATAAATGTTTTAGGGAAAATCTAAACCAGGAACAAGAATGGGGGGGGGGGGGGGGGGAACTCGAATGCATTTTGTTCACAAAAGGCGTAGGAGAAAGAAAAAAGAAATCTCGGTGTCAGAATTTCAACCAGTGCAAACACTTACGTTTTCGATTTTTATCAGTGGGAGGTCTCTCTATCTCTCTCACTCTCTCCAACTCTAACACCGATTCTCACTCTCTATCTTTTTCTCGCTCATGCTCGTCTATATGCTCCTTTTACTCTCGTTGCTCGCCGCAAAGTGCCAGGCACGTGCCGTACCGGAAACTTGCAAATTTTCGGCGAATGTTCTCGAATTTCTCCCGTACCTCTGATTTGACGAGACACGGGAGATCCTTGTTTGATGATTGACCGATTGGGTCACGGGTCAATCGATGATGGGTCACTCCCGGTCGGTATTTCTCACGACGAGGCTGGCGCGGGGTGGGGGGGGGGGGGCTCTATCGGGGAATTGGCGTAACGGGAAAGTGATCGATATGGTAGGGTAATTATTCTAGGGATACGGAAATTTGGACAATTATGGATTCGTTCATCGACCGCGCGCTACTGCCCTCTCGTACGGCGTTGCGACACTATGTCAATTATTGTTGTCGGCGGCGTTCACGCCATGCATCATTTTTGACAGGTGCTACTATGTTTGTGATCGAGACTGTGCAGATTGTTCTTACGTGTGCGAATTTTTTAGTGTAATCATTTATTTATATAATGTGCGGTGGAATAGAGTTCTTCGTTGTCGATGGTAAGTGCTCTTATTTTAATTTTTGTTTTCTTCGGAGCATTTTTAAATTTATTTAATACTTTTTAGTTTAAGGTTGACTCGTAAGGAAGATCCTGGGGACTGGCTGGGGAGGCGAAGACGATCCTGTGGATGGAGGTGGCTCTTTTTGGGGGTGAGGTTCTTCGGGGCGTTGTGTAAGTGTTTGCACGTTTTACAATAATAATATAAGGGAAGGGTATTTACGGTATTTTATTTTTCAGGCTGGTGAAACGGCTGCCTTTGGGGCGAGCTGGTGCGGTGAGGGAGGATTAAAATTGTGCAACTTCACAATATTTTACTTTTACTGTTTTGCTCATCTTAAAGGCGTGCTGAAATTTGTCTTGCCCTTTACGTTCGACATACTCCCATTTGTTTTGTAGCGTCAGGTTCTAATTCCCTGCAGTCCCTGCAGGTCGGGTATTTCGATCTCCATGGCGTCGTGTACCTCTGCTGCAGGTCTTCCATTCACCTCACGACTCTCGAATTCTGTCGGCGTTTGTATGGTGGATAAGTCTCGTATTTCTTCTCGGTCTCGATTCCTTTTTTCTCGAGACAGTTCCTCGTGTGATGATGACTCTAATGGTGTCTCTATATGATTCGGTTCATCCCGATGCCGGTTTATGATCTCCTCTTGGATATTTAATGCGTCGGCTACTTCCTCCAGAAGGTCCTCCATTTCTGCTACGTTACCTTGCCCTTGCGTCTTAAAACGTCAGGCCCCACGTTGGGCGCCAAATGAAACGGCAGAACGTCTCAATATTTTATTTGATTTGGAACCCGATGGGTAAGACGCAGTTCTTGGGTTTGGTAGCGAGTCAATTTCGTAGACTGTTTTAGATAAAGATATTTCGTTTATTTATTTGAGGAAATGGTGAAATCAATGTATGATTATTTAATAGCAGTTGGCGATAGTGTCGCCGCACTCTTGGTCGTTAGTGTGTGTGTGATTTAATTGTGTTAAGTGGATCTTGGCCTCCCGTGGCGCTGCACCCCTCTCCAATGATCGTGATCCACCGAGCTGCGTTGTCGCTCGATGTAGTACGGGATCTTCTATTGATCTCGTATCGTCGCGTTCTCCCCTCCCGCTCGGCTCGCGATGTCAATACCGCCGGTGTGCACCTCTCCTCTCCCCATCCAGTGACAACTGGACTGTCTTGTTTACGTGTTACAGCTGTTCTCGTGTGAAAACGCACGAGTGTCGTTGCTGTCGCACGACGTGAGTGCCTTTAATATTCTCGAAGAATATCCTCACGTCGTCCCTCCAGCTGTTGGCTTATTTTCAGAGCACTTTGTCCCTCCCAAGCAAGACTCTTCTTCAGAGTACGAGCTCGGTAAGTGACCAGCCGGGACTGATTATTTTCCCTGATTTTGGGCCCTTTTATACACATTTGCTCTCCGATTTTTGGTTGGTGGGGCGTCAATGTCGACGAGTCAGCTGTTCCGCTGTGGTGCCGTGTGGAGACGTCGTGCTGGTCGTGCTCTTTTCTTTTATTTTTCTCGCGGCGGGAAATTGTGAGATGGTGTTGGGATTCGCATGAGACTGTTACCGTCTCAATATATATATATTGAGGCCGATATTTCTTTTCTTTCTCTTATTCTGAAATATCTCCCCGGCGCGGCCGTGATTCGTCGGCTGGAAGGACCAAATAAGCTCGCAAGATCAATCGAAGACCCAAATGATCGGATAGAGAAACAGGTTTATTCTTACTTGTAAGTTTGACAAAAGAACGGTCCACAGCGCTCTTCACCGATTTTTCTCCAAACCACTAGACAAACACACCCGTTAAACTCTCTAAACCTTTTCCACTACGCCCAACGTGAAAATGAGTAACTAATATATATATATAAATATATATACGTTGTAACGCTGTACAATTAGAACCCGCCCTCGCTGCCCCAGCTCGCCCAAAGGTAGCCGTTCCACCAACCTGAAAATTAAAATACCGTTAAAAGACCCCTTCCTTATATATCATTATTGTAAAACGTGCAAACACTTACCCGACGCCCCGAAGAATATCACCGTCGCCCCGAAGAAAATCAACGCGAGCCGCCTGTCAACTTTAACCTGCAAATAAAAAATAAAAATAAAGAATAAAACGAAGAAAATATATACCAATTAAAAGAAGAGCACTTACCATCGACAATGAAGAACATCCACCGCCGTCCACCCCCGCACTCACACGCCACGAGACCGTCACAAAACATTGAATAAAAATATCGCCTCTCGCATTTTCCGAATAAAAACAGCCGGCACCTGTCAAACTCGTACGACGTGAACAGTCTCCCGAGTCATCGAGTATCGAGTATCCTATCGACCGGAGAGATGGCAGCAGCGCCCGGCGAATATCGATTACCCTACCCGTTAGTCCCATGTTCCTCAAACCAATGACCCTGAATTATCGAACGTCCTATAATTATTTACATTCCCAATAGATCGTCCTAGCGTCGTCCCTACGAGAATTCCCCCAGCCATCGATCATCCCATGCCAATCGATCGCCCAATCAAGCATTAAGGATTTCCCGTATATCGTCAAATCAGAGACAGGGGAACGTACGGGAGAAATTCGAGAACGGTCGAAGAAAAATTCTCAAGGTTCCGGCACGCCGTGTGCCGGCACTTTGCGGCGAGCTGCGATAGAGAACAGACGAGTGTTAGAATATTAGAGAAATTTTGGAGTTAGAGATAGAGAAGTGTGAGAGAAAGGTAAAGAGATTGTTGGAGAATAGTGAGAGCGGAGTGTATGAGAGAGTGAGAAGCGAGGAGCGAAAGGAGTACGGCGACGAGATAAGGAATTTTGGAAATACGACGACCCGGCAAAACGCACCATGTAAAGAGAGAGAGAGAGAGAGATAGAGAACACGAGAGGAAAAGGAAAAAACGTAAGTGTTTGCACCGTTGGGAATTTTGGCACCGCGAATTTTTTTTATACTACGCCCTTTGGACAATTGTATTCGAGTGCCCCCCCCTTGTTGTTCCCGGTTTGGAGTTTTCCCTAAAATATTAATTATCTCCGTGAATTTTCCCGGAGACATAGCTAGATATTTCGCGTGTGGAACGGTTGTGTAGTTTTAAGAAAAGTTATTAGGCATATTGTTAAGAAGAAAAAAGGATAAATAAATGCGACATTCCCCTAAAATAATAATGTTATTGAGTAAACTGATAATCTATTTCCCTAAGTACTGTAACGTTCCCACATTCCTTTCCCACTATTCTCATCTACGCCTAATCTCCTTTCCCGCTAATCTCCAACTTTGCTTACTCCACAAGTCCCACGGTCCCTTATCACCTTCAGGCGACATCCCCTCCACTCCTAAACTCTTTTCTTCCAGACTCTTTCCCAGCCTCTTCCATCATCCTAAATCAGTCCTCCTCCGACACTCATCCTAATAAGACGTCGTATCGCTCATATCCAAACTAATAAAATCATTAAACCATTATTTCACATCAACTTATTCACCGCCAATAAACCATCCGTCACATGGTGTCAGAAGCGGGATTCGAATCACCACGCGAATCATCCCGCGAAATAAATTAATAAAGTGAAAAACAAAACATCAAAAACAATTTACACAAACGACAACAAAAGTGTAAGACCAAAAAAAAAACGATAAATACATCAGAGACATATCACACGGACACAGTCTACACTATACATTATACTCTACACAACGCACATCGAAACGAAGCAGCGAAGGAAGAAAAGAAAGAACGACACACACGCCACAACCACAGCTATACCAAACCGATCAACGCCATACACACAGACGAAGCAACGAAGAAGAAAGGATACACGCACACCAACGATCACCAATCACGCATACCGCACACACACAACGACCGCCAGCATCTCAGCCGCTACGCGCGAGTCACCACCCAGAGCATAAGGGATCAGCTGATGCTTACGCTCACCATCGTTCTTCTGGCATTGTAAGTACACTCCACTCAAAAATCTTTTGCATGTTACCTTTAAAAATCGCATATTCGTTCACGGTGGAAGTAATTAATACAACTCATTATAAATCTACATACACAATAATTGTACATAAAATTTGAATGTCAAGTTCAATATAACTTTGCTTTAAATACAACTTTTCGACACACAATTTTTATAACACATTCCGAATATAAATCTTAAAAAAAAAAAAACAACAACAACAGAATTCATTTTTTTAACGCCATTTGTCTTGGAATAAAATCCTTCAAATATAATTTTTGGTAATATTATTTACAAAAAAAAACAAAAAAAAACAATTTTGACACTCAATTACCAACGAACAAAATGTACAAATTAACATTACAAAACCACAATTTTTTAAATTGACATACCGAAACATCGTATGTCCATGTCATTCTATCGTGCCGTAATATCGAATCCACCGACCAGACCGCCCCGTAGAATAAATAGACGAAACCCAATACTCCCATATTTTCACCCAAGCATTGAACACCAAATTATCACAATGGCTGAAAATAATAATACATTCACGTTTAGAGATGCATTTAAAGTCGTCCCCATATACGATGGAAAAAATATGAAAATAGAAGACTACGCTAAAACAGTTAAACGAGTCAACGAATGCCTCTCAGATGGCGAAAGATCTAAATTATTAAAAATGATTCCACTCAAACTGAACGGTATCGCACGTTCAGTCGTTGATGCCAACCCTCCAAATTCTCTCGAATCACTTTTGAAAATATTGAAAAAAGCATTTAGCAAAAACAAAGATTTAGCCGACTTAGGAAATGAATTAGAATCATCCCCACAAAATTACGACGAAACGGTCATCGAATACGCAGGGAGGACGCGCGATATACTCAATAATATTATAGATAAATTATCAGACGTGTATAACACAGCTGCGCAAACAACATTTTTGGAAGCACGAATCGAAGAAGTGACAGCAAAAGCAAAAAGAGCATACGTTAGAGGATTAACACCCGCAATAGGTTCCCATTTAATTCTCCATAACGCGGAAACATTCGATAATATAATAGACAGAGCCCAAACAATAGAATATGAAATCGAAAAACAAAAGCGAATGCTTGGTACCCTTGATATTAGAAACACCGCAAAAGTTCATTTTATGGAACATACAAAACCAGGGAAATTTCGCGAACTTCATCAATCACACACACACGACACAAAAGACTGCTTCACAATAAAAAACATGCGCGAAGATAAAAACTCTTGGCGCTCGCACGAAACATCCGACAGGTACCGAAACAATTCACGAGACAGATACGCTCAAAATAAAACAAGAAACTCGAGAAACCAATACAGAGATTACCCAAACAATAGATACAAAAATCGTTCAAACGACAGACATTCAAACGACAGATATTCAAACGACAGATATTCAAACGACAGATACAGAAATCCCCTCTCCCCCTATCACTCACCAGTTTGGGTCGTACCAAAAAAGGCGGACTCACAGGGCAAAAAGAGATGGCGAATGGTTATCGATTTTCGCAAATTGAACGCGGAAACAGTATCCGACGCATATCCATTACCGAGTATCGTGGATATTCTGGACCAATTGGGCAAATCACGATACTTCTCTATTTTTGACTTAGCGTCTGGCTTCCATCAAATCGAAATGGACCCTAACCACAAACAAAAAACCGCATTTTCAACGGCAAACGGACATTTCGAGTTCAACCGTATGCCATTTGGGTTGAGAAATGCACCCGCAACATTCCAAAGATTGATGGATGTCGTATTATCAGGACTTCAGGGTAACGACCTGTTCGTATACCTGGACGACATTGTCATTTACGCTAATACTCTCGAAGAACACGCGACAAAATTTCGGCGTTTAGCGAAACGTTTGACCGAAGCAGGTCCAACCTTGCAAACTCATAAATGTCAATTCTTGCGAACAGAGGTTACATATCTAGGGCATACAATCACGGAAGAAGATGTAAAGCCCAACAATACAATAGTAAAATCCATAACAGAATTCACAACACCAACTAACAAAAAAGGAATCACACAATTTACAGCACTCGCAGGTTATTACAGACGATTCGTTAGAGACTTTGCAAAAATCGCATCACCACTAACAAAACAATTGAAAAAAAATGTTACATTCAAATGGACAGACGAATGCCAAAAAGCATTCGAATTGCTCAAAAG
This sequence comes from Netelia virgata, assembly GCA_951802705.1. Lineage (NCBI taxonomy): Eukaryota > Metazoa > Arthropoda > Insecta > Hymenoptera > Ichneumonidae > Netelia > Netelia virgata. Next base: position 15,178,659 of record OX637866.1, read on the forward strand.
GAAAATTATAAAACGCCCAATTTTGCGTTACCCCGATTTCGAGAAACCATTTACACTCACCACAGATGCTTCAGACTATGCAATAGGCGCAGTTTTAAGTCAGGAACACAATAAATTCAACCACCCCGTAGAATTTTATTCAAAACCACTCTCGAAACCACAACAAGCATACGACACAATGAGGAAAGAACTTCTAGCCGTAGTTTACGCAGTAGAACATTTTCGTCCGTAATCATACGGCAGACAATTTACATTGATCACCGATAATAGAGCTTTGACGTACCTAAATACTAAATCCGACTTGCCACAGCAGCTTCAGCGCTGGCAAATAACCCTCAACGATTACGATTTTAAAATACAACACTAACCGAGAAAATCAAACTACGTCACAGACGCCCTATCTAGGAACCCCATTACTGTCATGCCCATTAGACAAAGAGACAGTTCTTCAAAAGAAGAACGCGTCCCAAAAAGACCAAAACACTCACATGAACCAAATACACGACAGCGCTCTGATTTAGACGAAGAAACAGGCAACCCAATACCCAAAAAGAAACAACAAAACGAGCAAACAACAGGAAGTGAAAACGAATACGAAAACAACACAGAATCTAAATCAGACCCAAAAAGCGACGATGAATCCCCACAAACAGAAGAGGAAACAAATATAGAAAAAGATAGCACAGGCGTCATCACAGAGACAGAAGCAACGGAGGAGGAACTCACGAATAATATAACGACCCGGAAACGCACAAGGGACAATACGGCAAAGGAACTGAATACGAAAAACAAATGCAAACGAACGAGGATACGAGATGAAACGACAACGGAAAAATTCACACCAACAAGGAACCAAGAAGAAGCAAACGAAGAAAACAAAGGCGAAGAAGAAGTCAATGAATTAAACATAACGAATCAACGATTTGCAGGGATTGATCCCAATAAAAATGGAGAAAATAAAGACAAAAGCGCAAATAAGCACAGAGGCCAACGAGCCCAGCAAACAGACGCAAATCAAAAATATCCGCAAGAATGGGAAATAGAACGCAAATCGGAAAACCAAACAGAAGAACAGGCAACGCCCAAGGATTACGGCAAGGAATAACTGGATTCCAGATCAGCGACGCATATCGGAGAAGCGACCGCTGACCAAGAAACGGAGAAAGCAATCCCGGAACCAAATTTCCGATCACCAACGAATCCAACAGAAACGGAAGATCTTCAACGAAATGCACAACCGCAAGTGCAGCCGAACTTCAGATCACCATCACCACCACGAACGTCTACAAATAAGTCAAAAAGTACTCCCAACATAGGCCCATATTCACCGGAAATGACACCCGAATACTTTGATTCGTTAGCAAAGTCACCTGAAAATAATAACGACGAAGCAAATCTATCTTCTGAAGGAAATATCGGAGATAACATTAACCCTCTAGTAGAAGCACCACAGTTGCACAACACACAAGCAACAATCGAGCCAACATTTCGATCACCACCCGGAAATGTTGAACGAATCACGAGGCAAACCACTACACAAGCAGAGCCAAACAACAATTCATCGAGATCAACATCAGACGAAAACACCTCAAGTGGAAACAACCTAACAGAGGCCGACAGTGATACGGCATTTGCACCATCACAGTATTACAGAAAGAAAATGACACACAAATAATCTCGCCCCGCAACTAGAAGGACGGAAATAACGGAAGATGTAACAAACAAAAACAAAATTATCACCACACAGAAAAATATCCTAGCACGAAAAGACAATATTGCATACTTCCTATCAGCAGACTGTACAATGAATACGATGATATCAGAAATTCTACAGGAAAAAGGCAGAGTCAACCAACAATCACTTTTGGACTGTAACCTCCAAATTGGCGATATTCTGATTACTCGCCGAGGAATCACTTGTTATTTCACAATAATCTGTAAACAGAAATCAACAGATTCACCGACCATCACAGAAGTTCGAAATTGTTTAAAAACACTATTCGAAGTATTCAATAAATTGCAGCTAGAGACTTGTACGATCCCAAAGGACCCGAAAATTCTAAATCCGTTCGTTTGGGAATACATCAAATCATTCGTACGAGAAAAATCAACAACCTCACGTACAAGCATCACATTATGCCATGGTCTATTGTCAGTACCTCCACAACCACGCAGGAAAGATATCATCCAGGAGTTTCACAGCTCAACAATTGGTGGACATAATGGACTATCAAAAACATATAATCGAATCCTATCACAATACTACTGGAAAAGCCTCAAAAACGATATTCGAGAATTCATCAAATACTGTTTCGATTGTCAAAAGAACAACCTGGTACGAGTGAAAGATAAAGCACCAATGATCATCACCGACTCTCCAGCAGAACCGTTCGATAAGGTCGCAATCGATATCGTTGGACCCTTACCAAAAACCACACAAGGACACGAATATATTCTGACCATTTTGGACCTTTTTAGCAAGATCGCAATAGCAATTCCATTAAAACATCAAACTTCAACGGATATCGCTAAAGCACTTACCACAGCTTTAATAACAACATTTGGTGCTCCTCGAGCGATACTGTCCGATCAAGGAAGGTATGTCTGACACATTCAAACAATTCGCTGAACTCTTTCAAATTCGACAATACAAAACAACAGCGTACCATCCTCAATCAAATGGTGCATTAGAACGTTACCATCACAGCCTTGCCGAGTTCCTTAAACATTTCATTAACAACAACCGCGATTGGGACGAACTCCTCACACTTGCAACATTCACGCATAACACAAGCACACACGAAAGCAGTGGATTTACACCATACGAACTTGTCTTCGGAAGAACTGCCCGCACACCTTCCGAATTTCCACCTCCAGAAACAACAATAACATACGATGACTACATGACAAACCTCATGAACAATTTAAAAAAGACACGACAAGCCGCATGGGAAAAACAAATCGAGTTTAAAGAAAGAACAAAACGATATTACGATAAAAGAGTCACAGAACCAAAATTTGAAAAAGGACAACTAGTATTCCTCATAAAGGAACCAAGAAAAGGAAAACTCGACTCCCATTATGTAGGACAATTTAGAATCTTAGACGTATTAGATAGACATAATATTAAGTTAGAAACTAAGGACAGCAAAACAAAAATAGTACACATAGACAAAATAAAAATGGCACATGTTACAGATATCTCGAAACTTTAGCAAATTGTAAAATCACGATGTCGTATTACGTGTGCGACCATGTCAACCCAGTCCAACAGATAGATAAAAATACCCAATGCGAAACTCAACTTTTCTCAAATCCGCAGTTTAAAAATTTGGCAATGTGCGACATTCGACTAAAAACACTCCGTCAGACCTATTGGTCCAGGATCCCAGACACAAACGCATGGCTCTTTGCAGCACCAGAATCAGAAAACCTTTACGTTAACTGCGATAACCATCGGTCATCTATTTACACAATCAAAAATACTGGCATCTTGAATATCAGCCCGCCATGCCAAGCAAAAACTCATACGACTCAACTGACACCGTCCATTGACATAACATCCTCAACCCAGACAAATTTCTCTACCACATTAATATACTTAATCATGCAACCATACATAATCAGCTACATATATACCTATAATTTCTTTATCTTATCTTTCTTTTTACAATAAAACCTTGAATTATACCTAAAACTTTATTCACTAAACCCACAAACCGAAACCCCCACAAAACAAACCAATGCATCCCAAGTAACATACCGCTTCTACTAATCAATGAGCTAATAAAGAAATTAGAATGTTCCAGCAGTTTACCAGGAAATATGTACAAATAATATAACCAGGAGAAAGTAACCAGGACCGAATATATATATATACGTAACAAAGGAAAATAATCAGGACCAAATACAAATACAAACCATATCACCAGGACAAACATAAAATAACAAGAAATAAAACCGGACCAAATTAACCAGGAAGATGAAACTAAAAAAGAGAAAACAGGAAACAACCACTAATTTATACATTTTTATACATACAATACAACCACACAACCTTGCCCACCTCACCATAACACACCACCACCCACTAACACCAAGGCTAATCCATCTTTATAAGGTACAGGATAAGCAACATCCTCTACAAGCCTCTACGAAGACCAGCAGGAACCACCAATAGGAAGCAAAAAACACACACACACACACACACACACAAACACCACATACCATTCAAAACATTGTTTTATACAGAATCACACACAACCAAATTTTCTTTATGTAAACAAAATATTTCTTTTATATAGAGTCAAAACAACCAACGAAAATTGTTGTAAATCGGATGCAGGAGCAGCCGCTTCTTTTGTAAGAAGGGGAGTGTAACATTCCCACATTCCTTTCCCACTATTCTCATCTACGCCTAATCTCCTTTCCCGCTAATCTCCAACTTTGCTTACTCCACAAGTCCCACGGTCCCTTATCACCTTCACGCGACATCCCCTCCACTCCTAAACTCTTTTCTTCCAGACTCTTTCCCAGTCTATTCCATCATCCTAAATCAGTCTTCCTCCGACACTCATCCTAATAAGACGTCGTATCGCTCATATCCAAACTAATAAAATCATTAAACCATTATTTCACATCAACCTATTCACCGCCTATAAACCATCCATCACAGTACTATTTAAGAACGCAAATTATTCGAGAATAGCCAATCTTTTTTGTGTGTATTACTAGTCGAGTCGGTATTATCCCAAACGGCCTTCGACCGTCCTCGCTCCCCATTGCTCGCGATACCCCGGTGTTTACATTTTGTTATTGTGAAGTGACCCAACTATCTCGTATACAATTCCGAGATCGGGAAATATTATTTCGTACCAATTGAGATTTGCCAATGGTAATAATTAAGAGGCCACAGAGTCGGAGAATCTCTTCCCTGAGATACCCGATTTCCCCCTCCCCACCAAATTACTTATAGGCATCCCTATTTATGACGTTAAGTCGACTATTTATTTTTGATATTGTAATTAATCTAACTGGCGCCCATATCAATAATATTTGTTCGTATAGATTTGTTTTTAGTGTTAAGATTACCCCCGAGATCGTCCACCGAACTATAAATGTTTCGTGTAATTGTACAGTCCAGCTAAATGCTATAATAATAAAGTGACTGTTATTCTTTTGTGATAATTCGTGCCTCTCATATTAAACTTTTTTTTTATTTCCCCCACCATTCCCCTAGTCATCCCTCCCATCGGCGTGACAACGTACGCCCAGGTATATGCAAACACTTGTCCATAATAAAAAAGCATTGATTTTGCGAAGCATATTATTTGATGTACATTTTTTGTAAGCTACAACTCTCTCCGTCGATTTTAACAAACGGAGATTCTCAGCGACAAGCGTCATCGATATCTTGTCTTCTGATAGGACGGTACATAATTTCTACATGTCAAAATTGATAAAATTATGTCAACTGCGGTTATCCACGCGACTAATAATTGTAAAAAATGTTGTGCGAAATGCCTCGAGCATTTCGCCTGATCTCGAGCGAAATTCACCGATAAACGATGGGGTGACGTGGTGAAATAGTCGACGATTGCGAGCATCGACGACCTCGAGCGGTGACAATCGCGATCGTCGACTGTTCGTATTGATCTGTAAATTGTCGTACATATTTCTTAGAACTAGAGAACAATATAGTAAAATGAAAGTGCCATAATATGTAAACGACAAAAACACATAATAAAATGAAATAATTATATTATCCAAAGAACAAACTGTTTAAACATAATAAAATAAAATTATTGTATTATGCAAACGTCAAAACCTAATGCAACATAGAAAATTACATGATAATGTTTTTCATTCGCATGCAGTGAAGCGAGCCTTTACCACTTATATGTATGGCGACAAAGGTAGCTACAAACAATACTTCTGAGTGCAAAGTCGTTCATTTTGTCGAAATTTGTTACTATATTATACCACAATTCTGCATCGACTAAGCAATGCAAAAATGAAGTTTGCGACGATCATTTGCAATTTTGCTTTGTCGGTAAGACAAGGTCTTTATTTCCGTCACCCGCTCAGTCGCCGGCGATGAAACAGCCACCAGAGCCGCACAGATAGACGTTCTTATATATCATCCAGGTCTTACTGACGTAGAGTTAATCTGTCGTGCGCTCTGCGGCTATACGTGTGTTGTTCTCGCTCGCCATCATCGAGAAATGCAAAGCTGCAAATGCCTAATTCACAAACGTTCTCAAGCGCGCTGTGAGCAACCGATCGAATTAAACTTTAGACAGTACATAGAGAATAGTAGCCGATGTTACGATCCACTGAACTCTCCCGAGTATGGGGATGCGTAGCTCGGTTCGATTCCTCTTTTCGAGGCAGGGCAATTGAGTCCTTTCCTCAGGGACGGAAATCTCGCCTTTATTTTATCGCAAGATTCGGTTGGAGGGGTTTTTGATTAGGACGGCATCGTCGGTTTCGACAGTTCGATGGTTAGTTTTGACAATGTGAAAGACTGTACGATGAATGATTCGGCTCACTCTTTCATTGGTCGTGTAGTACTGAAGACTCGTGGATGCTTGATGTACCGCAGCGGTGACTCAGGAGACTCGGTGAGTAGCACAACTTTACTGACTCTAAGATATTTTACAATATAACATACGACTTTAGTCTGGGTGAGTTTACAACTTGATACTTGATACTCAAACGGACGATGAGCGAAAATGCACCGCAGATTCTGTTGCACAAGGTGGTTGCGTTGCTGGTCCCCGTTGAAATTGTAACTACTTTCTTAGCGGAAAGATGGCCCTTTAATACTAATTTTTGGTGGTTGCTTAGGGCTAGTTAAATCTTCTGATTGGTTTGGTACATTTTGATTCGTCCTATAACTGGTCATTTACGATTGGTGACCTAGCTAATAAGTAGGGGATTCCTGGAAAGAGCACTTGGGTTCACTTAGGTTGGATAGTACATCAATTATTATTTCGTCCTGGAAAAGGGTGATTTGTACAGATATTGGGTATGCTCATCTCGCTCGTGAGTCATAGTTCATGCGTTAAAACGAAGTGACTTCTCAACAAAGTGTCAAGCTGTCCGCTAATGGATTAATTCAAGAGTGGTGACTCCGGTGCCTCCTCTCGTGTATGCTGGTGGGCCATGTCGGTTAAATAATCAATATCGAAATCCCTTATGTGTGTCAAATGGGTACGCATGTCAGGTGGTGCGTCGTTCGTGAATTTCGTATTGTGCGGTTTTCTCGAGTTGTATGAAGTGTGTTTAGAGAACGATACTTGGGTCGTGGCAGGTAGTAACTGAAGTTGCTGAATTGTACGATATGTTAGGTGAGGATAGGAATTATATCAAATTCGTTAAGGAACGATGCTTGGATCGTTACAGTACATACGGCAGGTGGTGTGTCGGTTGTGAATGTCGTATTGCCCGGGTTCCGCGAGTTGTACACAAGATGTGTTAGACAACGATACTTGTAATATATATATTGTGACGTGATTTTCCCGCCGTAGGGAAAAGTCGTCGTCCGAAGGCCGCTCGCGTCGTTTGACCTCGCTCTATCGCCCGTTAGTTGTATGCACTCCCGTAGCTTTGTAGCTGCTTTGATACGACCATCAGGATTGAATTTGGATGAGAGTTTAGGAGGATAAAAGGTCATGGCGCTCGACCCTGACGTGGAAGATCGTGCTTACCGTACCGAGCTACCCGTCAGATAAAAGCGGCCAGCGAGTACGCGCGAGAAATTGATGCAGGTCCGGCTGCAACACCGGCGCCCCGCCGTGCGGTGTATCGCGTATGAGGATGAGCGAAGTTTTAAGATTACGGGCGAGGGTGGGAGCCCCTTGTATCGCTGACAGAAGTGCTCTCCTATGCGCGATGACCATGGAGAAACGATTTTCGGCGTACTCGCGAGATCCCGTGCAATGTCGATAATCGCGCTATCTTTGTAGGTAAGTATTTTACTGAGCGAGAGAGCAGTAGCTCTCGGTGAACGATTTCATATTTAAGAATATCCAAATATGATTGGCTGTTAGACAGTCGTTATCGTGTCGCGCTCGCGGCCAGGTGTCTCGCGAAAGATCGTGGAGGCGACGAGATGCTACCGCCTCGCTTTCGCGTCGTGCGTAAGTTTCGCTCTCTCTCTATGTACGCGGTCCCGGGTAGTTGGGCACTCGCTCTCTATAGTGAGAGGTTCGAGTTCGCGTACGCGCCATAGGGAGTTCCGTGCACACCCGGCTCCCTACGGATATTTCAGTTTCAGTGTGTTCTCGCAATATAAAAATTAACTTATTGATTTCGGACGGGAGTTTTTTGATCTCGTAATTTTTGTTGAGCTCGTGTTCGGTCTCAGGCGTTACCGCTGATGCATGTTCAGTGACGCTGCGAGTTAAGCGGTGATGTGAAAATTCATGTTCTCGTTCTCCGAGTTGAGGCTTCGTCTCACGGAGGAATAACAATATTTTTGGCCATCCCGGGGTAACTTACCCAGACCCTCTCTACCATACTCAGCAACCTGAGCGGCCGAGCGTTTCCGGCTCCACCGATCTCGCGGATTCACCCAGGGTAACCGGATCGTCACTTCCCGAGAAACAAAAAGTGACGCTGACCACGACGGTTAGCTCGGGGTCGGTGAATTAAGGTAAGTAGTTTCCGCCTTCCTTAACCCGATCCGCCCGTATCCCGATCCGTGGAGATAGAGGGGCCGGGCTGTTCCCTCCCGACCCCCAGGTTGTGCCGGTTGTCTATACCGGCGAAATAAAGATCGACTGGCGCCCTGCCGGCACATTGCGGGTGCATTTTTCCGCGAGAGAGGCGACCGAAGGTGACGATGGCGGAAGGATTCCGGAAATTCGTCACAATATATATTATCTACATATATATATGTATAAACCATGTATATTCCCGATAGTTGTATCGAGATTATCATAACTTATGAATAGACAGGTAGCGCGCAATGAAAATACGCACTTCTTGCCGTTTATTTCATGTCATTCGGTGGAAAAATGTACGAGTATCATTTGCAATTCGCACTGTCGATAAGACAGGGTACGAGTCTTTATTTCACGAGAGCCGCGCGGTCATCGACGGCGAAACAGCCTCGAGATCCGCATACATAGCCGTTCTTATATAGCATTTACGTCCGCCTGACGTAGGGCTAATGTGTAGCGCGCGGTTTCGCACGCATGTGTGTATATATGTATACATACACGAGACCTGGCGGCAGCAGGCCGGGTGACCGAGGACGACGACGAAGGAGGCTAGGCCTCGTGATCTAATGTATATAAATATATGGCGGCAATGCTTTCCGGCACATATCTCCGCCTTCGTCTGTATCGTACGAGCCTCTTGAGAAAATTTCGCCAGCGCATTCGCGCGGAATTTCGGTTCACTATTTTTATATATGTCCGTACAATTTTCTAGCCATTGTCGTTATCTTCTTGTCAACAATTTAGAATCATGAATTCTCATTCATTTCTGCAAATTTGTTTGCAAAGTTTTGAAAAAAATATGCCAAGAGACACTTTTTGCCATAATTCGCTGTGGATCTGCCAATTTTTAACCTGATCAGTTGTTTACTGCTCGCATGAATACTGATCAAAATTTCCAAGCGCACGTCGCCGGGATCACTGCCTCTTGAGCCCAGAAATGAAGGCAACCTTTAAAATGTTGCATTTTCTCATCTTAAGGGGTTACCCGCAGTCAGATGGTACTCAAACAAGGTATTTGTCAACAATTTTTTTAAGGACATTTTTTAATGTTTTGTAATCAATATTTCTTTATTCAATGGGTATACGTTTGGAGATATTGCAGCATTTTCTGTATTGGATAATAGTCATTAACAAGCGAGATATGAGCGAACCCTTCGAGTTTTTCTGTTTCCGATAATCCAGGCCAGAAAATTTTGCATCACCGCAAAGTATCTTTTTTCTCTTGGATGTTAACGGAATCGAGCGTTTCTCACTTGTGTAATCACAATTACACTTTATTTTTGTTCAACTCACTATGCAGCATAAGTACGGTGTGAACTTTATACATTATATATTTAGTGAATTTTCAAAAATTAATAAATTTTCTATTAGGTGATGCTGGACATCCATTGGAACCTTGGCTATTAACATCTTTGGCCAATTTCCCGAAGGCACGCGACAATATTAATATACAGAACAATTGTGCAAAGCAAGAAACTCTGTCGAACGATTTTTTGGAGTTTTCGAATCTGTTTGGAGGTGTTTGTCGTACTAGCGTGTCTTGATGTGTGTGCCAGCATTTGCAGCGAAAATCGTAAATGCGTTCCTTTCGATATCGATAACCATTGGCGGTTAAATTGGAGGAAAACTTCGTAGATTTTTTAAATCCCGCGATTGTGGCGCGCATGAACTCGTCCGCAACTTTAACTAATATATTTCTCTATTATACTCTAACTATATACTTCTTAATGAAAATACGAAATTAATAAAAGACGTAATTATAATGCTACTCAGGTGATAGCTACTTAAAAACAGAAATTAGTTATCCTATCTAAACAATTTTGTGTTTTTTCTTCGGAGCAATATTAATATGTAGCTAACGTTAATTTCTTATAGAAAATAAACAAATTTATTTGACAAGTTTTTCTAAAATCTACTTTACAGGTTAATTATTGATTTCTACGAAATCTAACTTACTTACTTACCTATTATTTCGAACGTCGTAATTATTTATCACTGTTTTGAGCACGTATTACAGGTTAATAATAATTTACGATGCGCTGTCATAATGGCCGTTATGGAATATCGAGGGGGTTGCCAAGCCTCGCTATCCGCTCGAGCCATAGCGATACCTTTCTGACGTATTTTGATATCGATAACGACAAAACTCGCTAAACGTAGTGTCTTCTAAAGTGAAAAGTGAAAAACTTGCCTGAAAAATTGTCAGATAATTGTTAATAACAAATGAACTACGCAATATAAAAAAAAATCCTACGTACTTCCATAGACAATGTATATTTCAAGATATTTTCAAAATTTCAAGTTAATCGGTTGAAAATTGCTTGAGTTACGAGTCCGGCCAACTTGAAAAATACAGTATTGAGATAAACGCGTTTAAAGTTTTGAGTAGTAGAAAATCATGAATAATTTTACAATACCTTTAATTTGCGATGCCTGCACCATACAATTGGCCTTCCAGATTATCTTCCTGCTCTTGCATTTCTTTTCTGCTTGATCTTGAAGCGATTTTTGCCTCTTTTACCCGGTCGGACAGCGATCTTTCTGCAAGCTTTATGCGCTTTTTGTCGATCTCCAGGCACATTTCGTAGGCGTTCGGGCCGATTTCCAAGTTCATTGCCTTGATTATGTGCAAAATTGAAACATACCCGTCATTGAACACACAAACTGCAATATCCGTGGCTACATCCATGATTGTTTTACCACTCGAAATGGATTTCGGGGCCAATGCCCACACAGTGGAATTGAAGCTTTCATTATTATTTTGTGTGTAACCACCGATGCACTGAGTTAGAAGATCTTCACTGGTCAGTTCTTCGTAGATTGGTTTGATAGCTTCATAGACTTCAATTGCAAGAGCTGGCTTATGTCTGTACTCAGCCAAAGTATTTGTAGCTTTAGCGCGTTGCCATGAGCACCATGCGGACCAGACGGCCTTGTACTAAAATTCGAAAACCGAGTACCTAAAGGTTTTTCCCGGCCATAATCTTCTGGGACATCATTTTTGAGGTCCTAAGGGACCATTTGGAATTTAAAAAAAAAATCGATTTTTCGAAAATTCTAGGGTGGCCTAAGGCCTTAATGTGGGATTTCACCATCTAACAAGGAGAGCTGAGCAACCCGGCGTCAGAGAATTCAGTAATAATTGGCGTACAGGTGAGGGTCTACGCCCATATCAAAACCCTCCAGGCTTTCATCCTATTGGGCTTTGTATGGAATATATTTGCAATTAAAATTATAACGATGAATGTCTACATACTGAAAATATCATATGTACAACAGCAACAGCACCCCAAATGACACGATGCCTGGTTACTACGCTGATGGATAAGAATTCAATTCTCTGTGGGCTGGAGCATTTTGGAAATGGCGAATGTAATTTTTAACTTGAATTATCAATTGTTAACTTGAATAATTAATTTTAAACTTGAATAATTTCAACAATAATTTAAAATAAAAAATGAAGAAATAGCATAGACGGGACTCGAACCAGAGACCTCCGGGACAGGAGTCTCACTCGCTTACCGCTAGGCTGCTCGGCTTGTTGTGTTTATGTATAAGCTCTACGGCACGTAAGCGGGCTCCCAACTTTGACCGGCGTTTTCTCGAAAACGGAGCTGAGTTGGCACCTACAATTTTGGGGTTTGGTTGATACCTACCCACACTATAGCACGCGAAGTGGGAGCCCGTAACTCGATGCACCTCCCGGACCGTCCCCTCGTCAGCCCAAAATGGAATTCGGTAGAGGATTATGGAGCTTACTATAGAGCTAGATAGCTCTATAGTGAGCTATGGATAGATGGCACCGTCTTAGTTGTTTCGGTCCCCTAATATTTGCTATGATACCCACGAGCGGTTGACCCACTTTTGTTGCCTTCGAGCCAATTTTCCGAAAGTAGTCCCAGAACGTCAGCCACGCATCCAAAATGACTCCGAGATACATGATTGTCTCTATCGTCCGTCCGAGCAGTTCATCGTACAGCCGCTCCAAAGTCAGTGGCTCAGTACCCCACCTAGTAGCACGTCGCTCATGATGTTGTACGAGAGTATGGCCTCGCCAATGTTATACAGTCCAGTTCGGTCTGCCAGGTATCCGTAGATGTTCTAAGGTACCTGGCAGGCACCTTTAGACCTTCTAACAGAAGCATGATGTAGTTCGATCTGCCCAAGTTGAACGTGTATGGGCTGTTTAAACCCATAATCGCAGATATACACTTGGTACAGTGCTATCACTCTGCCATTGGTATCAGCTATTGAGCGACTGTTCCGGAAGTCAAACTGATTGCTTGAAACATCTGCGGCCTGTTATATGTGGCTGCATCCAGCCTGGCGTATATACCATACTCAAACAGCTTGCCGGCGATACCAAGCATGCATAGTGGTCGGTACAAGGACGGCTTATCCTCGCACGGGGTAAGAGATAGGAGTATCAACTTCTGTGCCGGAAAACAACCTTTTCTTAACCATGCGCCGAATGTAGTCCCCAAGATTCCGAGATATTCATCACAGCGTGATTTATGTCCAGGCTAGGAAGCTCGTCCAGTCCCTGGGCCTTCCGGACGGAAATGTTCTTGACGGAGGAGGGCCGAAGGCGAAGGAGGGCCACAACGGCGCGGGATACGAAAAACAGAAAAGATACTCGATGCTAAATTTATAATCAATTCATATTACGAACTAAGCAATACACTGTAATTATCGACTGTAAATGAAAGTCACGAACATTACTCTAATTCAAAGAATAAAAGAAATCGTTTGATTTTACATTGGGTTTTGACTACTTTAATCTTGTTTCGTATCCCGAACATAAAAATTAATAATACGAACCGTCATGTTTCAATATTGTTACTCAAATTATATGAGACACTCACCCTTGGACTTGAACATTGGTAGGATGACGAATGTAAGACACTTCCATCATCCTTTACTTATCATTCACTGTACCCTATAGAGGGTACCCCCCCCCCCCCCCCCATATAAATCGTTGTTAAATTTCTACGAAGTATGTTTCATATTATGAAAGATTGTCACTTCGTCATTGCATTACATCTAACACGAAAATATTCACAAGACATTCCATTGTTTATACGTTTCAGGCTACAGCTCTTCTGAAACGAACAGAGGGCGTCGTTACATTAACCGTTTGCAACCCAAATAAAAAAAAAAAAGCACTGGAGGAACACGAAGGAACCAATACCAATATAGGTGGTGATTCTACAGTTGGGGAGGATCAGGCTAAATCAGGTACAATATATACGTGTTTAAAGACAAATAGCATGAGTAACATCCTATGAAACCCATTACTATCTCCCTTTTATCTCACTTCTATAGCTTTCACAGCACCTGGATCTTCCTGAAATCCTCGTTCACGCATCCATTGTTGTTTATGGGACCATTGTCAGTATCGATAGCATACTCAATCGATGAAAACACGTCACACACCCTGTCAATTCTCATCGATCAGCGATATATAAATTGTAAATCACTGCAAAATGAGCTGTTTAACCATTTAGCTTACAATGTGATATCAGAGACTTGGTAAGTCGACCGGGCCAAACATTAACACGTGTCGTATCAGAGACGTGGTGAAACAGCCGTGCTAAATGTAAATAAAACGTCTCAGAAACGTTGTAGAGCTGATCGAGATACACGCGGCATTTATTAAGTTTTATTTGCCACATTCGGAACTGCAGAGTTTCTTTTCACGAGATATTATAAAAGGAACCTTCAAAATGTGTTCAAAAAGAAAAATGAGCGATGACAAGGACAGTGATAACATCGCTAACAATGATGTCACAGGACTTCTCCAAAGTAATTGTGACAGTGGTAGTGATATTGTATGTATTGTACGAAAATGTTATAAGCGACTCGTGATTAAACATGATACCGACAATAAAAATTATTATTAATAATCAGAATTGTGGATATGGGAATAAAAATATAATCATCAAAAAATCTGGAAGTATATGGACATTGCGGAAATAAAAGAGACAACTTTCAATCACTTGAGTACAAGGGAAAAGGAAATAGATGTTTTTAAGGGATCGTCTCAGTGTAAAATTTTCAAAAAATCCTTTTTTGCATTATCGTTTAGTATGCACAGTTCTAAACATTCTCGCAAATTTTTAAATAAAAATTCAAATTATTACGGTCGCTGCAGCGTTTCTTGTACATAGAAAGAGAACGGAGAGGGACATCTGCCCAGTCCGTCGCGCCGCTCGACCGTTATCCTTTTGTTATTTTTCTACCTGCGCCTGTACCTTTATAATGTGCTTAGGTTCTATAACTTTGCAGAATAAACTGTCCAAGCATTTCAGTTCGTTTTTGACATCCACCACAGATAGACATACGAGTTAAACCCCCAAGAAAACAATCAAGATGGAAAAGGCGCGAGGAGCACGAATCCACGAAGTGATAGAAAAAGACCCGCAAAGTTCCAGGGAACAAATCGACATTTCATTGAGACGGACACATCATTTGCAAGTACTTCGGCGGTGAAAATAGCGAGAAAGAGTCCGGAGTTTAACGTTAGAATCGATCAAACATTCAGCTATGTTTTAATCGAATTTTTCTTAGTTTTCGGTGCTCTGCAACAACTCCTCAAGTGCAAAAAGTGTGATAGTGATGTGAGATCTTATAAAAAATCGTTTCGAAGATTGGGATTCAAAATTTGTTTTCAGATCCGGCCGAGATCAATTCTTGTCCGCTGATAAACAATGCATACGAAATCGACCGTCGTTTCTATTTCGCCATGCGAATACTCGGCATCGGCATACATGGCATCAGAAATTTTAGTGCATTGATGGATCTAACCTCAACTTTCAACAGCACAACTTATTACGGAATCCTGAAACTCTGCATATTGTTGTAAAGACGGTATCCGAGACTGTTATCCGAAAAGCCGGCTCCGAAGAAAAGGAAAACAAGAATTTAAGCGGAAAATCGCGCAAAGATACTGACGGTGTCTGGTGATGGATCCTGGCCGAAACGCGGTATTACTTCACGCATGGGTATCGTGTCTGTGATTGGAAAATACACCAATAAAGTCTTGGACGTTGCTATTTGGTCAAGCTTTTGCAGAGCTTGTTCACTTTGGAAGGGAAGAGAGAACACGATTGAATACGATGCATGTTATGCGACGCACGAACCGGAGGGCAACGTGAATCACGAAGGCCGCGCTGGAAAAATGGGGGTTGATGGCATGATCGAAATTTTCAAGAGATCTGAGGAATTATACAATGCCAAATACGGATAATATATTGGAGATGGAGATACAAAGACCTCCAAGATGTTGTTAGAAGCCAAGCCTTATGGCGACGATTTCACGGTAAAAACAAAAGAATGCGTTCTGCACGTCAAAAAACGTCTTTACAAAAGGGGAAACGAAGCGAGAAATGGGTTGGTACAATTGAAGAAAGCCCAAGAAGCAAATTGCAGACGAGCAAGTAAAGACAAGCAAGCTTTCGAGTATTTCGAACAGAAAAACAAATACAACAGAAAAATCTGCTGCCGAACCAAAAAAAGCGCAATTGATACTAAAGTTAACACATCTTTCGGAATATTATGGCTTAGCAGTTCGTCGAAACTCCGATTCCGTTGAGAACATGAGGAATGCAATATGGGCGACGTTTTATCACAAAATCTCAACTGATGAGAATCCCCAGTATTGTCCTTGGGGAGGAGATTCGTGATGCGAATGGCGCATAGATGAGGCCTATGGATTCAAGGAAAAATATTCTCATCCACCAGCCCTCGATGACGATGTACAAGAGGTTTTGAAGCCAATTTACGAAGATTTGACCACCGACGATTTGTTAGAGAGATGTACGGGCGCAAACACTCAAAATAACAATCATTGCGTGTGGCAACTCGCCCCCAAAGGTATATTCTGTGGGAAGCAAACTATAGAAATCGCGACGTATTGTTCCACCTGTACGTTCAACGAAGGGTTCGGTCCAATTTTAAAAATCCTGGAGACAATGGGGTGCACCATAGGGCCGATAGCCGCAGACTTCGCTGTAAAATATAAGGCGGAGCGCATAAAAATTGCAGAACGCCGAAGCTCTCTGGACAGCAAAGAAGCCAGGACAGCTCGTCGAAACGAAATTTCAGCCGAAAATGAGCACTTCGAGGAAGCAGAAGGGATATTGTATTGACGTGGCATCGCCGATTGATCGTAAATAAACGATTTATCTAAAATTTTCTAACTTCAATCTTTCAACGCGTTTTTCTCGGAATGGTGTTTTTCAAAACGGTGACCACTCTCAATGGAAGGGTTTTGAAGATATCTATTTCCAATTTTGAGAGAACATTTTTAACGTCATTCTCTATCGCGCTATGGAAGCTTTTTTTGAAATCTTTCTATTTTTTTTTACGAAAAACTGTCGAAAAAGGGCGAAATGCGATACTTTTTGTTCAAACCGCCGCCATTTTGTCAAATTTCACCCTCCCCCCATAGTGCGATAGCGACTTTCCTACAGATTAATATCTTTTTGAAATTTTTGTTTCAGATCAAAATTGCGGCCGCAATCGTGGACATTGTACAGGATCTTTTTTTTAACGTGTCATTTCAGCAATTTATTAAATTATTATATACTAAATAAATGAACGAAAGAAAATCATTTTATATTCGGCATGAATGTATTTATTTATAAAAAAACCAGACCGATTAGTTTATTACAATATTAATTAAAAAAACCGCGAAAATCAGGGATTTTTCGAAGCGTCACCCTGAGACGATCCCTCAATATACTATTTAATAGTACATTTTGGGAAAGTATTGTAACGGAGACAAATCGATTCGCGGAACAATTAATAACCCATGACAATAAAACACGAAAAATAGACGAAATTTGGTCTCCTGTCGACCGTGATGAAATAAAAATATATATTGTGCTATGTATCATTATGGCTGAAGTAAAGAAACCTACAATTTAAATGCATTGGTCTAAGATGGCCATTATAGAAACTCCAATATTCAGAAAAACAATGCCATTCAGATGATTTCTACAAATTAGTAGATTTTTACATTTTGCAAATAACAGTGCGGTTAACAAAACATATAAATTATACAAAATAAAACATGTGATAATTTTGTTTAATCGTACATGTAAAGAATGCAATAGGACATAAGCAGCTGACGAATCATTAATGAAATTTAAAGGGCGCTTACCCTATAAACTATTCAATCCACCAAAACGAGCGCGATTTGGTATTAAAATTTATAAATTATGTGAATCAAGTTCGGGTTACTGCTATGATTTCAAAATATACACGGGTAGTGACAACATAAATTCTAGCGACATCCATCCAAAAGTGTGGTCAAAGAACTATCAAAGTCAATATTACACGAAGGATATACTTTATATTTAGACAATTGGGGTTCTTCACCAAACCTTTTTATTCTAGTCAACAGTAAAACTAATATCATTGGAACAGTGCGTGCGAATAGAATAAATATGCTAAAAGATTTGTCGAAGACAACAAAAAAGGGGAATATAAAAAGAGAAGCTGCAATAGAGTAATGGCACTAAAAAGAAAGAATAAACAAGACGTTTTTATTCTTTCTACAAAACAACACAGCAGCAATACCTGAGCCAGACAAAAGTCGACACAATTCTACTCGGAAACCGAAATGTGTCATCGAGTACAATAAAGGGATGATAGCGTAAGGGTTTAAAAAGAAGAAAGTTGGTTGGGTTAATAAAAGATGATTGTTTAGTTTATTTTCAATGTCGAATATTAACGGCTTTTATTATGTCGATCTTATACTTGTGACTCTTCTCGGGTCTTGGGACGAACTGGCAATTTCGGAGATCGATTGTCCGCTATTGATATTACTCCGCCTTTCTTATACGGTATTGCCCACGCGTCACGCAAATAGTCCGCTTGCAAGATGCCAGACACTAACTCGTAATTCCTTTGCTCACAGTTCGGCCTGCCTGACAATAATCCGCCTCGGATTATGTACGTGCGATTTGCATTAAGACTAATTCGGAAAATCATAACATACGCCGATTGGTTCATCGTAGGAACAATGTTTCGCTATCCGAGGTTTCTTTTTTTTTGTCGGACTGTTGAGAAATCTCGTTCGATCACCAAGGTCTGATATTTGCTGCTTCCCACGTACCACAATAGGGTTACTGCGCCTATTGAAAACCTTCTAAATCGGATATAACATAGCGATTATTGCGCAACACTTTCGTCACCCGATAAGGACCTTTAAAACAAGGTATTAATTTTCTTGCAACTCCTGGCGCATTCTCGAAATATCTCAACATTACATAATCGTCATGTTTATACACAGTTGCTTCTTTTCTTGTCGTAATGCTTCCGCAGTACATGAATAATCATGCCTTCCCGCCATAAAAAAGCAAAATATTCCCGGACTAATGATAAACGAGTCCATTACGCATTTCGAACATACTATGCTATTCTTTTGCGAGATTGACTGTAACGTCTCGAATCTTTGGACCGCGGTTCTGACTGAGAGAGAGATTCACTTCAAAAGGGTTGTCTTCGACGATGAGAACGTTTATCGCACGACGCACGATGCAATGCGTCAACATGCTGCATGCGTTCGCCAGGTCGATGTTCGATTTCATAATCATAGTTTTGCAGCTCCAGAGTCCATCTGGCAATTCGAGGATTGATCTCTTTTTTCTCTAGCGTCGTCTTGAGTGAGTTACAATCGGTGATGATTTTGAATTTGATCCCTTGCAAGTATATTCTAAACCTTATAAGTGTCTAAATTATTGAAAGTGTCTCGAGTACAAAACTATGATACTTGCTCTCAAGTTCAGTCGTGCGTTTCGAAAATAAGAACAACGGATGGAATTTATTATCTGATTTTCGCTGCATTAAAGTTGCACCGAATCCAAGTGAACTGGCGTCGCAATGCAGTTCCGTCTCGTCATTGGGATTATACATCCCTAAAACCGGGGCCTGGATCAATCTCGATTTCAATGTTTTGAATGCATCCTGTTCCGCGGTACTGAATTGAAAGGCTTTCAATTCAGTACCGCGGTTTGGTCTTTTTTAACAGATCATACAATGGCTTTGCTGTCGTCGAGAAATTTTCGTCAAACTTTCTGAAATACGCGCATATTCCTAGAAATCTTTGTACTCCTCGCGTGACGCTGGGAACAGGATAGTTTAAGATAGCTTCCACGCCTTGTTCGGTGGGTCGAATACCGTCAGTGGTGATTTGTTACCCATATTCGACTTCGTTGAACAAAATGTTGTATTTATCGAGACGAAGTTCGAATCGATTTTCCACGAGCGTTTCGAGTGTGGCTTTCATAGTTTCTAAATGGCGTTATAGAGTATCCGTCGCAATCATCAAGTTGTCCATATAGGCCACAACGTCGCCATCCGTCAAATACTTTGATAATACAATGTTAATCCACCGTTGAAATTTCGGCCAGGCGGTTTTCAAGCCAAAAGGTATTTTTGTATACTCAAACTGGCCGAGAGGTATGACGAATGCCGTATATTTCATCGAGTCTTCAGCAACATTTACATGGTCAAACACATCTTTCAAATCAAGCAGACTAAAATAGATTTTCCCACTCAAAACATCGAGTTGATCCTCGATGAGTGGTAATGGGTAATTATCTCGGAAGATGACTTTGTTTAGTGTACGGTAGTCGACACGGCCGGATAACTCCTTTATTTAATAGGTTGTCAAGTATTTTTGGCAGCTCTGATTTCTTTGAATACAATAATCTACGAGGCAAATTGTGGAACGGTTGATGTTTTCGCAACTTATTTCGGCTTTAATTTTCGGAGCCTCAGGTCGCTTTGCTTTTAAATATTCGCGAAACATTTATTTTACCTTCCATTCCGTATCTACAGGAAGGACAGGGGTTATTCTCAAAGAATCTACCACGTCGTTATCAGTTTCACTTGCATCAATATTCATTATTTCAGCAACGTCGTCGACATTGCATTCCGAGAGTAAAGCGAGTTTGACTTTAAAAGACTTTAGGACGTCTTTACAGAGAACGACGGGAGTATTCATAGTCGAAAACGGTACCACGAGCAAACGCAAATTGTTTTGTTTTTGTCCGTCGAATGAGATATCTTTCCGAACTGCTCTGAGAATTATTAAATCGCTATTATTAAGAGTGATACCCAGCGGAAAATCAGACGGCTCCGCTTTCGCCGCGGTAGTGCAGAGCTCGCCACATTTGGCTAAGAGCCACTGCTGACTACCGCTAGATGACATGGCGCGCGTATGCTACGAAGCCCCGGTACGATAAGGCAAGCCAAGCGCCGAGCCCTCGTATTTCGGTGTTTTTTCATGAAATTATATGAACGACAACATAGTGCCCGACGAGACTATGCTATTTCACGATTATTCTCTAACTACCCCACAATACAGCATATTACGACCAACGATAAGGCAATGCCATTCAAACCGATTACTCTGTATGGTCAAATTCAGGCATAATGTGGTTTATCTTTCTCGCCCTAAGAAGCTGCCTATAACTCACTCGGGTGAGCCATATACTTTCGGCGACAGTATATATTGTTATCGCAGATTTTCTCTCGACATCCTAATATCCCGCGATGTCGGGTGTCGTCGGAACGCCCGATACAATTCACCGTCTCCGACGTCGTGCGTTAACTGATTTCGTCACGCTCCGTCGCTTTGCGGCGGTTTTCGACGGCAAGAGACGGAGAGACTCTCGACGCTAGCGCGAAGGTCAACCGTTGGAACCCCCTTCCGCTCCCTTTGTATATCGATCCCAATCGAAGACGATTTTGACGAGTAAGAGAGTCTCGTATCGGCTTTGGTAGCGTACGGACGTCAAAAGTAGAATCCTTAATATATAAGAGTACGCACTTCTGGAAACCTACAACGGCCAAAGGGCAATTTGGTGTTAATAATATTTGTCTGGTAATGCTACGGTCTTCGTGCACTATACGACTATTGTGACGGATTTTGACAGTGTCTACGGTAGTTTGTCCAACGGCAAGGCATAGGTCGTGGAAAACGGTGTTGTCCCGGCATCCGCGGCTACTAATAACTACCATTTTGTCAACTAAATTTATAAGTAGTACCAATAAATTTGTCCATTTCGGCCAATCACTGGGTCTCTTTTTGATTTCGCGAGGCTTTCCTATATACGGTCCTCCAACGGAACTCTCCCTTGAGCGGTCTCAGCTCCTGATTTATTTGTCTAAATAACTTCATGTTTGCCAGTATCGCATAAACTGACTCGCGCCCAAAATTTGCCATAAATAAAACCTATTAAAAAACTCAGAGCCCCGACAGCCGACGGACCGCGGCCGCGTCGAGTGGATATTCCAAAATCAGTCCAAGAAAAGGAATATCGGTCTCAATATATATATTGCGTGCGTCACATTAGGTCTGTGTACAGGGCAAAGGCGAACGCCGTATACTTTCGGCGACAGATATGTATTGTGACGTTGCACAATTTTATTCCTTCTTCGCTGCACCAGCTCGCCCAAAGGCAAGCGCTCCACCGACCTGAAATATATGATTATCAGTAAGTATGTATTGTCCTTTCCCTTATATTATTATTGTAAAACGTGCAAACACTTACCCGACGCCCCGAAGAAAATCACCGTCACCCCGAATGAAATCAACGCCAGCCGCCTGTCAACATTAACCTGCAAATAAAAAGAAAAATAAAGAATAAAACGAAGAAAAAGATATACCAATTAAAAGAAGAGCACTTACCATCGACAACAAAGAACTCCACTCCACCGCATATTATTTAAATAAATTTAAAACACTAAACAAAATTCGCACACGTAAGAACAATCTGCACAGTCTCGACCACAAACATAAAAGCACCTGTCAAAAATGATGCATGGCGTGAACGCCGCCGACAACAATAATCGACATAGTATCTCAACGCCGTACGAGAGGGCAGTAGCGCGCGGTCGATGAACGAATCCATAATTGTTCAAATTTCCGTATCCCTAGAATAATTACTCTATCATATCGATCACTTTCCCGTTACGCCGATTCCCCGATAGAGCCCCCCCCCTCCAGCATTGTCCCGAGAAATATCGACCGCGAGTGACCCATCATCGATTGACCCGTGACCCAAGCGGGCAATCATCAATCAAGGATCTCCCGTGTCTCGTCAAATCAGAGGCACGGGAGAAATTCGAGAACATTCGCCGAAAATTCTCAAGTTCCGGCACGACACGAGGAAAGGCGATAGGCGCGATTAAATTACCACGACGACCAGCAGGCTTCCATAGGACTTCGATAGAGAGAAATTTTAAACTAAGATAACCCGGCGAACATTCTTTGGACCACAGGCGAATACCCGAGATCTGCATTTACGACGACCCGGCATAGTTTCGCAGACCTATCCGTAAGTGTTTGCACGGTTCGAAATTCTGGCACCGAGATTTTTCTTTATACTACGCCCTTTTTAAAAAAATTGTTTTCGAGTCCCCCCCCCCCATTCTTGTTCTCGGTTTAGAATCTCCCTAAAACATTTATTATCTCCGTGAATCACGGAGACGGTGGAACAGTTGTGTTAGTTTTAAGAGAATTTGCGATAGATTGCGTCACATTTCCGTCGTGTTACGTGCCTCACGGTCTCCCGTGGCGGCCATCTTGTATTCGTGACAACAGTGGCCTACATGTAAATCTCGCCCGATTAACGAGATTCTTTTTCCTTTTTCTATTATTCATTCTCGTTCGACCCTAACTTAATAAATAATTGTGAGTTTCCCCGGTTTAATTAATTGTACAAAATCATAAATTATTCCGAGGAGTTACAGTTAGAGACACTGAATTTATTGAAGACTATAAACAACATTTTTTTGCTTTATTAGAGTCAGATTATTATCTCAGACGGCCTTCGACCGTCCTCGCTCCCTATTGTTCGTCAGACACCCCGGTGTTTATATTTTTTTATTTTGAAGAGACCCAACTATCTCGTTTAAAATTCCGAGACGGGGAAATATTATTTCGAGACGTCAATTTTGAGATTCGGCCAGTTTTCGGAATGGAGGAGGCCATAGAGTCAGAGAGCCCCTTCCCTGAGATACCCGATTTCCCCCCTCCCCGCCACATTACTTATACCCCTAGTCATCCCTATTTATTACGTTAAGCCAAATATTTATTTTTGTTATTTTTGTAAATATAACTCGCGCCCATACATACACTTTTTTTTAATAAACTTTTATCGAGATATTGTCCCCGATATCGTCCGCCAACACTATAAGTATTTTTTTGTAATTATTCGTGCCTCCCATATTAATTTTTTGTTATTCCCCCACCACTCCCCCAGTCGTCCCGCCCATCGGCGTGACAGTACATATATATATTGTCACGCCGATGGGGGGGGGGGGGATAACTGGGGGAATGGTGGGGGAATATATAAAAAAATTTAATTACCATGGGAGACACGAATTATAACAACTAAGTAACAATTATTTTATTGATCTATCATTAGGTAACATAATTAATTATAACAAGAAATACTTAAATAGTTTCGGCGGACAATCTCGAGGGCAATATCTCAAAAAAAATGTATACAAAAATATTCTTATCGCTATGGGCGCCAGTTATTTTTACAAAAAAAAAATAACAAAAAAAAATTATCACAAATTTGGGGTGAGTAGGCTTATGATCGGGATACTGAAAAGGGGAGGGGATTGGGGGGTAGCTTAGGGTGGGGGTCCTACGACTCTACGGCCTCTTATTAATTACCACTAGCCAATTTTCAAATACTCGAAATAATATTTCCCCAGCCTCGGAATTTTGTACGAGATAGTTGGGACACTTTACCAAGAAAAAACGTAAACAAAAGAGATCGGCGAATAATAGGGAGCGAGGACGGTCGAAGGCCGTCTGAAAATCTCTAATTTCTACTTAACAATTTTCTTAACACTACCCAGCCGTTCCACACGCGAATTATATAATAACGATCTCTCCGTGAATTATCACGGAGACAATAAATGCTGCCTTTGGGGCGAGCTGGTGCAGCGAGGGAGGAACAAAATTGTGCAACGTCACAATATATATATACAGTGACTGACAAAAAAAAGAGACCACCTTCTAGTATATCAGTATTTGGCTTGGGAATCGGACAAAAATGAAAATTTCTTCCGTGTTTTGGCTGAAATATATCGGTAACAATTTTATTTTAATAGTCACAAAATAGAAAAGAAAACAATTTGATCAAAGACAAGTTTTCGCCTTATTATTGAAAGGACCTGGACTCAGTTATGGACAAAAAAACGAAACCGCTGTTTTTTTACTCATGGAAACTACGAAAAAAATCTTTTTTTCAACTTATTTGGTATGTCCCCCTTTTGCCGTTATGACTACTTGAAGTCGTTTAGGCATGCTCTCCACGAGGGTTTGAAGATAATGGACATCCAGCTTCCCAAGCTTCCTTCAGCGCCGCAAAGTACGAATTTTTGTTCGATACATTTGTTTTATCAATCTTCGTGTCCAGAATCGACCATAGATTTTCTATGGGATTGAGATTTGGTGACTGTGCAGGCCATTCAAGAATTGTTATTCTATTGGATTTCACAAATTGTTGAGTTATTTTCGCTATATGCTTCGAGTCATTATCTTGCTGAAAAATAAAGTTCCCTTCTAATCCAACCCGAAGCAAGGAAACGTCCAGATTTTCACTGAGAATATCGATGTACTTATTCGCACTCAATATATCGTTGATTTTCGCTAAACTGCCTATTCCTGACCAAGCAAAGCAGCCCCAAACCATAATACTGCCTCCACCATGTTTCACAGTCTGCTGCAAATGACGCTCTTCGTTTTCTTCCCCGGATTTCCTCCATACTCTCAATCTTCTTTTTCGATTGAACAACTCAAACTTGCTCTCATCAGACCAAAGGAACTTTTTCCAGAACTCAATTGGCATTTCCACAAATTTTCTTGCAAATTCTAAGCGCTTCTTTTTGTTGCGTCTATTAATAAAAGGCCGTGAATACTGAGCCGGCGAAAGAAGTAAGCATACATAACGAGGTCATACAAGACGATAAACAAAATTCAATAAACTGTGGCTCGCGTGTCGCGTCTGTCCTAGCGGTCTCTTTATTTGATCGCATACTGAAACGAAACATTTACGAAATAAATTACGGGAAACTAGATGCAAATAAAATAACGAAGAAATTCGTGTTGAATATTAAAACTAAGTCAATACAGAGTAAATTGAAAAAAAAGCGATTAGATTTTCAACTATTTCTTTACAATATTCCGAATTTACTCTCGAATGGCGCGGTGGTCTCTTTTTTTTGTCAGTGACTGTATATTGAAACGGAGTCGGCAGCCTCCATTTTCAAAAGCGGCGCCCTGGAAAAGAGAGACAGAATCAGGATAGTAAGTCAAGGTGTCGATAGAGGGGGAACATTCCCAAAATCACACGAGCTCGAGACAAACGATATAAACACGGACACGGAGGACATGGATAAGCGATCTCGAGTCGAACAACTCTACAGGGTGACTCACGAAATATTACCAAGTGACACTTACCGTTTCGATTATTGCTATAGTGCTAATTGAATATGTGCCTATAGTATGGCGGTAATGTAAAGTTTGACTGTCTCCTGTTTCTATTTCTTTCTGCAGGGTATGTAATTTTATGCCTAAATTATTTAATTCTTTTGGATTACTTATTACATTTTTTAAATTAATCTTTCTATTTTCGATTATCGTTTTTGATTCGATATCGAATTTTTCTCCCAAATGGGTTAAATTGAACGGTGGTAAATATGTTTCATATTTTTCCTGAACGGTTTTTTTCTCAGTTTTTATGTTAAAATTAGTGGCGGTCACAACGCATTTCCCTATCAAAGCCAGTATACCTGTTCCTTTTAATATTGCATTCTCTCTAATTTTCTTATTACATGATATCGTTATTCGCTCTTCCGTTGGAGCTACGAAGATCCATCGACTTGGTTGTTGCAATGGGATTATCAATGTATTTTTGAGCGTTATTAATTTTGTTGTGCATCCTGCTTTTTCAGGATTCGTTATCGCAAATGTTAATATTTCGCAGGGTGCGGAATTTGTAATTGTGAGGGATGGGTGGGTGGGTTTACACATGTATGTATCGCTTAATCTTTTACATTTATGCAGGTCGGTATTGCGAATATATGTACGACGTTCCTTGTCTACTATTATGTTTTCGTCCGTCGTTTCTATGTATTGGTACGTGTCGTTGAACGCGTGCATTGGTAGTGGGTATACTCTGCTGACAATGTATTCTTGTTCTCCGACGAGTGGTATCTCTATTACCAACACTATTGTATTTTCTCGGCTGTATGCTTTTATCACAGCTAGCTGAAGTAGTTTGTATGCGTTCTGTCGTGTGATAGTAGTCGGTAGGCTACGTCCTGTGGGTAGGTGTGGTAGTGCGTCTGTGAGGTATCTTACCATTTTTTCTCCTGAGAGTACACCCGGTGTAATAATACCTTGAGCGAGTCCCGATAAGAAATTTTCTAATTCTCGTATGTCGTCAAGCAATGATTCGACGATCATGCCAAGGATGTTGATATTTTCGTCTAGTGTTTGTCTCGTTATAAAATGAGAAATTTCGTAATTCATGCATCTTTCAATGTTTTGTATTACGGTTTTTAGCTTGTTTTCGTTTTCTTGTATGTTTTTAGTTGTTTTATTGAGGATATCTATAGTGGTTTCCATAATTTGTAGATTTTCCTTTAGGTTACTTTTGAATGTCTGTTAAGCGGTTTTTAATTCGTTTATTTCGTCATCCAGTCGTTTAGCGTCGTCAGCGTCCATGTTTCCAGTGAGGGCTTTAATTACGCTGCCGAGGCCATCGATAATACCTCTTTTGGCTCGCAGGTTGCTTCCTGATAATTCGTATATCGTCCCGATCCATTATTAATTTTTTGTTGTAATTCTAATAATGTGCCGTTAAGCGTTTCGCAAAGGCAATCCGTGGTTACTTGTTTTGCGCACGGGGTGCTGAGATCGCGTAGGGTAGTTTTAATTAGTTTCACCCTAGATTGCAGCGATTGTAGGTCCATGTGTAGAATTAAACTCCATGTGTCTTCGGTTATTGACATGGTTCCGATCTTTTCGTATAAGATCTCTGGATTGGTTTCGAGAGTTCGTATCTCGTACGGCCACGGGTCGTCTCGCGCGTCTCCTCTGGCCGTTGCCAGTATCATGGTGCTGTAATTAGAACGCACGGCGTTATCTTCGTGGGAAAGTGCTGACGGTAAGTTCGTAAGTCTATTTTTTATTTTCTGCCGTACGTTACCGGTCGGCCATCTTTCTTTTAATTTTATTTTTATTTTTCAAAGAGTCCTCCATGCTCTGGAGCTCTCTTCGAGCTTCATTAGACGATCAGCTCTCGAGCAAGAGACTACGAACAATTTTTTTGTATTACTGCACGTATTGTTTCCTCATGGGGTCTGCGCCATGGGAAAGATTTGAGGCGTTGTGTCGGCGCAATTATGCGCAGAGGGTGGCGGTAGGTTTCCGTTTTTTTAAAAATTATTATATTAAATGTTAAATAATTATTTATTTATTTTATTTAATATTTTCAGAGGTATTGGCGTCCGGGAGGTCTGCTCGGTGGGTCCGTCGCCATGGACGCCTTTATCAGGCGCGCGCGGGTGATCCGGCGCCTACGGGAGGCGAATCGGCGCGCGATTGACGCATTGTGGGGCTTCGGCGTTTTTGCGGAGGAGGACGGCGATCCCTTCGAGGACTTTATTGGTCTCCGGAGGCTTTTTTCGCCGTGCCCGAGTTGCGGGTTTATCTCGGAATAATGGCGTTTTTTAAAACTGTATTGAGTGGCGGGGGATACGGCTATTCGCCGTATCCGTAAATAAACAAACATTTTCTGTACTCCCTGGTGTTTGTATTCTATTTATTTCTCGACTTCCTTCATTCAGTTTAGTTATAATAAAAATTTAAGGAGAACGACAAAGAAAGAGTAATTCGCTATTAGGTTTTTCGTGCTATCTTTCCTTCTTCTTCGTGGGTTTGAAACGCGCGACCTCGAAAAGTATACAAGATGTATTATGTACACAAAATGAATTTATTGTATCGTATAAATCGATAAGGAAGCAATAATCTTTTTACCACATTTGTTTGTTTGTTTTTTTTTTCACACGCTCTTCGCTCAACGAGATAAACAGTTCACCGACTGTTACTCCCTTTATTTCTCCCTCTCTCTCTCTTTCTTTTAATTTTAGTTTTTCAATTTTTGAGAAGGTAGAAAGATAGATGATTATTAACTTATTGATTTATTTATTGAGATTTTTAGTTTCGCTATCTTTCGGCGGGTTTTCATTTTATTGGTTTTAATATTCGACGAACGCTTTTAGGGGGTTCGCGTGGACTTTTAGGGATCTGCGTCCCTTTTTTATCACGTAGGTGACGGGTGACGTCCGGTCGGTAACATCATATGGCCCGATCCATTTAGGGGTTAGTTTCGTTGACCGTCCGCGCCGTACCGTCTCGTCGTGTAAGAGGACTTTGCCGCCGATTTGAAATTCGGGGATTTTAGTCCTAGCGTCGAAAGATTGCTTAGATTTTGTTTTCGCATTTATTAAATTTTTCCTCGCGAGACACCATGCGGCTCGGAGTCTTTCGCGTACTTCTTGTGCGAAGTCGTCGGCGGTGTAGGTGAGGCGGGGCTCTGTTTTTATCGACGTCGGTAATGTAGCGGGCGTTCCGTACACGAGTTCGTGCGGAGTATAGCCAGTGGCTGTGTGCGGTGTAGTATTATAAGTAAACATCGCGTATGGTAGCCACTCGTCCCAATTTTCCTGGTCCTCCTCTATATAACATTTCAGGTATTCGGCCAGTGTTCGATGTGATCGTTCAAGCGCTCCGTTCGATTCCGGGTGGTAGGCCGTTGTTTGAATTTTTTGAATTTTCAGCAATTTACAAACCTCTTTGAAGGTAGTACTAAGAAAATTTGTTCCCTGATCGCATAGTATGGTTTGTGGTGCACCAAAACGGCAAATTATTTTGGTGACGAGCGCTTTCGCGACTTCCGCTGCTTCTTGGTTTTGTAGAGGAATAGCTTCGCTGTATTTCGTCAATAGATCCTGGAAGGTCAAAATGTATTTGTTTTTTGACGAGGTGATGGTGAGGGGCCCTACTATGTCGACGGCGCATTTCTCGAACGCTTTCGTCGGAGTATCGGTGATGACCATGGGCGCCTTCGTTATTCTTCTCACCTTATTCTTTTGGCATTTATCGCAAGCGGATATGTACTCTTCAATTTGTTTTCTCATCCCAGGCCATTCGTATTTTAATTTTATTCTTTCCAGTGTTCGCGTTATACCCTGGTGACCGCCGAGGGGAGCGTCGTGGTACTCGTGTATTATAATTGTCCGATCGCTTGGCTCGGGACAGCTTACGCCTATGCGGCCGCTGTCTCTCTCATTCTCGTGGCGGAGGTGCTGTGGCTCCGTGTCGCTCGCACGGTCGGCCTCCTCCCGCGCCGCGCTTCCCTTGGTCGCTGCGCACGAGTCTGCGGGGGCCTCGTCGCTCGGGCCGTCGTCGTCGCTGTCCTCTGTGTCGCTCTCTCTTTCTTTCTTCGCGCTATCCTTGTCGTCGCGAGACTGTGGGGCTCGGGTTTCCCTTGCCTGTGCGCGTGTCGTCGCGTATATGCGACTGAGCGCGTCCGCATTAGTATTTGTTTTACCGGCTTTGTATTCAACGTTGAATTCATGTTCCGATAGTTTTAATTTCCATCTCATAAGTCTTGAGCCGGGATCTTTTACGCTGAATAACCACGTCAAAGGTCGATGATCCGTAATTACCGTGAATTTGGTCCCGTAAACGTATGGGCGAAATTGTCCTACGGCCCAAACGATAGCAAGCAATTCCTTTTCGGTTGTTGAGTAGTTTTGTTCCGCCTTGTTTAAAGTTCGACTAGCGTAACTTATTGGCAGATCTTCGCCTATCTTTCCTTGCGATAGTACCGCGCCAATTGCTTTATCGGATGCATCTGTTGTTACTAAGAACGGTTTGGTGAAATCCGGATATTGTAGAATCGGAGCCGTTGTAAGCATTCCTTTTAAAGTTTCGAATGCCTCGTCTCGTTCCGCTGTCCATTCGAAGGGAACGTCCTTTTTTAATAACGTAGTTAGCGGTTTCGTTATTTGAGAAAAGTTTTTTATAAACTTCCGATAATATCCTGCGAGTCCCAAGAATGACTGTATACCTTTCACATTTTTTGGTAACGGAAATTCTTTGACGGCCTTGATTTTTCCGTCGTCGGGTTTTACTCCTTCCTCGGTTATTACGTTTCCGAGGTAATGAGTTTCTTTTCGAAGAATATGGCATTTTTTCGGCTGAACTGCCAATTTCGCTTCTTTTAATCGTTGAAATACGTCTTTGAGACGATCATTATGTTCTTTCAGTGAAGAACCATAGACGACGATGTCGTCGAGGTAAACGTAACATCGAGTACCTTGTATTCCTGCCAGAACGGTGTTCATGAGTCGTTGAAACGTCGGTGGTGCATTTTTCAGTCCGAAGGGCATACGAGTGTATTCGAAATGACCTTGCGGCGTGGAAAATGCCGTTTTCTCTTTATCAGTCTCTGCCATCGGAATTTGGTGAAAACCCGAGGCGAGATCGAGCGTGGAGAAATATTTTGCCTTCCCCAATTGGTCCAATATCTCGGAGATATTAGGTAATGGGTAAGAGTCTCCCACGGTGGCATCGTTTAATTTGCGAAAATCCACCACGACTCTCATTCGAGGCTTACCGCTGCTGTCGGGTTTTTTGGCAACCACTAGCAACGGCGCGTTCCATTGGCTCCTACTCGGCCTAATGATTCCGTCTTCCAACATCTCAGCGGTTTGTTTTTCTACTTCCCTCTTGTGTGTTTCGGGCAGTCGGTACGGGTGTACTTTAATTGGTCGTATTCCCTCTTTCAGATGGATTTCATGCTCTACCAGGTCGGTGCATTTTAGTCGGTCTCCGTCTAAATGAAAAATCTCATCGAAATGTTCGCATATTTTTATTAATTCGAATTTTTCTTCGGCGTTGAGGTGAGCCGTGTCGATCTCATTGCGTAGAATTTTTAGACGTGCAGCCCCACTTCCAGCGGCGACTGTACTTATTTTTCGCTCGGACTCGGCGTCGTCCGGCAATTCAGCGAGCGTCAGCGATTTCATTGTTATGACGGGTCGCTCCAACTAAACTTCCTCGTCGTTCGTATTCACGATGCTCACAATGCAATTACTATTTTTTGCTTCGGTTATGCAGGAACCAATTACGAGTCCTTCGGCTAATTCGAGTTTTTCTACGAGACCAACGGGTTTTCCCAAAGTTTTTGCACGAACGATGTTCTCGCTCCTCGGCGGGAGTTTAATTTTTTCATCCGCGTTCACCAGGCGCTTCGTATCTCCATACATTTTGATATATTTGCCTCCCAATATATCGACGTCGTGTTCTCGCATAAAATCCATTCCCAATAAACCATCCGTGGTCATTGGTACGGAGCTGCTCACGACATAGAAATCGTGCTTTATCGAGATAGCCCGGGTGTCAAGTATCACCGTGGCCTTGCACAGTGCTTTGAATGTTGTACCCTCGATTCCTCTCAGCTGTATGGTCGAGGGCGTTATCGGCGTCTCAGGTTTCAGCGCGTCCTTGCGCACCACGCAGCATTGCGCGCCCGTGTCGGCCTTTAGGGTCAGCGTTCCAGCTGATGCATGCGGCGAGGTAACGGTGAAGTCGCTCATCGCGCCTTCGATCCAAGGCGAGCTGACGTTGCAAATTCTTATATTCTCTGTCTCTTTAATTTCTTCATCGGGGACAATCGTAATCGTGCTGAGTTCCAGTGATCCTAGTGTAGGCCTATTTTCGCGATTTCTTGGCGGAGTGTTATTTTGATTTTTCGGCCAAGCATTTGGGTTTCTTCGGCCATAATCGTTCTGCACTCTTTGTGGGGGTCCGGTTTCCTTTCGCGTCCCTTCGTCCCATCTCTTTTTCCGACATTCTGCGATG
The DNA here is from genome assembly GCA_951802705.1 of Netelia virgata. Classification (NCBI taxonomy): domain Eukaryota; kingdom Metazoa; phylum Arthropoda; class Insecta; order Hymenoptera; family Ichneumonidae; genus Netelia; species Netelia virgata. Next base: position 15,211,362 of record OX637866.1, read on the forward strand.
ATGTGTCCTGGCTTCTTGCAGTAATGACACGTGACGTCCATCTTCAGGATTCCTCTGCTCGGTCCTGGAGCAGACAAACTCATGCGGACTTGCGAGCTTCTGCAGTCGCGTGCCAAATGACCGTGCTTATGGCATTTATGGCATGTGATTTGCGACGTGTGATTTGGGAAGTGCGTCTGCTTGGCGATAGATTCGCCTCCTTGAACAGATTTTTCTTCTTCCATTGCCCCTTTCATGGCGGTGCCGAGATCCGTGAAGTTACGGGCCTTCACGTAGACTTGAAATTCCTTTTTCAGTTCTCGCTCAAAATTATGCAAGGTTAGCGGAAATTCTGCGTCGTTTTACTACTAGTTCGTCGTGGAGAGATTCCTCTTTTGCATATTCTAATACTCGGTCGAATATCGAATTTTCTGACCGCGATAAACAATTCTTTCCCGGTAAACGCAGAGATACTAGACGCTCTTCATCGGACATAAAGTTTCCCTAACTGGCTTTGAGTTACGACTGTAAATTTTGTGCCGCCACTTACATTAGGATGGTCTTGTACATTGTCGAATTCTGCCGGTTGCGATGTCCGTTGTGGGCTGATTTTCGTTCGGGTCCTCGGTCTTCCTCCTTCCTTCTCTAGGATGATCTTCGGTTGGTCCTGCTTCGTCGATCCTCGGGATGACGGTTGTGATCCGGCGACTCGGTCGTTCGCGGATTCTTCCTTTGCCGTGACGTAAATCAGTCAGGCAATTCTCTCCAGAAACTCAACGACTGCGTGTTGATTTCTCTTCGATTCCTCCGCCCTAGGCGTTTGATAGGAGATCGGATAACTTCTAGTTGTCACTGATTCTGACAACTCTTCTATACACTTCGCGCACAACTGACTGTTATTCTATTCACGAACTTTGGCTATCCCAGCGCTGCCATCAATGTTATATCGGCAAAACGTTAGTATTGCGCGATAAGATATTATTTTGGGATATTAGCCAATAAGGAGTAGAACTCGAGTTTATGAAGTAAAAAGAAACAACAGTTTATTGTAAGATTCGGATTGGTAGTTTACAAAGTTAGGCAAAGTTATAGGATATGAGCTTTAATCAAAGACCAACTGATTAGCTCCGCTCGTCAATTAAGACTGAATTAATTATCGGGGCGATCACGGGTCGCCCGCGAGTCGCTATGCGAAAGTGCCAATTCGGCATTTGGTCGTTATGACCATGTATGGTCATAACGATGATTTCGATGGCGTGATTCGCCTTTAGACTAAACTGCCTATTGTGCAGTTTGGGAATACTTGGTTTTGTTACCATATATGGTCACGGCGAATTTCCGGTGGCGTGATTCTCACGCTTTATTTTTATAAGTGATTAGTATGTATTTTATATATCATTCGATTAATCTACTGGAATATTCCATTGAAATATTCTTTCGTTGTACTGTGGGGTACAACACTCGCTTCGTTCAGCTGCCCGCTCTCTCACTCACTCTTGCACTCTACAATTATCTTTCGCTAACTACTCGCTTCTCGCTATTCTAATTCTGCCGATTTCTATCGTGGTCGAGATCTCACTGCTCCTCAGCTCTCGTCACTCTCGCTTGCCGGCTTCGTCGTGGTCCTATCGGGGGGAAAGGGGAAGCAGGTCCTAGCGACGATCGACTCTCGATCGCCGGCACAGCCATCCCTCTCTCTCTCTCGTTCGCCGGGCGTCGTCTCTCGCGTACGGCCGGCAATGTTTACTTTCCGCGACCTCGTGTCTCTGTAGATCACGAAGTTTCTCGGCAGCGTATGTTCTAGAGCACAATTTTGGTTGACCACGGGTGCGAGACGACGCGACTCTGCTTTCTCTATCTCGCTTTAATATTCTTCCGAATATTTCGATTTCCGCGATTGCGAGGAGTATAACGCCTCGTCACAATATATATATATATATATATATATATATATATATATATATATATATATATATACATATATACGTGCGTCTTTTTGAAAGAAAGAAAACAAATCTGAAAAAATTCTCGTGAACTCAACAAGAAGTAATACAACTTTTTACCGTTTTGAAGTTTTGTTGTAAACCTTATCATCTTCGTCCTTCGGAGCAGTTTCCAAATTATTCATTTTTTCTCAAAAAACTGTTACGCAAATGGCTTGAAAAATGACTTGAATCCAGCTGGTATACTTTATTGCCCCTGCCCTTGTGCAATGTATACATCACAGCGTATCTCGTCTTATAAAGAACCCATGGTTGTCGAATCACCAGGTTAAGTTTTTGGGTGAAGCCTTTCCAGGGCTGTATTACGTGTCAAAATAGTGATATGCGTAACAATAGGTCTGTTGTCCAACGGTGTTATTATTAACTGCGCAGTCTTTCTTCGTAGTCAGTATCAGGACCATGATGAGGAGTGAAGCGAATATTGTGTGTCTGAGGATACTTATCGAAATGTTGATCACTAATAGATAAGGACCGTCTCTCTTCTTCAGACTTCCTTCACAGCAGCTATTGATGTCTTTGAAGAACGAGGTCGAACCTTCATGAGTACAATGTGCACAAGCGAAGAATCAGAGGTTGCTTAGATGGAACAAGGTGTGTTCGGGTTAACACAAAGGAGATGATCGCGAGTGTTGGCACGTAATTATTTATTTAATTCAATTACAGCGTTTGTCACTGAATGCTAATAATAGTTCTTAGTTTTAAGACTATTATCCTGTTTGTAACGCGCAGACTACAACTAGCGACTAGCAACTAGCAACTAACTAATTATACAGAGTTCCAGAGAGATAACCTCTCTGCACGGGTTACAGTTAACGACTCGAACTTCGAAGTTCCTCTATGAGTCGTCGATGCTCAATTATTTTGTTGGAGAGTGGTGGTGGAGGCTAAATTAGTTTATTGAAAAGCGATGGTGGGGCAGCGGTTGAAATAACTCTTATCTGAATTTGTGAAACTAAGGCTCGTTGGTATGTTTACTTCTCACGGGTATCCAGAGTGACCGTCTCACGTCATAGGCAACATAAGATTAGACGATGCACACTAAGCACTCGATGTATATAATATATAGAGACTATGCGTCCGTTGTTCTATCACGCGTTTGGAATTTCATATGTATACTATTTATCTATCGATCAAAGAGTGTGGCATTTCTTATGTATACTTTCGTTGTACGGATATGAAAATAAAGAATATGCTTTAATTAAGGCAATTTTAGGCAGTTGGCTTAACAAAATGAAATATGTTTGGAAAACAATCGTAGAAAATTTTCTAAAAAATGAAATTGAAGCTGCGATGTCCCCCTTTATGATGTCGGTGAAAGAAATGCGTTAGAAGAAATTTACCACAAACGGGGTCCTCTCATAAAAGAACAAAAAAACCCAAAAAATGGTCGTTTTCTAAACTGGGTGCTAATTGTAAAAAAAATCGTAAATATTTGTTTAAAAGGCAAAAATGAAGGTAAGTCCCTCCTCTTTAAAATGGCATTAGTTGAATTGGCGTAGGCCAACTGCCAGCGAAATGGCATAAAATACCGTTCCGGCACTCTTGTCAACGTTTGTTCGGAAACTTTTCGCCGGTAGTGTATAAATGCATGCTCGGGTCGAAAAGAGAACACAAGCGGTGGCGTGAATAGATACCAATGTTTCGACCGTATATATATATATATGACCGAAGCATGGGGGTCGGTCAGGAAACTACTGGTGTTTTCTTATTCTTTCTTTACATGTTAGACGCGCCTTCTCTGAGTCTTCCGAGACGTCGGCACTCCCAGATTTTTTCCAATTGCCGGCGCGGACAAACATTATTATAAGACGAATATATTTCTATGGTATCATTGATATTTAGCAGTCATAATTATGTGAACGAATCAAAAACCGGCGAAAATATTTTATTCTATGTACAATTTTTTAAACAGCAATTATAAAATCCCTCGTCGAAAATTGCAACAACGTAATAAAAAAGTTGTGCATATTTTCTATAATTGAAAAATCGATGGAATTCAATGAAGAATTTATTCGCCCAGTTACCTCCAACATAATTATTATTGCTAAATAGCAATTCTATATATTAGAATATATTCATTTTCTAATAATTTTGATCCGTGGCGACACTCATGTTAGGTAAAATCCTGAGCGCTTCAAGGCTTTACGACGGCCCTAGCATGCGCTTGAGAGGGGAGCGGTTGAGAAAGAATCCGAGCATATCGTGCGTGCGACACGAGCTCTCGGTCCTCTACGCGACCCGAATGATACAGTACCTTCCCATAAACTATTTTTCACTATAATTTTTTTTCAGAGTATATTTGCATAATTATATTAAGCTGTAAAATATGTTAGTTACTAAACTCGCTCTGTTAAAGAGCGGGATGCCAGCGACGTCTGTCGCTGTTCTCTTTCGCCCGCTAAAACGGATGAAGAGAATTACAGTTTCTAAAAACTATTGTCAGTTAAGAAAAACTGCCCTGCTAAAGAGCAAGATCTCAGCGACGCCTGTCGCTATCCTCCTCTGTTCGCTAAATCGAACGGAGAGAGTATCAGTTTATAAGAACTGATTATCATATAATATGATTGCAAGAAATACATTTTTGTATAATACATATTTCTTTACAGATGACTGGGTGTAGATTACTCAGATGCATATATACATGCATAGACGAAGCATTACGATCGGCTCTCGGCACTGCTTGTGCTTACTCTTTGCCTGTCTCTGCGGAGAGCGGCAGAGGGGGAACACTAGTAGCCGCATATCGTGCGCGCGGCACGAGGCCCGGGTCGTTCACGGGACCCGAATGATATGGCAACATGCCATAAACTAATTTTCACAAATATGTTATTTTCACAATATATTTGGAAATTAGTAGAAACTTAACTACAAAATATGTTAATTACTAAACTCGCTCTGTTAAAAAGCGAGATGCCAGCGACGTCTGTCGCTGTGAGGCTGTCCACACAATGGACAGAGATATTTTTAATTTCTAAAAATAATAAATTAACAATTATGTTAATTTAAATATTTAAATAATTAGAATTATGTAAAAATAATTTTTGTATAATACATATTTCCTGACAGATGCTGGGTGTATATTACCCAGACGCATAGACATATATATATATATATATATATATATATATATATATATTGACACGAGCTCTTTCCGACCAAATTTCGCGAAAGCCGAAAAGAGCTACCCGCCCAAAATCATTAATGACGCCCCAACAATTTTATTTATATCAACCGTGTTAGGGAAAAAACCGACATAAGTTCTTATATTGTAAACTCGGACTGAATAGCTCCTAAACCAGCACCGTTATCTCCCATAACCAAACAAACCCTTAGAGACAGAAATACTCGACCACCAATCACGAACCTAGACCCTTGCAGTTCTCCCACCATCAACTAACGTAACAACCGCTTCTTTCTCCAATTTCCAATTGGGCGCCAGGTGCTTGTACCAATCCCGTAGCACCAAAGGAATTATTCTTCGATCGTTCTTTTCTCCGCTCTTATTCTAACCTCAGGGAATGGTAGGGTCGAAGGACGAGCATTGATTACATTAGTTTGACTCACTCTCCAAAATTAACGTTCTAGTAGACATGTGTAAAATATTCACAATAACTGATTTATTATTTCGGTCCCCTAGTTGGACCGTATTCAATCTTTTCTTACAATGCTCCTTTACAATAATTATCGGTGCGACAAACCCTCTTCGGACACAATTATCTCACCTTGAGTACTGTCACTCTCAAGGTGAGATAGCTCCTTCCCCCCCGGAGATGCCGGTAGGGACGGCTAATTACGTACTACGGAGCGCGTTACGACAAATAAAGAACTGCACCTGCGTGCGCCTACCTTTTATCCGCCGATATCCTCCGCTCCCGTCGCTCAGCGTTCTTTTTCGTCCTCTCTCGCTTCTCTCTCACGCTCGCTCCGCTCTACTACGCTCTCACTCACTCACTCCTTCTCACTCTCTATAACTACCGTACTCTTCACAATTCTCTTTTCTAAATACTTCAACTATATTCATTCGTGGTCGAGATCACACTAACTGCTGTCTCGTCACTCTCGCTCGCCGGCTCCTTCGTGGTCCTATCGGGGGGAGAGGAGAAGAAGGTCCTCGCGACGATCGACTCTCGATCGCCGGCACAGCCATCCCTCTGTCTCTCTCGCTCGCCGGGCGTCGTCTCTCGCGTACGGCCGGCGATGTTTACTTCCCGTGACCTCGTGTCGCTGAAAATCACGAAGTATCTCGGCAGCGCGAATTCTAGAGTACAATTTTTCTGACCACGGGTGCGAGACGACGCGACTCTGCTCTTTCTATCTCGCTTTAATATTCGGAAGAATATTCCGATTTTCCGCGATTGCGAGAAGTGTAACGCCTCGTCACAATATATATACATGCAAAAACATTGCAGCCGAAATATTGCGATCGGTTCTCGGCACGGCATCATTTAGTATGTATTGAAGAAACTGCGCTGACATTTGTTTATCATTCAGTGTGTATCGGAGAAGCTTTGCTAATGTTTTTTCATCATTTAGTCTGTATCGAAGAAAGTTTGCTGACTTTTTTCATCATTCTGTGTTTAGTCAACAAGTTTTATTAAATGATGAAAAAATGACTGCAAAGTTTCTTCGATACACACTGAGGGATGAGAAAATATCAGCAAGGCTTCTTCTGTACACACAGAATGATGAAAAAAGTCAGCGCAGTTTGTTCAATACATACTGAATTATGCCGGGCCTCGTGCCGCGCACACGAGGCCCGAGTCATTCACGGGGCTCGAAAGATATGGCAACATGCTATAAGCTAATTTTTCGAAATATGTAATTTTCAGAATATATTTGCAAATTATTATAAACTTAATTGTAAAATATGTTAATTACTACACCCGCTCGGTTAAAGACCGAGATGCCAGCGACGTCCGTCGCTGCGAGTCTGTCCGCTAAAGTGGACAGAGAAATTTTGTATTGTTGATAAATGTTTATTAGTAAATATGTTAATGATTAATAACCGCTCTGTTAAGGAGCGAGGTGACAGCGACGTCTGTTGCTGTGGATCTGTCCGCACAATGGACAGAGATATTTTTAATTTCTAAAAATCATGAATTAACAAATATGTTAATTTGTTAAAACAGGTTAGCGCGTTGTGTCGATATCAGCGAGACGATTGTATCGTCATAGAGTAGAAGCGATAGTTCGGTCATTCGACCGTGTAGAGAGCGCTTCGATCGCGGCAAGCGAGCGAAGCATCATACTGCGAGATTGCAGTCGCCATTGTGGCACTGACCACGTTTTTGTCGGAGAATTAAAAAAAAGAAAAATAAAAATAAAATACTGAGCATTTATACATTATAGTGTGTGTATTCAATATATTTTCCTTTATCCTCATCCAGCTACAATCTGTTTTATCATAATTAATAAATTCGGTCTGCTAAAGAGCGGGATGTCAGCGACGTCTGTCGCTATAAGTCTGTTCGCTAAAGTGGACAGAAAGAATTTTAATTGTTTATAAATGTTTATTAATAAATATGTTAATTATTAATAACCGCTCTGTTGAAGAGTGGGATGCCAACGACGTTCGTCATTGTTTATCTCCATCTGCTAAAATAGACGGACATAATTTTAACTCGTAAGAATTTATAATTAACAAATATGTTAATTATAAATTAAGAAAACCACTCTGCTCAAGAGCGAGATGCCAACGGCGTCTGTCCTTGCATACTCAGAATTATTATAATTCTGTTATTTATTGCTGTGATTGCAGCAAAAACAAACTTGAATGTTTGGCCCACTCGGCTATATATTGTAGCGAGAAATAAATTCTTGCAGCGTACATGTAACATGCACACTAGTGTATGTTCCATGTCCATAGCCGAGCATTAGTATTAGCTTTTCGAACGGGACGGGTCATGGCTGGCCCTGGTACGAGGCCTTGGCCTCCGGTCCGCCTCGTTGTACCGGGACTTCGTAGCAGCCCCGGTTGCTGATATCTCAGCGTTTCCTTCCTCAGGAATACTTAGTCTAGAGTACAAGATGTACAAGGTTTATTTAGTACTACGAATCATAGTATTTATTATTCTCACGACAAATTTATTTATTTTAAACGCTGCCATGGTAATATTCCCAAAAATCAGTAGAGTGTTAGTTTCATGTTTCAAAACTAGCGGCGCTTCTGTCGTTTTGCCAGGGCTCAAAACATCGAAAATTTAATTATTATTTTTAATTAAAAAAACGTTAATACAAGCAAATAAAAAGGTGGGGCAGTGATGAGCAAATTGATCGCAATTTTGTTAGCCCAGAAAAGATCCCGTTCGTACTCGGAAGACTTCGAAATTGTAAAATTAATGTTTATTACGAAATTGTTTAATAACTTTTTTTTAATATTTGCTACCGCTAAAGCAATTTTATATTCTTGATGAGCAAATTGCGAGCAATTTGTTGAGATATAATTTATTAAGATTGCTTCTAGTTCGGGGCTAACGTAACTCATCTGTGTAACACTGCCTCTTAAAACATTTTAGCGACCTGAAAAAAAATTTCACTCGTGAGTTTCGAAAAAATACTAAAAAAAAAAATTTCAAAAAAAGTTCTAAAAAAGTTCCAGGCGATTACGTATGAAAATGCACAACTTTCTGTATCCTTAACATTTCCTCTTAAACCTTATAGTTCTTGCGTTATTTTGAATCTTTCAAAAATCATCGTTTTTCGCCAAAAATGAAATAACTTTCCGGAAACAAATCGTAAACAATTTTTAAACAATGGAAGATGGAGCTTCTGCATTCCCTTTCAAGACTTTCATAGTAAAAAAAAAAATTTCTTTACATTCTGCGCCTGATTCGCGATGGTCGAAAAAGGCCTAAAAATGGTCACGAACCAAAGTCCGTACAGGGGCAAAAACAAAATCGAAAAAAATATTTAAAAAAAGCAAACTGAAGCCTGATCTATCCTCTTTAAAACACCGCTTTGGTAATTCGAATATCTTTTTTTTGGCAGAGTTATCCAACTTTACATACGGCAAGAAATATAGACTGGTGTATCCAAACTTTTGAGCGGTAGTGTATGTCCATATTAAAAAAGAATTGTTTTTGCGAAGCATATTATTTGATGTCCATTTTTTGTAAGCTACAACTGTCTTTGTTGATTTCAGCGAACGGAGATTCTCAGCGACGAGCGTAATCGTCAATTTTGACATAATTTCTACATGCCAAAATTGATAAAATTTTGCCAACACAAGGAATTGTTTCATTGTACGTTATGAGTTGCGTGGATAACCGCGTGCTCGTACTGCGGTTATCCACGCGACTAATAATTTAAACAATTTCGTGCGAAATGACATGGGAATCGTTTTCCGCGTGTCAGCTTCAATGAGTGACTGATCTCGAGCGAAATCCGCCAATAAACGATGGGGTGACGCGGTGAAATAGTTGACGATCGCGAGGGTCGACGACCGCGAGCGGCGACGACCGCGATCGTCGACTGTTCGTATCGATCTGTAACTTGTACATATTTCTTAGAACTAGAGAACAATACAATAAAATCAAAGTGCCATAATATATAAATAACAAAAACGGGATAATAAAATAAAATTATTATATTATGCAAACGATAAAACCTAATGCAACAGAAAATTACATGATAATATTTTTCATTCGCATGCAATGAAGCGAGCCTTTACCACTTATATGTATAGCGACAAAGGTAGCTGCGCATAATAATTCTTAGTGCATAGTCGTTCACAACGCATCCAGGTCCGCCTGACGTAGAGCTAATGTGTAGTACGCTCTGCGGCTATAGGTGTGTTGTTCACGCTTGCCGTCATCGACAAACGCAAAGCTGCAAATTCCTAATTTACAAACGTTCTCAAGCGCGCTGTGAGCAACGGATCGAATTGAAATTTTGACACGACATAGAGAATTGTAGCCCAAATGGGCTCTTGGTGTTTTTTCTGAAAATTTCGAAAAATAAATCCCACTTTTCGTTATAACCATTGCAAAATATATATATATTATCTACGTATATATAAAACATGTATATTCCCGATAGTTGCATGGAGTTTATCATAACTTATGAATATACAGCTAGCGCGCAATGAAAATAAGCAGTTCTTGCCGTTTATTTCATTTCTTTGGGTGGGAAAATGTACGAGTATCATTGGCAATTCGATTTACTTCGCAACGATCATTTCCCATAACTGCTTCTACCGATTTTCATCATGAATTTGCCCCTCACCGTCTTCTCCGAAAATCCTTATCCCTGGATATACTTGACTGTTTGGGCAACGCCGCACTGTTTTACATGGTATCTCATGAAGTACTTGTCCACTTCCTAACTAACACAAGAGGTTCTCGCGTTGACAAAATACGTCCAAGGACACGCACTGAGCTCGTCGAAGACTCATGCGCTTAGCCACGAATTATTATCGAACACGGGAATACTTTACTTAGCATTAGACGATTTCGTAATTGGACAATGGACAACGGACCACCTCGATATTCGGGAAGCCACGAGATACGGATATACTTTTAATTCTTTCCACTTTCGAGGGCGTTACCCGAGTTCATATCCCACTTCTGGGATTGTAAGGTTTAAAAAAAAGAAAGCTGGTTGGGTTAATAAAATATGTTTATTTAGTTTATTCTCAATGTCGAATATTAACAGATTTTATTATGTCGATCTTATACTTGTGATTCTTCTCGGGTTTCGGGACAAACTGGCGATTTCGGAGATTTATTATCCGCTATTGATATTACTCCGCCTTTCTTATATGGTATTGCCCACGCGTCATGCAAATAGTCCGCTCGCAAGATGCCGGACACCAACTCGTAATTCTTTTGCTCACAATACGAGTTGATTGACAAGACCAAATGTTAGTGTGCTTCCCTGTGATGAGAAACTGTACGAGAGGATACCGCAAAATTTTCATTTACCTGTTTGATGTGACTTTATTTAACTCTTACATTTTGTATAACAAAGTAAATACTGAAAAAAGAAAGAGTTGAGCAGAATATACGAAAGGAGAAAAGCAGTTTACTCGGTCGAAATGAAAATACTGTCGATTGGTCTTACCAGATATTTTCTTTCGGTGTTGTGTCGCGGATAGCCGTTACAGTACTGACTCACTCGTCGTCGATCGCATTATTCTTACCATCGAATGTACGCTATTACTGGCGTTTGTTTACATCTGCGATGGTTGGCACCGCACCGAGGCCGAGTTTCGGCGGCCTTGCCCGTGCGACACAACGGCTGATCGCTAGAGAATTTAGTCACAGCGACATTTGGAGAACGATAATATTTTTCTCCGAAGGAATTCCCTATTATATGCGTCTTTATTCATTTCTACAGAAATCAAATTCAATTCGCCGTAACAATTGTTATGACATATACTGGTACCGGAATACAGTCCTAACGGATAGTTATCAAATGGAGATTTACCAGAGAGATTACACGCGCAACATTAGGGTCATTTTCCCAAGCATACGAATCCGACACCGTCGAAATTAAATGCAGCAAGAGCCTGTATAGTTTGTTGAAAGCATAACAAATGCTGCGAAACAACGTGGGAATGCAAAAAGTGTAAACTAGCATTACATGTATCGACATGTTTTGACAAATATCATACAATCGAAGATTATTACCTTTTTATATATTTGGTTATGATGATACCCTTAAATATCTGGTTATTTAGAAATAAATGTAAAAATGTTATTAATATATGAGACTATAAGACAATACATCTCTTCTGTTCCAAAGCAATTGGTCGTAATTATTTATCAGACATCTTGCAATGTAAAGTTAATTGTACCATACACAGTATATACTGTAACGACTTTTCGCTACTCCTCCGAGAACCCTGCCCGCCTGTGTACCACGGGGGTACCCGCGCTACGCGCGCACCCTACACAACCACGGCCAAGGTAGGCGATGATATTCGGGGTGCGGATGGCGCATCCGGGACGGACGGGCGCCAGGTACAAGTACCACCGGAAGAACCGGCTTGTTTGATTTTGCCGCCCCGTATGCACCTCCCTGAACCCCGACCTCCTCGTGGTACGGAGCAGAGATCTCGGGAATACTGAAATGGCTAGCTCAGCCCGCCATACGGCCGGCAAGGATAGAGGGGCGTGGACGGGCACGAGAGTGGAGGCGTGAAAGAAACAATTCGACATATTATAGTTACTTTTAAATGGATTTAATCCGGTTCGTTATTACAATTTTCCGACGTTCTTACAACGAGGGCCGCTGCCCCTAGACTACACTAGCGTTGAGATTCATGACTAGATCCATAACAGACTCTCGACGTGAGAGCGAAATAGGTAGCGAACGAGAATTGAAGGGGCAGAGGTAGCCCTCGGAACCAAATAGTACGAAAAGGTAGCATTGGAACGATAATATTACGAGTCCGAAAAGGTAGCGCGCGAAGAAATGAAATTACGGTCCCGGAAGGTAGCACGCGAAATATTGACACTACAACAAGGTAGCGCACGACATAACAATACTACGAATCGGTAGCGTACAACGTAATAATATTAGCAACAGGTGACGCACGACCTAAGAATATTACGAACATGTGGCGCACAACATAAAAATAGTACCAACGGGTAGCGCACGTTAATGATTTGCCGATATCCGATCAATTAATATAATCAGCCGAATATTAGCCGGCGCATTATAAGAAATCTGACGATACGCCATCCCATGATAGGGTTCCTCAGATAATAATTTGCGTATGACGACGAATTTGCCACATTCGATCGCGTAATATAATTCTCGAATAATAAGTTGCGCACGATACGAATTCGCAACCTTCGACAGAGTAATAGGATTCGCGGAATGACAACTTGCGCACTCATGAGGTTGCGGCCTCTACGCGGATAATTTAAGTTACCGAATAATAATTGCGCGCGATAATTAATTTGTAATACTCGATCAAACGATATAATTCACAAAATAATACGTTGCGCACGATAATTAATTTGTAATACTCGATCAAACAATATAATTCACCAAAATAATAAGTTGCGCACGATAATTAATTTACGATAGGTAGCGCACGATAGTCAATTTACAATAGGTAGCGCACGATAGTTAATGTTCAATAATCAATCCAACAATATAATTCCCGGATATGAATTTGCGCGTGATAGTGGATTCTCAAAAGTCCATCAACTAATATAATTCCGGGATAATAATTTGCGCATGATAGTGAATTCAAGCGATAGTGCACGAGGAACCGCCTCTTCAAAGGTAGCCTACGACAATTAATTTAGCGAAAGGTAGCGTACAACAATCAATTTAGCGATAGGCAGCGTACAACAATTCATTTAGCCCTAGGTAGCATACGACAACTAATTTAGCGAAAGGTAGCGTACAACAATTAATTTAGCGATAGGTAGCGTACAACAATTAATTTAGCCATAGGTAGCATCCCCCATTAGGCTAGGGGTAGGTGACCCGCGAAAGTCACCATTACGGGCAAATAGAATGCCGAAATAATTATCGCAAAAGGTAGCACATAAAATTACGATTATGAAAACGTAGTACGTGGAAATGAAACTAATGAGAGGTAGCAAATACTATTACAAGTACGCAAAGGTAGCACGCAGAAATCAAAATCCTGAAAGGTAGCAAAAGAAATCTTACGACCACGAAAATGTAGTACGCAGAAAGAAAACTATCGAGAGGTAGCAAATAATATTACTCACGAAATTATGTCCAAGCGTACGATTGTAACAACGAGGTACACACGGTCACACGCTCGCCAAAACAAAACAAAGCTGAGAGAGATAGGTATACCGCCAAGGCCATCTAACGCCCGAGAGAGCGAGATACGCGTACAGTGCGAGTGCCGAGTGCGCGTGTACTCGGCGACAAAGAGCGACCTCCGAAAAGGACGCTACCGATGAACAACGGCCGATCGAATATATGTGAGCCCGGCCGACATACGAACATGATTAATAAATATCCAGATTTCGATACTAAAATAAAGGACTTTAGCGATTCGAGAGGTCCACAAGGAGACGCGAGACTATCGCAACTAGTTTGCAATTAAGGCAACGAAACTATAAATTCTCTGACCCTGGTGCCCGTAATAAATGTTTTAGCAATCCAAGGGTCCACAAGGAGACGCGAGACTATCGCAATTAATTTTATTTGCCCTTAATGCAAATGAACTATGAATTCTCTGACCCCCGAAGGCTAGTGACTATATAATCGACACTCTCCCATCCCGCGATAAGAGAGCTAGATTCGTATGACAAAAATTGGACTCACCGCAGAAGCATTGAAACTTGTACCCGTCGGCCCGCACACAAGACAAAAGAGAACGACAAGCAAAACTGGTTTAGAAGATAAATGAACGTTAAGGCTAAACGGTAGCAGATTGAAGACTGATCCTCTTGGCCTCTGACCGCGTGAACCGTGCTCGCCGGCTCTCTCTCCCCCCACTCCATAGGTGTTTCCCCCAATATCTTAATCGTTGACACCATCCCGTGTTGCCGCTAATTTTTCTCTCCTACCGATGATGTCCGCTTTTCGTCCTCCCGCCCCTCGATCCTCGCGCTGGCCAAGCTCGCGGTGAGGAGGGGGAGGGGACGGAGATGATAGGGCCGTGCACCTCTCACAAGGAGCCTCGTGCTTCCGGTACCCAAAATCCTCTCCGTCCACATCGAGCGCCTTCTCCACGGAGTCCGGGATGGGCGCCGGGACGGGGGAGGCTCGCCTCGCAGGGCCGGCGTCCCTGACCCTGCGGCTGGCCCACGACTAAACTGCAGCACCGCGTCCCGTGTCGTCCAGCCCGAACTCCACCCGATGGGAGCGCCGTGTTTAGCGGACTGCGGCGCTCGATGCACTAAATCGGCATCGGCGGAGAGAAAATATACGGTCGATCGAAGATATATGATGTTTTGGAGGCTGCTTCTGTTGTCGGCGGAGGCGCAAACCCGCCTCCTACGCGGGTGTTGATACCGGGGTGACGGGGTCGCAAGAAAACTCGTCACAATACAAATCATAAGATGTCTGTGATTTGCATAACTTCAAATGCTCAACCAAACCGTGAATGGCCCGACGTGTGACCGACCTTGTTGCTGTTTCTGGCACGCGCTATTGGAAATTAAATCGTAAGGCAAGGGGTTAATAATCTCCGAGTCCTCGAGGCTGTCGAGGACTGGTTATAAATAGTATACCTCAGAACGTTCGGATATGTATACATTGCAGGTCATGTACAAAGCCGCCATCGACATATATTGAGACGCGACGTCTCATGTCCCGTATCGGCGATTCGAGTTCGCCGCCAACAACGGTGCCGAGAGCGAGAGAGAGAGCGAGAGAGAGCGAGAGAGAGAGAGAGAGAGAGAGAGAGAGAGAGCGGTATTGCTCAACATAACTGATGAGCAATATTTAAATAACGGAGCTACTATCGCCTGATAAACTACGCATCTCGTATATGCTGTCAAGTTTGTGCTAATTCAAGATAATTTACATGCGCCGTAAAATTCAAATTTGTATCTATTATCACCCCCAAATACTTAAATTCCTTTACTACCTCCAGTAATTCATTTTTGAACATTATTCTTATATTGCTTTCCATAACTTTTTTTCTTATCCCTCTTACCAGTATCGCTTTGGTTTTCTTTACATTTAACTGCAATCTATTAATTTCTAACCATTTGTCAATTCTTTTCATTTGTTCGTTCAGATTATCATTTATTTCCTGGCTTGAGTACCCTGTCGTATATATTAAGCCATCATCCGCAAATATCCTAATTTCACAATTGCCTCCTATAATCTTTGTCAAGTCATTAATATACATTAAAAAGAGCAACGGTCCTAACAGTGGCCCTTGTGGAACTCCCAGATTCACGGGAATGGGATCTGATATAATTCCATTAAATTTTACTCTTTGCGATCTTCCTCCCTGGTAGCTGTTAAACCAGCTAAGAACTTTCCCTTTTATTCCATACCACTCCATTTTCTTCTGCAAAATATTTCTATCCACTAATTCGAATGCTCTTCTTAAAGCTAAAAATATGACTCCTATCATTTTCCCCTTGCCAATACTTTTTTTCCACTCTGATACAACCCATTGTAGGGTTGTTTCACATGAATGCTTCGCTCTAAACCCGGATTGACACATCTCCAACAGATTATTACTCTCCATATACTGCACTAAGTGATCGTGTACTATTATTTCTAATATTTTCTCATAAATCGGTAATTTATTGATTGGTCTAAATTCTTCAACTTTTTTTGTTTTTTTTTATCTTTGGTATATGGCCCACTATTGCTTCTTTCCATTCGCTAGGGACAAATCCTTCTTCTAAAGATCTTTTGCAGGTGCAAAAATATGTGTCTTCTTCTATATGACACATATTTTTGCACCTGCTACCATTACCACTTTTTTCATTATTTCCACAGTTATTCCTTCTTCCGTACCACTTTTGTTGTCCAGCTTACTGACTATTCGATTTAGTTTTTCTGCATTCATTCCACTAAATATTCCAAATTCCCTATCAGCATACGTATTCGTTTCTAATTCCACATTATCATTATCCTCAGTAATCATTATTAGACTATCTACAAAGTATCTGTTATATATATTAGCGATTTCACGTATCTTTTTATATATTATATTACCACTTTGGATTTCGCTATATATATTAATATAATAATGTGGGAGTTTACCGTGCATACCCTCGCCTTCGGGGTTTTTACACACCTATATTTTTCCTTTTCAATCTTTTCCTCTCATTACCTATTCTCCGACATTCTTATTCGCGACCACGGCTGCAGCCGTTTCGCATTTCCCGTGCCCTCCCTGTATCGCATTTGCCACGGACGGAGGGAAACTGCAGAAAACCTCCGTCGATACAGGTCGATGCCTACCTAGTCTCCTTCAGTGTTAATGCGACTAAACTCTAGCACGTACACCAGAGTCTCCTAGGTCGGCACCTCCTCATCTGTGATAATATGGGCGGCCCATGCTCGACCAAAGTGTCACCATCCGTGCGACGAGAACCGCCTTGTGGGAGCACCAAAGCCGAGCACCGACCCCCCACTCATCACAGCGAGGTCTTTTTTGGACGTTTGTTTTGGTGGAATCCGAACCGCCAGGATTGTAGAATAAACACATAGAAAAATTTCTTTTCCCATTGGTGTCGGCTGCGGGAATCGAACCCGGGTCCGCTGAGTGCGAACCCAGCGCCCTATCCACTTAGCCACTGCGCTCCTCGCTATATATATTATTGTTTATGTACAATTTAACAATTTTTTGAGTGACCCCCACATTTGTTTCGGGTTTTTCTTGTTTTTGTCCAACATTATTTATAGATCGCGCTGCTTTGCTTTTCTACACTCGTCCACCACTTTGTTTCTTAGCTGTCAATACAATTCCCAGTCATTTTCGCTCTTGCCTGTTCGTGCTAATTTGTAGGTCTTATCTCTCTGTTCTACAATTTGCCGAATCTCATCTGTGAACCATTGTTTACCTTGCCTTCCATTTTGCAGGGTAATTACCTTTCTTGGCGCCACTTCATCAAGACATTTTATAATCGCACTCGCAGCTGTATTTGCTAAACCATCCACATTATTGTCGTCTTCAATAACATTTACAGTACTATCAATCATTTCAATAAATTTTTCCACATCTATTCTCTTATAGTCTCTACATATAATCGTTTTGTTCGCAGCCTCTATCACTCTCAGATCCCAGTACAATACAACTATCGAATGGTCCGTTATTTTTGATTCATGAATCGCTGCTACCTCTAACTCCTGATTTGTAAAGACCAGATCAAGTATTGTCTCCGAGGTATTTACAATTCCCGTTGGCTCATTAATTAATTGCTTCAATCCTACTGAATTCATTATTCTCATTAACTTATTCTGACAATAATTTTGTATCTTCATATCTATATTGAAGTCTCCCATTATTATCATGTTATCATTCAGCAAATAATTATTACACATTTTCTAAAACTAGTATCACTACCATTCGGCGAGTGATAAACTAAAGTTAACGACCCTTTATAGTGTTTATTAGCAATTTTTACGGTTATTGTCCACCAGTTCTTTTCACAGTTATTTATCGCCATAATTTCAAATTCGATTGACTTGTCTACATATCGACGGTTGAAAGGCGACTTGACTTAAGCGCCATTTTTCGCGATATTGACTGATGTACATATCTGTAATCGGCAAATTTTTCTGCGTATTTTAAACTGCATTTTACACAAATCGGTGCATTTTTTTGGCGCTTGAGTCAGTGACGAATTTAGGTATCATTTTTGAATTCACGGTATCAAGCGACACATTTGTTTCGATTTTTTTCACATTATGTAATTAAGCCAGTTTCAGTGCAGCATAAATTGTCTGGCTGTCAACTAAGTTTTTTTGACTTTTATGTATTTTAAAAAAACGGCATTTCAATCTTTCTTACCTAGTCTAAAGAAAGTTATATTGTATTATAAAGCAATTTACTTTGACTCCAATTTTTACCCGACGTTATTTAAATCATTGCACCTCGTACGGATATATGCATCTGTGACACTTAAGTCATTTTGCCCTACATTAGTATAAGGAACAATGTCGCTTGAGCCTCCTTGCAACGCGAACGCGGGGCGAACCGCAATCAGATGAATGTCATGGGAACGCATACGGGACAAACAAACATTCTTTCATTTTTATAAGAGACGAAGAAGGAAAGCTCAAAGATAAAAATTCCTCAAGTAAATAATGTCTATGAACAGTCTATTTTTAAAGATAAACGTTATAAATCATTTTTCCTTTTACTAACAAGGTTTTCTTATGATTTTAAATTGGTCTGCCTCACTCAACATTTTATGCATTTTGAGTATAAATCTTTTCACTTCTTTCCTCGACGAACCACTTTGTAGTTTACGTTATTTCGCCCTAAACCATTTATTATATATCGTGGCGCTTAAATCATTTTTCCCTTATTTTATTATTGATTTCCGGTGTTTTAAATCATTTTGCCTCAATCAGAAAATAGTGCAAAATGGCTTAATTGACACCTAACTCGGTTAAAAAGTGACTTTAGTAAATAATGGTATCATTAAAAAATAGATGATATTCCATAGTTTTATGATATGTCTGATCTAACTCAATTTAATTAATACATTTTCCAAAAAAAAAATGTTTCCCAAAAAAAAATCTTTAAATCGCTCTCCTGTAAAATTATATAAATGGCGCTTGAGTGAAGTCGCCTTTCAACCGTCGATATAATACAACTCCTCCTGCTCTACTAGATTCTGAATCTCCTCTCACACAAACGTATCCATCAATTTCTAGTTCATGATCTTCAATTATACTCGTTACATGCGTCTCTGTAAATCCCATTACGTGCGGCCTTAGATCCTCTAAAAGTACATTTTCTATTTCGTCCTTATGTTTTAGAAATCCTTGCGCGTTTAAACAGATCTGTCCACCGTTTGCCTTTTTAGATTGAGCTATTTGTTATATATTTTTTTTTAACATCTCTATTTCTTTTTTGTAATATGGACAATTGGTATCAAATGCTGTATTCTCCGAGTTTATATTGTTCAGCTTAAAACTTTTGATTTTTTCTTCACAATTTACACATTTCCTTGCGTCACTACTACACTCTTTTTTTGCATGCTTTCCTGCACATTTTCCGCACGTTACACCTTTTTTACAATCTTTTGCAAAGTGAAAATAATCACAGCATTTATAACATCTTAGAATCCCAATATAATCTTGCACTTTACAAATGTTCCATCCAATTTTTACTTTTTCTTCTTCCAGCATTGATTCATGTGTATTGTCATCTACTTCCGCTATGATCGTCATTCGTTGATATTTTTCATTCAGCGATTTGTGCACAATTTTTCCTCTTATACTGTCCTTCACTAATCCGTTTCGCTCTTCAATTTTTTCCCATAACTCTTTCTCATCCTCGCAGTCTTCTTTATCGACGTCAAATATCTTTATCCTCCTTCTCCTCTTTTTTGGCGCTTGTATAGCGTACTTTTCACCCAGATCGTATGTCACCTGCTTCTTCAATATTTCTGCCTGCTCACTATTCTCACATCCTACTACAACTGCTCCTCTGGTTGCTTTCTTCATTTTTGTGATTCCTAACCCCAATCTGGTCACATCAATTTTACTTTTGATGTCCCTCTTTGTTTCCTCACTAGAGTTGGCTTCATTTTCCTTTAGTGGTCTGATTATAATTACTGCTTCTTGTTTAGTTGACGCAGCAGCACTGTAGCTCTTCTCCTTTTTTCCTGTTTCCTGGATACTCGTTCCTGCTATTGGCAGACGATCTATTAATTTCTTTACTTCTCTCTTCATCATACTGCTCATAACTGTTTCTAGTTCATTCTCTTTCCAGGATTGTATTTCCTGTCTCACTCTATCCATTTCTTCATCTACAGCTTCAGTTATCGCTTCTTTAATCAAATTTTTCCCTACCATCTCATTCTTCATTTCTCCCTTCTTTGCGCCTGGTTCCAGAATTTTTCCTTCCATTAACCTATACCCATTACCATTAATGATAACGAGCACTCCTTTATCGACTTGATTTCGCCGTAGATCACTCACAATCGGACGGTGGTGTCCAGATTCAGTTTATGCTGATGCACCTGAGAGAGAGAGAGAGAGAGAGAGAGAGAGAGAGAGAGAGAGAGAGAGAGAGAGAGAGAGAGAGAGAGAGACCGTACGAAGAAATCGGTCCCAAAAACACTCGATTCATATATTATTACGCTGAATTATGGGTTCAGCGTATTTAAATACTCACATTTTTTACCGGGTGGTAAACTTTGTGGCTGAGTACTAATTTCTTGATGGGTAGTCCAATTACGAATCAAAAAATCTCGTTTTCCTAACATATACACACAATCCGTATAAAAACTGTTTTTATGTGTACAGTATATTATCGGAACTGTCCTGATAATGAACGATATACAGAAAATTCTTTCAGGACTGTGCGCATAACTGCCAACTGTCCCAGCAACACCTGATGGCTATTTGAAAAATTCCGGAAAACTGCCTTGTGCCAAATACAGGGCGAGTTGCATAAGGTATATCAAACTTTATCCTGAGGTAAAAGGGACCTTACAGACAAAACGTGCAATATACATTAGGGATATTTTTAATTGTTTACGCGATATCAATTTTTCAATTTGGCCTAATCAGAGCGCGCCGAGAAACGTTGGAGCCGCCCGCTCTCCGCCCTAGCCGTAGAGACAGCGCCGTGTATCAATCATTGGCTGCCCGAGCTCGCCGCTTCATCTCCCCGTGCCGTATCACGCCAAGACGTTTATCTCTATAGTCACCAAACTCGCGAATTAGTACAGTATAGTTAAACTTAAATGGGGAGGAGAAAAAGCACAAGGAAATGTTGTTGGTTTCCGGTGAATTTAAGGCGGGGAGCGGGTGGCTCCAACGCTTCTCGGCGCGCTCTGATTAGACCAACGTTAAAAATGTATATCTCATAAACTATTGCAAATATCCCTAATGTATATTTGCAACTTCTGTTTGTAATGGTACCATCTACCTCAGAATAAATTTTGCTATACCTTATGTAACTCGCCCTTACATATATATATTGGAACGGGCGGTAGCATACTTGCAGACGAAACGAACAACCTGGAAAACAGAAAGAGTTAGTAAGTTAAATATCCGGGAGAGGGAGCGGTATCTCACAAATAAAAGGATGGACGAGGAGTGAATATAAGGCCGGGATGAAATACCAGACGACACGACAATCACTACCTACGAAAACTTATCGGCTGGAGCCCAAATTACTATCTGAAAAGGTGTAAGGCGGGAGGATCAAAAGGTGCGTGAGTAACAGGTAACGGAGAGTCAAGTTAAAAGATAAGAGAAAAGTCGCCCCGAGGGACTAATAAGTATCAGAAAAATATTCACCGCGGTACTGACCATTTGAAACTGAGCCAAAACCAACTGCAGCGCATACAAAAGTGCTTGGTGAAAGATGGCGATATCGCCTCGAAGAAGAGGAGACCTTCCTTAGCCATCTTAGGAAGCAGTGTCCGTCGCCGAAAAATTTCGACGGGTTACCTTTCCCAACGGTAGTGCAATGCTCGCAGCATTTTGCTACGAGCCGCTGCGCACTACGGCTAGATGTCACGGCGCGCATCTGCTACGAAGCCCCGGTACAACGAAGCGGACCGAAGGCCAACGACGCACGTCGTTGGCATCTCACTCTTCAACAGAACGGTTATTAATAATTAACATATTTGTTAATAAACATTTCTAAACAATTAAAATTCTCTCTGTCAACTTTAGCGGACAGACTTACAGCGACAGACGTCGCTGGCATCTCGCTTTTTAACAGAGCGAGTTTAGTAATTAACATATTTTGTAATTAAGTTTATAATAATTTCCAAATATATTGTGAAAATAACATATTTGTAAAAATTAGTTTATGGCATGTTGCCATATCATTCGGGTCCCGTGAACGACCCGGGCCTCGTGCCGCGCGCACGATATGCGGCTACTAGTATTCCCCCTCTGCCGCTCTCCGCAGAGACAGGCAAAGAGTAAGCACAAGCAGTGCCGAGAGCCGATCGTAATGCTTTGTCTATGCATGTATCGTCGTCTATTCATCTGGGTAATCTACACCCAGTCATCTGTAAAGAAATATGTATTATACATAAATGTATTTCTTGCAATCATATTATATGATAATCAGTTCTTATAAACTGATACTCTCTCCGTTCGTTTTAGCGAACAGAGGAGGATAGCGACAGGCGTCGCTGAGATCTTGCTCTTTAGCAGGGCAGTTTTTATTAACTGACAATAGTTTTTAGAAACTGTAATTCTCTTGATCCGTTTTAGCGGACGAAAGAGAACAGTGAGAGACGTCGCTGGGATTTCGCTCTTTTCGAGCGAGTTTAGTAACTAACATATTTTACAGCTTATAATAATTAAGGAATTACTCTGAAAATAAAATATTAATGAAAAATAGTTTATGGGAAGCTACTATATACTTCGGGTCGCGTAGAGGACCGAGAGCTCGTGTCGCGCGCACGATATGCTCGGATTTTCCTTCAACCGCTCCCCTCTCAAGCGCGTGCTCGGGCTATCGTAAAGCCTTGAAACGCACGGGATTTTACCTAACATGAGTGTCGCCACGGATTAAAATTATTATAAAATGAATTAATTCCAATATATACAATTGCTATTTAGCAATAATAATTATGTTGGCTGTAACTTCAGTGAATTTAGTCGATTTTTCAATTATAGAAAATATGCAAAACTTTTTTTTATTACGTTATTACAATTTTCGATGAGAGATTTTATAATTGCTGTTTAAAAAGTTGTCGATAGAATAAAATATTTTCGCCGATTTTTTATTCGAAAAAATGAGTGCAGTTTCGATTACAAATTTATTCGACGACATATTGTTCACATAATTATGACTGCTAAATATCAATGATACGATAGAAATATATTCCTCTTATAATAATGTTTGTCCACGCCGGCAATTGGAAAAAATCTGAGAGTGCCGACGATCGGAAGACTCAGAGAAGGCGCGCCTAACATGTAAAGAAAGAATCAGAAAACACCAGTAGTATCCGACCCCAATGCTTCGGTCATATATATATATACGGTCGAAACATTGGCATCTGTTCACGCCACTGCTTGTGTTCTCTTTTCGACCCGAGCATGCATATATACACTACCGGCAAAAAGTTTCCGGACAAAAGTTGAAAAGAGTGCCGGAACGGTATTGTATGCCCTTTCGCCGGTAGTTGGCTTAGGCCATTTTAACCAACGTCCTTTTAAAGAAACTTACCTTCATTTTGGCTTCTTAAAAAAATATTTACGATTTTTTTTACAATTAGCACCCAGTTTAGACAACGACCATTTTTTGTCGTTTTTTTGTTCTTTTATGAGTGGACTCCGTTTGTAGTAAAAATTTTTTAACGCATTTCTTTCGGCGACATCATAGAGGGGGACGTCGAAGCTTCAATTTCATTTTTTCGAAAATTTTCTAGGATTTTTTTCCACACATATTTCGTTTTTTGAGAAAAAATAGATAATTTGGAAATCGCTCCGAAGTACGAAGATGATGAGGTTTACAACAAAACTTCAAGACGGTAAAAAGTTGTATTACTTCTTGTTGAGTTCACGAGAAGTTTTTCAGATTTGTTTTCTTTCTTTCAAAAATCATTCCCATAACAATTAATGTATATTTCAAAAATAATTAAATTATAGTAAAATATCAAAATTAAATTTAGTTGCTCCAGACAATTATTACTTACCCTAGTTTTCCAACTCCATCCAAACGGCTGTCGCTTGTACCCCGAGTGCGAAAAAGCACAGTGCAGCGCCGCTTCTGTTCTCCAGCCGTCCTTTCCTTGCTCGCTCACGCTCTCCACAGCCTTCCTGCTCCATCTACCAGAACACCGACAATTGTGTTTTTCGCGGGCTAGGCACCGAGCATGTAGACGGTACTCGCCCGATCTGCTTTCTTTTCTCCCATCATTTTATTTTCAATTAGGCCGGTTCACTGAATTTATTTTTTATTGTCATGGAATAATGCTCATTCACCGTCATTGTTCTTACTGTTTTTGTCTCCTCAATTATACTTTGCAAAAAAATTAAGCGATAATTTTGTATACCTCATAAATTAATACTTTGTAAGAGCCCGTGTTATTTTAAATCTCCGTACGAGAAATACAATCACAGATACAGGCTGTTTAAAATTTTGTATTTTATTAGGTATAAAAAACTATCTCTTCAGTTTCTTGTAAGGTATAGTTGACGAGCTGAAAAAGGTTGATAAAAGCAGAATGACGATGAATGAAAATCGGAAGGAATAAAACATAAATTCTGTACTTGAGTTTCTTGTTTGTCATACGAACTCCTTGTCACGTTTCACTCCTTTTTCACTTACTCACCACACTCTCACTAGTATCCTCTGTGCACCATCACTGATATCCATTCGTATATTTTTCCACGTATCAGACGCGTTGAGCGACTAACCTCGAGTCACGTCACTTTCCTCTCACAAATCTCCTGTTTCAATAATCACACAAACGCGGCTCAATGAATCAAAGAAAAAACGTTGAAACTCGCGGCGAATTAAAAATAATATACGTTGCAGTTACCTCAAAATACATTCGCGTGCCCAGCGAGCTGAGCGACTAACCTTGTCCGACGTCACGCGGCTCTCGAGCGCTGCGACGATCGATATATATATATATGTATATTGGGCGACAGTCGAGAGCGTCCAATGTTTACTTTTTTGAAGTTCCTTGTTCTCGACGTGTTACATCGCGTCGTGGATACGTCACAAAGAGTAGTAGCATATCGTCGAGAGCAAACCCCACAAATATATGATAAAGTAAAATTATAATATTATACAAAAAAAATGTTATGGAACATAATAAAATTCAACTATAATATTACGCTAATGAGGTGCCGACCTAGGAGACTCTGGTGAACGTGCTTGAGTTTACTCGCATTCACACTGGAGGAGACTAGGTAGGACCTGTATCGACGGAGGTTTTCTGCAGTTTCCCTCCGTCCGTGGCAAATGCGATACAGGGAGGGTACGGGAAATGCGAAACGGCTGCAGCCGTGGTCGCAAAAATAAGAATGTCGGAGGATAGGTAATGAGAGGAAAAGATTGAAAAGGAATATAGGTGTGTAAAAACCCCGAAGGCGAGGGTATGCACAATAAACTCCCACATTATTATTATTATTACGCTAATGAAAAATATTAACAAACATAAAAATGAAAAATCTGAATATTTCGCAGAAAAAGAAATCTTTTCGTACAAAATAAAATAAAATAATAATATTGCCCGTGTGAAAAAAATCGTACGTAATAATCAAATACGATTATGATTTGATTATTGATATATAATAAGGATCAACACGCAGTTTGTCTTAGGAACATTATTCTGAATTCCCATGCTGGCAAAGTAATAACAAAAATATAATTTCGTCAGCCAATACTTTGCCGTTTTTGAAGCAAAAATTTATTAAATGCTTGACGTGAAAAAAAAAATTGCAATGATAGATTCGAACCACCATTCTCCACGTAGTACACGACGAGTATAGAACGCCTTAACCCACTAAGCCACCGTCGTTCATTCGAATTAGGTGCAGTGGGAAACGTAGGTACGGCACTCGCTATCCTTTGTGGAGTGTTCGCTTCTTCTATGCTCACTGACACCGAAAAACTCAGCGGCAACGAGAAACCGCCGTCTTTGTTTTGACGAGCACCGAGCGACCGATCGGGTTGAAACTTTGAGGATTCCTAGAGAATTATGGTACAAATGTCCTAAGACTCGTTTTTTTATTTCAAAACAATAAGTCATTTCGTTACAGAAAAAAAACGATAGTTGTCATACTCGCACGATATTTCTTATCATGTTGAAGCCAGCATTGCATGCACAATGAAAAAACGCACATTTTGGGCTTTGCTTCATATCATTTGATGAAAAAATGACTGAAAATTCTCGATTTCCGTTTTATGCATCGCAGGGCTGACGCCGGCAACTCCCATAGCCAGCGCGGCGGACGGAGGAGACACGAGAGTCGAACATAGAGACGCCTCACATACACGTTCGGCTCTGCCCTGTATGTAGCTCTAATGCCACGCACGTATATGTATATATATATATTGTCACGCCATTGGGGAAGGAGTAACTGGGGGAAAAGTGGGGGACTAAACAAAATTAAATTAATAGGGGAGACACGAATACAAAGAAATATAATACTTATTTTATGTGCCTATTGCTAGTATCAACAAAAGTATATATCACAAAAAAAATCTTTAATACTGATTTTCGGCGGACGATCTCGGGGGCGATCTTAATAATAAAAAAAAGAATTTATACAGTGTATAGTTATGGGCGCCAGTTATTTTTACATAAAAAAAATAACAAAAGAAATTTTATTACAAATTTTTGGGGGTGCAAACAATCTATATTAGGAGACTAGGAGAGAAGGGAATATTAGGGGTAGCTCAGGGTGGGTTCTCCGACTCGACGGCCTCTTAGTAATTACCACTGGCCAATTTCCGATACGCGAAATAATATTTCGCCAAGTGCGAAATTTGGACGAGATAACTCGGGACGCTATACAAAAAAAACGTAAATACTGAGGATCGCGAACAATGTGTAACGAGGACGATCGAAGGCCGTCTGGGGATCTCGTACTCTCTTTGTAATTTTTCTTAAATCTACACAACCGTTCCACTTGATTATTAAAATTATGACTAGCCGTGAAAATTCACGGAGATACGTAATGTTTAAGGAGACTCTAAACCGGGAATAATAACGGGGGAGAAAACTCGAATACAACTTTTCGCAAAAAGAAGCGGAATATAGAAATGAAAGAAAATTATCGGTGCCAAAATTCCAATTTGTGCAAACACTCTCTCTCGTTCTCTCTCGTGTTCTTCGACTCGCCGGTTCGTCGTATTTCCAAAAGTCCTCGTATCCTCGCCGTACTCTTTTCGCTCCTCGATTCTCTTTCTCTCACTCACTCCGCCCTCGCTATTCTCAAACACTCTCTCGCACTTCTCTCTATAACTATCGAAACTCTTTTATAATTTTTTTCTAAGTTTGTTTTCTTCTAATTCTCTAAATATCTTCAACTACGTCTGCTGTCTCTAATCGCTCGTCGCAAAGTTTCTGGCACATGCCGTGCCGGAACATGCGAATTTTTCTCGGTGTTCTTGAATTTCTCCCGTGCCTCTGATTTGACGAGACACGGGAGATTCTTGATTCCTGATTGGCCACGCGGGTCACGGGTCAATCGATGAAGCGACACTCGGGTCGATATTTCTGGGGACAGTGTTGGGGGCAGACTCTATCGGGAACTAGGCGTAACGGGAAATTGATCGATATTGTAGGGTAAGGTGTCGGGTAAGTAGGACGGGTGGAAAGGCTATCGATATCGCCGGACGCTGCTGCCATCTCCTCGGTCGTGACGTCACCTTCGCCGATTGATGGCTCGGGGACAGCTGATTCGAGGTGGCGATGACACGTGCCGGTGTTTTATTCAGAGAGTGCGGCTACAATATTTTGCGAGTATTTGCGATAATTTTATATATTTCGTTGCTGTGTGTGCGGTGGGTGATTTTCATTTCGGGTTTCCTCGATGGATTTTTCTCCGGTGGATGGTGAGTTTTCTTCATGAATATTACTATTTTCTTTCTTTGGGTGCTTCCTTTGGGTGATTACTTTCCTAGGTTATGGCTGATGACGATGACGACGATTATCCTGGGGATGCTGTGGCTCTTCTTGGCGGTGATAATTTTCTTCGGGGCGTCGTGTAAGTGTTTGCGCTCTTTACAAAAATAATATAGGAGAAGGGAATGATAATACTTACGGATACTTTTATGTTTTAGATTTGTGGAACGGCTGCCTTTGGGACGAGCTGGTGCAGCGGGGGAGGGTAAAATTGTGCAACGTCACAATATATATGCTGTCGCTGAGAGTATATGGCTCGCCCGATCGGGCTATAGGCAGGTTCTTAGGGCGAGAAAGATAAAACATATTATGCCTGAATTTGCTCTTATCGTTGGACATGTCGTGCTGTTGTTACGTTCCAGCATGGATGACGCACATCTCCAGTAAATAAATTAGATTATTATTTTGCCTACCTCCGAAACGATGCAGCCTGCCGGTAAAATTCAAATACTATGTATATCTTTTATTCTTATTATCATCTTATTATTTCATTTATTAATCTACAACAATTATTCTGGCTTCGGTTATGAAACTATGATTTCCCAAAACATTTCTAGATTATTTTCCAAACATTTGAAAGACTAAACTCAATCTATTTATGTAAACAATCACGCAATGTAATAAGACACGTTCCATATCTTCCCAACCATTCTCCCAAAGAACAAATATCCTTTTTATATACACCCTTCCAAGAATAAACCCTTAACGAAGAGCGATAGTATTTACTCTTAAGCGTAGGGTATACTTTAGGTTACAAATATCCAGCCCGATAACCTCTTCCTTATTCATATTTCATTTCAATCAACAGCTTGTGCAATATCACCGATTGAAAACCTAGCGATAAACAATGGGACGGGAGTTTTCGACAATGAAAATTTCCCACACCTACCGCGGCCGTGGTCCGCCGGCTGGTAGGGCTCTTGGCAATTATTTTGATTGATATAACTTTCGTTGGGCGTCAGTCAATTTGAGGGGAATTGACAACCGTATATTTATTTTTGACTTTATTCTTTCAATTTTAATTTAACTCTCAAGCTGAGAATGCTCAGGGAGGGACGTTGGAGGACCAAGGAATAGAAGAGAAAAGAGTGCCAGATAGATGTATGAACTTTTGTTTTACTTACTTATTTTACAATAGTCCGACTCGAATAGACTCCGACCCTGACGATGGTTTACACTTTTCAGATAATTTCATAATATTTAAACAGGATTTTACGGACAAATAACACTCTGATACAGCGCGTAAAAAATTTGGTATTTCGACGTAGGTACTCGGTTAACGGACACTTCCCCTTTACAGACGTAGGAGAAGTCCAACTATTTTCTTTGTCAATATGCGCGTCCGCTTTAGACAAAGACGGAACATGCGTCTTACAATGACGCTAGAGAAAGACGATATATTAGTCTTAGGCGAACGGCTCACAGACGAGAACGAGCTACCGAAGGCAATGGTTCGTCCCTTATATAGACGGACCGGGCGATGTTGTCTAATTATCGCTCGGCCTTTGTCTACCCGCTGTTGCCAAATTCTTGTCAGTTGATCGCTCGGATATATTTTGCGATCGGTTACGTGGTATTTGAGAATTTGAAATTTTAATATGAAATCGGACTGGTGACGTCGAGGAAAAGTTGACTAAAATTATTTCCCCGTCACAATCTCCTCCCTCGAACCTTGACGTCATCAGCGAGATTTCGGACCGTCCGTCAGCGTCGTTGAGTCATCTGAAAATTCACACATCCACCCAGCCACCCCCCTAGCCGGATTTTGGCAATTCGATCTTCTATAATTTCAGGAAAGGTTCGGGAATGCCTTTGGAGTGTGAGTCGACTGGAAAATACAAAACATATATTTGGAGCTAAACGATATAAAATTTTAATTTCCTCGCTCCTAGTAAGTTAAATGAGAGTCTTTTGTCTTGCGCTTCGGAACCTTGGTGCCCTCGTTGACAAGATAGCGATGATCTGCCGGAATCAATGATGTCGGCCAGGTGGTGTAATTTAGACGGAGCTAGTCGACGATGTCTCCGTACCTGACGTTGCAGTCCGGGCACTCTGGACAATACAGACTCGTGTCCCTTCCGCATCCGACACAGCGATTCAGGGCATATTCGTGTTCGATACCGTGCGGGTTAATGCAATCTACGGTGTCGAATCCATCGGCCCCACAAACTTGACAAAATCCAGGCCGGTACGGGAGTTGACAATTCTTAAAATGATGGCTTGACGATCGACAGTTAACGCATCCGGCGACGTATTAATTTCCGACGCAGGTGACGAAAGTTTGTGTACCGCGGTCTACCTGAGTCGACTCGCTCCTGCTGACGAGATATTCGGCCCCTTTTTAATGATGTCCTTCAATAGTACTTGACTGACAATTCGACCATCGGCGAAATAGAATGGTTGAGGTTCCCCTCTCGGGTTTGCCAGTCCGGCGACGTCGAGTTCCTCGAGGATTTCGTCGAAAGTAGGGGCTCTTTCCAGCGACAATGACTTTACTGCCACCGACGGGGTGATGGCAGCTTCGGGATCGTCCGTGCTTCTCTGTGGCCTCCCATCTTTCATCGCGATCGGGTGTGGCTGTTGTCCTGATGGGATGCGTTTCCACTTGATGTTCTCGGCGTCGATCTGTCGCTGAGTGACTTTTTGTGGTTTTGTCAATCGCAGCTTAGGGGGAGGCATGCTGCGGATTTCACGCAACAGACGCTTTGCCTCCGACTCCGATTTGGTATTTTCTTCTGGAGGATTGTCAGAGGAAACAGTTGACGAGCCGTTGTCGTCGTGGATTGACAACGTACCCAGTTTTCCCAGGAAGAGGGCCGATGCTATTGTTTGGCCCGAATCCGAGGACGAAATTGACGCGTTGTCTTCAGGATCGTTGGCCGGGACATCGTCCAAGGCTAAAGCTTGATCCATTGCTTCCTTGCCTTTTAGGTACTCCACTCTCGCCAACAGGAATTTTCGTTTCTCCTCGAGCTCCTCTTCTTCCTTGAGAAGGCTCTCGGAGGTGTCTGACATCTTCTCGTTGTTATTGTGGCAGTTGTGGACTCTACGCCGATTATTGTTGTTTCGACGATGGTTGTTACTGCGGTGACTGCTGACCTAGGCCTTGACAATTTATGGAAGGATGTGAGAGATTCCGCAAACTACGCCTAGGAAACTTTAAATCTGTTACTTAGTATTTTCCGACGATCTTTTTACTACTTTTGTTTATTTATTCGACGATCATTGGTCCGAGTATTTTATTAACAATCGCCGGTCCAACAAAACGATGTGCTAGTTTCGCGGAGTAACCTTCGGCTTTGTTACTCAATTTTTTGTTTGGATAATAAACCTCCATACAAGGCTTTAGAATAACTTGCTGGTCCGTATTCGAGTTTGCTTTCGCGAGGCGCTTATCTAATTGAATTTTCAACTTTTTTTCGACTTTATGTCGCAATTCGTCAAAACTTGCTAGTTTCTTCACCCAGTGTTCCACCAATTCATCAGTCATGACCGTTTCGTTATCGACAACGCGTTTACGCGAATATATATCAGCCTCGCGTGCGAAATTTAAATAGAATGGCGACTGCCGGAGTGTGGCACTGTAGAAACTCGACTACCGGAGTGTGGCACTGTATTATATGCGAGCTGTATTTTTGACAAATTTTCATCCCATTCGTTCTGATTTTTTATCAACACGGCTATCATGGGTTTTATCGTTCTGTTAACGCATTCTACCGGATTTGACTGTGGGTGAGCTAACGGAGTTGTTAAATCTTTAATCTTATGCGCTGTCAGGAAGGCTTTGACGTATTTATTTACATAATCGGTTCCGTTATCCGTAACGATTGACTCTGGAATATTTCCCCATTTGTCAAATACGATGTTTAATAATTTTACCACGGCCTTGCCAGTTTGTTGACGGACTGGAAATAATTCGACGAATTTTGTGTATAGGTCTAGTACGACGATAATATAAACATTCCCCTTTTTTGATCGCGTGAACGGTCCCACGGTAACTACTGACAATTGGGCCCACGGTTTGATTAAAGGTCTTGTCGTTAATACGCCTTTTACCGGATTCTGATTGAATTTTACCTTGAGGCATGTTTCACAGTTTTCGACGAAGGATCTTGTCTTGTGACATACCTGGCCAATAATGAAGCCGTCGTATACGATCGCCCGTATTTTCTCTACCTAGGTGTCCGGCTTGGGGCGACTCGTCATTTTCTTCGAGAATTTGTAAGACCTCATTTGACCTGACAACTTTCTTCCACGGGTACTCGTCGTCAATTAACATTTTCCCGAAATCTGGTCTATGGTAATAAAGTTCGTTATTCTCGACTTTCCACTCGGGAAATTTATCGGGGTGTTTGGCAACTAATTCGCGCTTGGTCTCGTACCAGTCTTTGTCGCGTATTGTTGTCAATTGCGTTTTTTCTTTGAGCGTTTGTTCGATAAGATCTTCCCAACCCAATGGGTCGACGTCTATATCGTGCATCCGTGAGAGTGCATCCGGGGCCTCATTCAGAGTGCCTCGTCTGTACTCGACTGTCATGTTGTGTTGTAGTAAATAAATCGCCCACCTGGCCAATCTACCTACGGGGTGTTTTATTCCATGCAACCATTGTAGGGCTTGGTGATCTGTAATGACCTTGAATGGCATCCCTTCAAGATAGCACCTAAGCTTTTGAACTGCCCATACGACAGCTAGACACTCTTTTTCTGTTGTCGTATAGTGTAGTTCCTCGCCCCTTAATGGTCGACTTAAAACTTCTATCAAGTTTTCTTCGTTTTTGTCACGACCCTGTTGAACTAACACCGCTCCGAGACCGAAGTCACTGGCGTCTGTGTAGAGAATAAATGGTTGTCCCGGTATTGGGGTGCAGAGGCGCGGTGCATTAGATAAGGCGATTTTAATGTCGTCAAAAGATTTCTGCTCGATATCTGTCCACTTCCATGGGACCTTTGGGCTAGTCAATTTATTTAAAGGGCCCTGTACCTTCGCGATATTTTTCAAGTGCCTGTGGTACCAGTTGACAAGGCCATTGAACTGTCTCAGTTGTGTCCTATCCTTTGGCACCGGGAAGTCAAGAATAGGTTGTATTTTCTCTGGATTCGGCCTCATTCCGAGCTTATCGACAATATAACCGAGGAATTTCACTTCCTTGCAGGCAAAGCTACCTTTCTCGCGATTTATCTTTAACTTGGCATCCCGTAATACCTCGAACAAAAGAGACTACAGCCCTAAGTGTTCGTCCAGGTCTTGACTGACAATAATCCAGTCATCTAAATACGCGAATACTTGGTCTATCCATTTACTGGGCACATTTCTTTCGACAATTAGATCTTTGATTCTCCGTTTTAATTTATCCATGAGGCACTGGAAAGTGGAAGGGGCTCCCGTTAAACCGTATGGCATTCTAACCCATTCTAACAATCCCTTCTCTTCGACAACGAACGCGGTATATTTTCGGCTTTTAGAGTCCATAGGGATTTGATGGAAAGCCTCACTCATGTCCAAGGTCGAAATGATTTTAGCCTGATGTAATTGAGACAAAATTGACTTCATGTGATGCAACGGGTACGCGGGTTTAGCTGTGTGCCGATTTACCGGACGATAATCGATACAGAACCTTAGACTTCCATTCGCTTTCGGGGCTACAACCGGTGAACTCGCCCAGTCGCTATTACTCCATGTAATATAACCCTTTTCTAATAAACGATCGACCTCCTTGCTTATAAAAGCGCGAACTATTTCGCTACGTCGATAGGGTTTTTGTCGGTGGGGAGTTGTATCTGTTAACTCGATTACGTGAGTTGTTAAGTTTGTTACGCCCGTCGATTCCTTGTCTAATTTTTTTAATTCGCTGTCGAGAAAGTTCTTCAGTTTGTCTGTTTCGTTTGTTGTCAAGATTTTTAATTACGGTCAGATTTGGACGACGATCCCATTACGGATATGAATAATTACTTCCGTCTAGTGTCCACGTTTTTGTGTAAGGATTTACTCTGACTTTGAAGGTTAACTAAACTTACGTCATTTGCCAAATCCGGGAGTACAGTGAACCACTGTGGACCGTAAATATCTTTTATGTTGATTCCGAAACAAGTGCCTCCCTCTGTTTTGACAACCGATTTGTCTGCGAGGCGGACTCCGTTTCTCGAGGTCGCGTCAGGAGAGAGTTCTTTTACTTGATAATTTTTTACGCGATCGTACGTGCGTCGATCTAAGTACGATCTCTCGCTCCCACTGTCTAATATTCCTTGAATTTTCTCCCCAAAAATGTGCATTTCTACCGGTATTCTAATAACTCTTTTTGGTTCGGTAAGGGCATTATTCGCGCAGAAAATTCGTCGCTGTGAGAGACGATGTATAATTGATTGTGGTAATCCTATGGGTTTCCAATTTCTCAATTTTTCAATTTCTTTAGAATGATCGGGTGAGTTTTCTTCCGTAGTGTCTGGTGTTTTGTCGACCGAAAAAGTTGTTAAATGGAATTTTCCGTCAGAATCTAAATTAAATGCTTCGATTTCCAAGGGATCGAATTCTTCGTCGGACAATTCCGCTTCGCTGAGCGTGTTTGACACGTCTAACCCTAACGGAGAATCTTCGTGATTAACCTCGTCGTTCTGAGAATAACAGGACCCGATATCTTCGATTTTATTGAGAGATTTTGTTTCATCAATCTTAATTTTCGAGGGCGCTACTTCGTCCATGCCCTTCGCGGCTGTAATCTGAGGCACGATTACTGCCGGGCCTGGTCGTTTCCCTGACGCGCTTGATAATCGAGATTTGTATGCCCTGCTTTTCGACAAAAACAACAAACGCTTTCGAAAGCTTGCATGTCAATGTCGCTGTCGGTTTGTTCTTGCAAAGTTCTTAAACCCGATTTAGTCGATCGGTCTCGCGGTTCTTTTTGTGTTTCGACAGATCTACGGTAGAGATAACTTCGTTCGTTGACATAATGCAAAAATGCATGATAATCATTAATCGGCAAGTTCAATATCTCGAACGTTAATCTCGGGTTGAATTTTGTCAAAATTTGCTTTATTTGCGCGCGGAAGGATGGAGGATAACGCATACGTTCGAAGATTATGCGAGCGCGACAGGCAAACTCGGCGAGGGTTTCTCCTTTGTCGATTTTCAAATCTCGAACCTCGCAAAACAGATCGCCGTCTTCTTTTTTTAACTCCCCATTCGAATCGAAAAGCGCGAACAAAATTTTTCCAAGTGTTCCAGTATTGTTTGTTTAAGATATACCATGATTTGTAAGGTCCCTCGAATATAGCTGAGAGACAGGGGATAAATAGGTTTTTGTGAATCCCGCTTATACTCAATTGATCCTCGAGAATCAACAGAAATAAATCGGGATCTTTTTCTGTTTTTGGAAATGTAATCTTCCAGTCTTGACAATACGGCCGATTTTTAATGCCGAATTACTTTCCTGTTCGCGAAATGGATAGTGGTCTCTCTGTCTCTGTGGCGGAGAATTGTCTCTGTTTACTCTGGATTGATTTACGCGTGGGAGATATTCATCGTCACTCGTATCGTCACTGTCTGGAGTTAACTCTCCCCTACGTAATGTCGTATTGCGTTGTGTGTTATAGTTGGAATTATACTTTTCGCGGCAATTTAATTCGCGTAATTGACAATTAATTCTTTCTAATTCCGAATTCGTCGATCTTCCTGACCCTGTGTTTTGTCTTGGGAAATTATTCGAGTTTACTGGGTCGATTATTCTTACTCGACGAGTTTCTTCGTAGACTGACCCTTAGTCGTCGCTCGGGATATTTCCCCCTTCCTCTCTAGTTTCGATCGACCTTGGAAAATTCGAGCTTCTGTTATTTTCGGACTGGAAGTTTTCTTCTCGTAGATTGTCACGAGATGATCGAGGCGGGTCGTTTTGAGAGTTTGGTTGAATCTGCGATCTCGAATTCCTGGAATTTATTGGAAATAAATTTGGTTGCGTTTGATTGTGCGAAAAAATATTTGACATTCCGATGTCGACTTAACTTGATTGATTTTGTTGAGAATATTGCGCAAAAGCTCCGGAAGGATTCGGTATCGTATCTCGCGATTGCTGTTCCGATCTTTCATTCGAATTGTCATTAAGCTGAGACGTTGCGTCGCGTCTCACCCCTCCTCCCTCGAACTCGAGGTTAGGGTGAGAAGAATTGTCAAACTGACCTTCGAGAGTTCTAACGCGCGTAACTAACGATTCGACTTTCGTATTCATCGTTTCCATTTGCTTCGACATTAATTCAATTAAAGTTTCGTTTGTTGATGGTGTAACGTTCCCACATTCGTTTCCCACCGTTCTCACCTACTCCTAATCTCCTTTCCCGCTAATCTCTAACTTTGCTGACTCCACAGTCCCACGGTCCCTTATCATCCTCACACGACATCCCCTCCACTCCTAAACTCTTTTCTTCCAGACTCTTTCCCAGCCTCTTCCATCTTCCTAAGTTAGTCCTCCTCCGACACTCATCCTAATAAGACGGCGAATCGTTCATATCCAATCTAATAAAATCATTAAGTCATTATTTCGCATCAACTTATTCACCGCCAATAAGCCATCCGTCACATGGTGTCAGAAGCGAGATTCAAAATCCACGCGAATCACCCCACGGGATAATTTAACAAAAGAAGTGACGTGGAAAATAAACATCAAAACAATTTATAATTTACACAAACAACGACAACGTGAGAATATCAAGAACAATTCACAAAAAAAGGGAAGAAAAACAAAGAAGATATATCGGAGATAAACCACAAAGGACACTGACTATACTACGCCATACACACAGACGAAGCAACGAAGAAGAAAGGACACACGCACACCAACTATCACCAAGCACGCATACCGCACACACACAAGGACCGCCAGCATCTCAGCCACTACGCGCGAGTCACCACCCAGCGCATAAAGGATCAGCTGATTCTTACGCTCACCATCGTTCTTCTGGCATTGTAAGTACACTCCACTCAAAAATCTTTTGCATGTTACCTTTAAAAATCGCATATTCGTTCACGGTGGAAGTAATTAATACAACTCATTATAAATCTACATACACAATAATTGTACATAAAATTTGAATGTCAAGATCAATATAACTTTTCTTTAAATACAACTTTTCGACACACAAGCTTGAAAAAAAAAAAAAAAAAAACAACAACAAAAACAATAAAATTCATTTTCTGAACGCCATTTGTCTTGGAATAAAATCTTTAAAATATAATTTTTGGTAATATTACACTCAATCACCAACGAACAAAATGTACAAATTAACATTACAAAACCACAACTTTTAAAATTGACATACCGAAACATGGTACGTCCATGTCATTCTATCGTGCCGTAATATCGAATCCACCGACCAGACCGCCCCGTAGAATAAATAGACGAAACCCAATACTCCCATATTTTCACCCAAGCATTGAACACCAAATTATCACAATGGCTGAAAATAATAATACATTCACGTTTAGAGATGCATTTAAAGTCGTCCCCATATACGATGGAAAAAATATGAAAATACAAGATTACGCTAAAACAGTTAAACGAGTCAACGAATGCGTCTCAGATGGCGAAAGATCTAAATTATTAAAAATGATTCCACTCAAACTGAACGGCATCGCACGTTCAGTCGTTTATGCCAACCCTCCAAATTCTCTCGAATCACTTTTGAAAATATTGAAAAAAGCATTTAGCAAAAACAAAGATTTAGCCGACTTAGAAAACAAATTAGAATCATCCCCACAAAATTACGACGAAACGGTCATCGAATATGCAGCGAGGACGCGCGATATAATTAATAATATTATAGATAAATTATTAGACGTGTATAACACAGCTGCGCAAACAACATTTTTGGAAGCACGAGTCGAAGAAGTGACAGCAAAAGCAAAAAGAGCATATGTTAGAGGATTAACACCCGCAATAGGTTCCCATTTAATTCTCCATAACGCGAAAACATTCGATAATATAATAGACAGAGCCCAAACAATAGAATATGAAATCGAGAAACAAAAGCGAATGCATGGTACCCTTGATATTAGAAATACCGCAAAAGTTCATTTTATGGAGCATACAAAACCCGGAAAATTTTGCGGACTTCATCAATCACACACACACACGACACAAAAGACTGATTCACAATAAAAAACATGCGCGAAGATAAAAAATCTTGGCGCTCACACGAAACATCCGACAGGTACCGAAATAATTCACGAGACAGATACGCTCAAAATAAAACAAGAAACTCGAGAAACCAATACAGAGATTACCCAAACAATAGATACAGAAACAACGCATTTGACCAACACCAAAACGAATATCAAGAACGACCTAACACAGACTCAAATGCCGAGCAACGAAATTCTCAAAATAATTCACCCGGTAGAAATACCCCGACAAAATCAAGAACAAATAGCACAAAACACATTGATACAATTTTCGAAAAAGTAAACCTAAAAAACTAAGACAACGTCTCGCGGAAAAGTGCGACACGAGACCCATTATCAGAGCACTAAAGCCATTTAACCGCGATCAATTAAAAGAAATCGGAATTAAATTGGGAATTTCGAAAAATCATAAATCTTCCTCAATAGCATTAAACTCACCTGATTTTGCGCACAGAGAAACGAAAATATTAATCGATACAGGTTCACAAATAAACTTGATAAAACAAAGCGCACTCAATCACGCAACAGAAATCGACACACGAGAATTTTACGAATTGACGGGTATAACTGATGGTAAAACATACACTCGAGGCAAATGCTCAATCCAAATTAAATGAATAAAAGCAGAATTTCATGTTGTCACCGACGCATTTCCAATCCAGGAAAACGCGATACTTGGTGACGCATTTTTCAAACAGATTCCAGCCGATATACTATATACACAAAGATGCATAACTTTCCATGATCATGTTATACCATTTTCTGAACGCGAATATATCGTAATCCCACCAAAATCAAAAACAATAATACACATAAGAATTAAATACAATGAAATTTCAGCGGGCTATATCCCAACATATAAAACCAAAGAAGGTATACGTTATGGTGGCGCATTGGTAAAAAATAACAACGGAATTGCATACTTACAAGTAATCAACCGCCAGCCAAAATCAATAGAATTGGAAATTCCTGCTATAGAATTGCAACCAATCGAGATAATTTCAGAAACACCATTTAAACTTGAAACCGACATTTATAACAATCCTCAAAACAATAACGCATTGATTTATACAACTAACGTATCCGAAAATAACGCAGAACGACTACAAAAACTCAAATCATTACTTTTTTTAGATCATCTCAATAACGAAGAGAAAGAATACATTTTGCAACTAGTCTCTGAATACCCAAAACTCTTGTTACTACCAGACGACGAACTTGGTGACACCACGATAACAGAACACAAAATTCCCACGACAGACAACAAACCTATCAACACAAAACAGTACCCATTCCCACCTGTGCACAAAAAAGAAATCCAAACGCAGGTCAATAATGTGTTGGAGAAAAACATCATTCAACCTTCCCTCTCCCCCTATAACTCACCAGTTTGGGCCGTACCAAAAAAGGCGGACTCACAGGGCAAAAAGAGATGGCGAATGGTTATCGATTTTCGCAAATTGAACGCGGAAACAGTATCCGACGCATATCCATTACCGAGTATCGTGGATATTCTGGACCAATTGGGTAAAGCACGATACTTCTCCATTTTTACTTAGCGTCTGGCTTCCATCAAATCGAAATGGACCCTAACCACAAACAAATCACCGCATTTTCAGCGGCAAACGGACATTTCGAATTCAACCGTATGCCATGTGGGTTGAGAAATCCGCAACATTCCAAAGATTGATAGATGTCGTATTATCAGGACTTCAGGGTATCGACCTGTTCGTATACCTGGACGACATTGTCATTTATGCTAATACTCCCGAAGAACACGGGACGAAATTTCGGCGTTTAGCGAAACGTTTGACCGAAGCAAGTCTAACCTTGCAAACCGAGAAATGTCAATTCTTGCGAACAGAGGTTACATATCTAGGACATACAATCACGGAAGAAGGTGTAAAGCCCAACAATACAATAGTAAAATCCATAACAGAATTCACAACACCAACTAACAAAAAAGGAATCAAACAATTTACAGCACTCGCAGGTTATTACAGACGATTCATTAGAGACTTTGCAAAAATCGCATCACCACTAACAAAACAATTGAAAAAAATGGTACATTCGAATGGACAGACGAATGCCAAAAAGCATTCGAATTGCTCAAAAGGAAAATTATAAAACGCACAATTTTGCGTTACCCCGATTTCGAGAAACCATTTACACTCACCACAGATGCTTCAGACTATGCAATAGGCGCAGTTTTAAGTCAGGAACACAATAAATTCAACCACCCCGTAGCATTTTATTCAAAAACACTCTCAAAACCACAACAAGCATACGCCACAATGAGGAAAGAACTTCTAGCCGTAGTTTACGCAGTAGAACATTTTCGCCCATACTTATACGGCAGACAATTTCCATTGATCACCGATAATAGAGCTTTAACATACCTAAATACTAAATCCGACTTGCCACAGCAGCTTCAGCGCTGGCAAATAACCCTCAACGATTACGATTTTTAAATACAACACCAACCGGGAAAATCAAACCACGTCGCAGATGCCCTATCTAGGAACCCCATTACTCTCATGCCCATTAGACAAAGAGACAGTTCTTCAAAAGAAGAACGCGTCCCAAAAAGACCAAAACATTCACATCAACCAAATACACGACAGCGCTCTGATTCAGACGAAGAATCAGGCAACCCAACACCCAAAAAGAAACAACAAAACGAGCAAACAACAGGAAGCGAAAATGAACACGAAAACAACACACCATCTAAATCAGACCCAAAAATCCACGATGAATCCCCACAAACAGAAGAGAGATCTTCACAAAAAATATAACGACCCGGTAACGCACAAGGGACAATACGGCAAAGGAACTGAATACGAAAAACAAACGCAAACAAACAAGGATACGAGATGAAACGACAACGGAAAAATTAACACCAACAAAGAACCAAGAAGAAACAAACGAAGAAAACAAAGGGCGAAGAAGAAGTCAATGAATTCAATATAACGAATCAACGATTTGCAGATATTGATCCCAATAAAAATGGAGAAAATAAAGACAAAAGCGCAAATAAGAACAGAGGCCAACGAGCCTAGCAAACAGACGTAAATCAAAAATATCCGCAAGAATGCGAAATAGAACGCAAATCGGAAAACCAAACAGAAGAACAGGCAACGCCCAAGGATTACGGCAAGGAACAACTGGATTCCAGATCAGCGACACATATCGGAGAAGCGACCGCTGACCAAGAAACGGAGAAAGCGATCCCGGAACCAAATTTCCGATCACCAACGAATCCAGCAGAAACGGAAGATGGTCAACGAAATGCACAGCCGCAAGTGCAGCCGAACTTCAGATCACCATCAGCACCACGAACGTCTACAAATAAATCAAAAAGTACCACCAACATATGCCCATATTCAACGGAAATGACACCCGAATACTTTAATTCGTTAGCAAAGTCACCTGAAAATAATAACGACGAAGCAAATCTATCTTCTGAAGGAAATACCGGAGATAACATCAACCCTCTAGTAGAAGCACCACAGTTGCACAACACACAAGAAACAATCGAGCCAACATTTCGATCACCACCCGGAAATGTTGAACGAATCACGAGGCAAACCACTACACAAGCAGAGCCAAATAACAATTCATCGAAATCAACATCAGGCGAAAACACCTCAAGTGGAAACAACCTAACAGAGGCCGATAGTGATACGCCATTTGCACCATCACAGTAGTACAGAAAGAAAATGACACACAAAGAATCTCGCCCCGCAACGACGGAAATAACGGAAGGTGTAACAAACAAAAACAAAATTATCACCACGCAGAAAAATATCCTAGCACGAAAAGGCAATATTGCATACTTCCTATCAGCAGACTGTACAATGAATACGATGATATCAGAAATTCTACAGGAAAAAGGCAGAATCAACCAACAATCACTTTTGGATTGTAACCTCCAAATTTCCGATATTCTGATTACCCGCCGAAGAATCACTTGTTATTTCACAATAATCTGTAAACAGAAATCAACAGAATCACCGACCATCACAGAAGTTCGAAATTGTTTAAAAACACTATTCGAAGTATTCAATAAATTGCAGCTAGAGACTTGTACGATCCCAAAGGGCCCGAAAATTCTAAATCCGTTCGATTGGGAATACATCAAATCATTCGTACGAGAAAAATCAATGACCTCACGTACATGTATCACATTATGCCATGGTCTATTGTCAGTACCTCCACAACCACGCAGGAAAGATATCATCCAGGAGTTTCACAACTCAACAATCAGTGGACATAATGGACTATCAAAAACATATAATCGAATCGTATCACAATACTACTGGAAAAGCCTCAAAAACGACATTCGAGAATTCATCAAATACTGTTTCGATTGTCAAAATAACAAACTGGTACGAGTGAAAGATAAAGCACCAATGATCATCACCGACTCTCCAGCAGAACCGTTCGATAAGGTCGCCACCGATATCGTTGGACCCTTACCAAAAACCACACAAGGACACGAATATATTCTGACCATTTTGGACCTTTTTAGCAAGTTCGCAATAGCAATTCCATTAAAACATCAAACTTCAACGGATATCGCTGAAGCACTTACCACAGCTTTAATAACAACATTTGGTGCTCCTCGAGCGATACTGTCCGATCAAGTTAAGAACTTTATGTTTGACACATTCAAACAATTTCTTTCAAATTCGACAATACAAACCAACAGCGTACCATCCTCAATCAAATGGTGCATTAGAACGTTACCATCACAGCCTTGTCGAGTTCCTCAAACATTTCATTAACAACAACCGCGATTGGGACGAACTCCTCACACTTGCAACATTCTCGCATAACTCAAGCACACACAAAAGCAGTGGATTTACACCATACGTCTTCGGAAGAACTGCCCGCACACCTTCCGAATTTTCACCTCCAGAAACAACAATAACATACGATGACTACATGGCAAACCTCATGAACAATTTAAAAAAGACACGACAAGCCGCATGGAAAAAACAAATAAAATTTAAAGAAAAAAAAAACGATATTACGATAAAAGAGTCACAGAACCAAAATTTGAAAAAGGACAACTAGTATTCCTCATAAAGGAACAAAGAAAAGGAAAACTCGACTCCCATTATGTAGGACCATTTAGAATCTTAGAAGTAT
Source organism: Netelia virgata (assembly GCA_951802705.1). NCBI lineage: Eukaryota > Metazoa > Arthropoda > Insecta > Hymenoptera > Ichneumonidae > Netelia > Netelia virgata. Next base: position 15,254,873 of record OX637866.1, read on the forward strand.
TAGATAGACATAATATTAAGTTAGAAATTAAGGACGGCAAAATAAAAATAGTACACATAGACAAAATAAAAATGGCGCATGTTACAGATATCTCGAAACTTTAGCAAATTGTAAAGTCACGATGTTGTATTACGTGTGCGACCAGGTCAACCCAGTCCAACAGATAGATGAAAATACCCAAGGCGAAACTCAACTTTTGTCAAACACGCAGTTTAAAAATTTGGCAATGTGCGACATTCGACTAAAAACACTCCGTCCAGACCTATTGGTCCAGGATCCCAGACACAAACGCATGACTCTTTGCAGCACCAGAATCAGAAAACCTTTACGTTAACTGCGATAACCATCAGTGATCTATTTACACAATCAAAAATACTGGCATCTTGAATATCAGCCCGCCATTCCAAGCAAAAACTCATACGACTCAACTGACACCGTCCATTGACATAACATCCTCAACCCAGACAAATTTCTCTACCACCTTAATATACTTAATCATGCAACCATACATAATCAGCTAAATATATACCTATAATTTCTTTATATTATCTTTCTTTTTACAATGAAACCTTCAATTATACCTAAAACTTTATTCACTAAACCCACAAACCGAAACCCCCCACAAAACAAACCAACGCATCCCAAGTAACATACCTCTTCTACTAATCAATGAGCTAATAAGGAAATTAGAATGTTCTAGCAGTTTACCAGGAAATATATACAAATAATATAACCAGGAGAAAGTAACCAGGATCGAATATATATACGTAACAAAGGAAAATAACCAGGACCAAATACAAATACAAACCATATCACCAAGACAAAATTTCGCGAAAGCCGAAAAGAGCGCCCGTCCAAAATCATTAATGACGCCCGAACAATTTTATTTATACCATCCGCTTCTTGCTCAAATTTCCAATTGGGCGCCAGGTGCTTGTATCAATCCCGTAGCACCAAGGGAATTATTATTTGTTCGTTCTTTCTTTCTTCTCTCTTATTCAACACTCAGGGAATGGTAGGGTCGAAGGACGAGCACCGATCACATTAATTTGAGCAAATATCCGAAATTAACGTGTGAGTAAACGTGTTTAAAATATTGACAAAGACTTATTTATTATTTCGGTCCCCTAGTTGGACCTTACTCAATCTTTTCTTAGAATATTACGCTACAATAATTATTCGCGTGACAATCACTCTTCGGAAACAATTATTGTACATTAAGCGCTCAGAGTGACGTAGCCCTATCCCCCCGGAGACGCTGGTAGGGGCGACTAAATGCGTGTTACGGGACACGTTACGAGATAGGCACAGACCTACTCCCGCGCGTCCGACGGTACGCGTGCTCGTACCGGCAAATAAAGAATTGCACCTTCGTGCGCCTACCTTTTTATCCGCCAGATCTGGTGCACCCGTCGCTCAGCGTTCTTCGATTCCTTTTTCTCGCTTCTCTCTCACGCTCGCTCCGCTCTACTACGCTCTCACTCACTCACTCCTTCTCACTCTCTATAACTACCGCACTCTTTACAATTCTCTTTTCTAAATCTTCTACTATATTCATGCGTCGTCGAGATCACACTAACTGCTGTCTCGTCACTCTCGCTCGCCTGCTCCCTCGTGGTCCTATCGGGGGGGGGGGGGGGGGGGGGGGGGGTCCTCGCGACGCTCGACTCTCGATTGCCGGCACAGCCATCCCTCTGTCTCTCTTGCTTTCCGGGCGTCGTCTCTCGCGTACGGCCGGCGATGTTTACTTCCCGTGACCTCGTGTCGCTGAAAATCACGAAGTATCTCGGCAGCGCGAATTCTAGAGTACAATTTTTCTGACCACGGGTGCGAGACGACGCGACTCTGCTCTTTCTATCTCGCTTTAATATTCGGAAAAATATTCCGATTTTCCGCGATTGCGAGAAGTGTAACGCCTCGTCACAATACAACCACACAACCTTACCCACCTCACCATAACACCACCACCCACTAACACCAAGACTAATCCATCTTTATAAGTTACAGGATAAACAACAACTTCTACAAGCCACTAGGAAGACCAGCAGGAACCACCAATAGGAAGCAGACAAAAAAACACACACACACACAAACACCACAGACCATTCAAAATATTGTTTCATACTGAATCACACACAACCAAATTTTCTTTTTGTAAACAAAAAATTCTTTTATATAAAGTCAAACAACCAACCAAAATTGTTGTAAAACGGATGCAGGAGTATCCGCTTCTTTTGTAAGAAGGGGAGTGTAACTTTCCCACATTCCTTTCCCACTGTTCTCACCTACTCTTAATCTCCTTTCCCGCTAATCTCCAACTTTGCTTGCTCCACAGCCCCACGGTCCCTTATCACCTTTACGCGACATCCCCTCCACTCCTAAACTCTTTTCTTCCAGACTCCTTCCCAGCCTCTTCCATCCTCCTAAATCAGTCCTCATCCGACACTCAGCCTAATAAGACGTCGTATCGTTCCTATCCGATCTAATAAAATCATTAAGGGGTCACGTACAGTTAGAATTTTCAAAAAATCGATTTTTGTTTTTTTACATTTTCTAAAAGTAGCACATTTGAAAAGTATTCTGTGAAAATTTTAGACGAATCCGACTGTTGGGTATGGAGATATGTAACTTTGAACGGAAATTTTTCTTCTGCATGTAAATCGTACTGAAAACTTTGAATGCGTTTTTCTCGAAACTATGTTTTCGAACACGGTGATCACTGTACCTCGGAAACGGCTTTACCGATCGACTTGAAATTTTGCTCACTTTTTCTAGACATAATTGTCCTCCGGATGAACGAAGGATTTTTCTATGCGATTATTTTTTTTTTTTATAGCTGAAAATGTGAGCAAAATTTGGGTCGAAAACACAACTTTGACTTCCAACATCCACCATTTTGTGAAAAATCATAAAATTTTCAAATCCTTCGATCAACCGGAGCATTATGTCATTAACTAATGATCCCTACTTTTATTTTGATTTCGGACGATCCGGTGACGAGCTGCACTGATCACCGCGGAGGACCTTTTTTTTTGGGGACCCCTACGTTACGTACGGTTATGGAAAAATTTCTGCATATTTTGCAATGAAAAAATTGTATTATTTACTTAAAATATATGTCTTTTGTATGGAAAAAGATTTACGATTAATTATTTAAATGTGTCCCCAAAAAAAATTCGCAAAAAACCCCTTTTTTTCGAAGTCCTAACTGTACGTGACCCGTTAAGGCTAGCTGACTCCAAACAATTTTGAAAAAATCGAAATTTTTTTTTTTCATAAATTGCTACTGTACACTCATAGAAATAGTATAGAATTAGTCCCGAAGGTCAGCAAGACCGAGAAGCAGGTATAAAAGAGTAGGGAGCGGTGCGGTAAATCCGGCCGCGAGACTCGAAGAATCTGAACCGTACGGCGAGGCTGTCAAAGTAAAGAAAAAAGCATGTGTTTTACACGTAGGCAAGAGTATATATAGACGTGGTAAAGGAGCCAAAAAAAACATGCAAAAATAAAGAGAGCTCTGGAAGCGCAAAAAAAAGAAAGGCAGTAGAAAGAGGTGAAGAAGTACCCAAGGAGAAGAAGGCTAAAAAAAGTAAATAACCTGTCGTAAAATCTTTAAAATTTACTGAAGTGCAACTGTCGCTCTTATCTAGCTATTTTAAAAAAGCTGAGCTTACTCATCTCGATTTTGTGCCAGACATGAAGAATGCAATTCTGGCCTAATTTTATCACAAGTGTTCCACCGATGCTAAGCCACAACACCAATATGGTCCAGCCGGAGCAGATTCATGGTGCGCTTATCAAAAGGCAGTAGCTACAAAACAGAATTACAACCATCCTCCAGATTTCGATCAGGAAATTCAAGATCTTTTACAGCCAATTTATGAAGAACTAACCGACGAAAAGTTGCTCGAGAGATATTTAGGGGCTAACACGCAATAACGAAAGTTACTGCGTGTATAACATAGCCCCTAAATATAAGTTTGTTGGGAAAAAAACGCTTGAAATTGCTGCTCTCAGTGCTGCTTGCATTTTCAAGGAAGGGCTTTCACCCATATTGAAAGTAATGGAAGTTATGGGTGTCAAAATCGGCCCGCAAGCAAGGCACTTTGCTAATAGGGTCAACAACAGGCGTGTTGATCGAGCTGAGCTAGAAGCTACTGAAGCGTCTAAGGAACACAGAACTGCTTTAAGAAATACAAGAATTCTTCAGAATGATGCTTACGAAGACCAGAAAGGAGTTGTGTACGAAGCTGGAATGGATATGTGAGTAAAATTTACTTTTTGTACGATTTTTCACGAATAAAAACTTTAAACTGATTTTTCTCCGAACCACGTTTTTCGCATGGATGACACTCTCATTTCAAAACTATTGCACTTATCGATATGAACCAAACGGCATTTTACTCTTTAGATGTCTGGCTATGGCCTCAAGCAGAACCAGAAATATCCATTATTATTATTTAAAAAAGTTATAAACAATTAAAAGTGAAAAAAACGGGTAAAAAAATTCAGTCCGCCGTTTTGTTTTTTTTTTCATTGGAAATGATTCATTCTGCTTGAGGCCATAGCCAATTCGATGCAGAATATGAAACCGTTTTGTTTTTTGCTTTCAGATAATTCGTTTCCAAGAAATGATGTCATCCATCTACTAATCAGATGAGTTTCCGCAGCCATTTTCAAAACCGCCATTTTGAAAAAAAAACGTTTTTTTCAAGTAATTTCATATATGTGCTTTCATATGTAAAACAAATTGATTACTCAACATGTTTTGTACTATGAATAAAATTGATTGAAAAAAATCACGTTTTTTGGAGTAACCTGGCCTTAAGTCATTATTTCGCATCAATTTCTTCACCGCCAATAAGCCATCCGTCACAAGCCTAAACGACGTAAAATTGCAAGAACGTGAAAAAAATATATTTAAAAAGAAAAAAATGAATAAATAAATAAACAAATCAATAAATAAATAAAGATAAATAAAATCCCAGTTTAGTATTGAAGTAGCAAACAATAACAAGTGACAAGCAAAAAGAGAGGGAGACGGAGAGGAAGAGAGAGAGAGAGAGAGATAGAGAGAGAAAGAGAGGGAGAGGGAGAGAGAATAGTTTTTTCTATAAATTGAGAAAGGTTTTTCTATAAATACAAATATTTTTTGACTCGACGAGTGTTACGGTCCGAGGGACTCGTGAGTGATAAACAAGATATAAGGTCGTTTTACTGTAGCAAAACTGTCTTAATTCGTTTATTCGAAATTTACGTAATACACTGTTGGAATCCGTAGACAACAAGTTTGTATACGGAGTGACCAAGTTAACCGCCAGGAGATCGGTACTAGACTAACTGCTTAAGGTGTCGATGCAGTGACTTAGGTAACCTTACATTGTCTTATAGTCGATGGTGGGAGAACTGCAAGGATCTAGGCTAGTTGATGGTGGGAGAACTGCAAGGGTCTAGGTTCGTGACGAGTGGTCAAGTATTTCTGTGACTCTAAGTAAGGGTGTTGCAGTCGGCGAGATATATACATATATATATATATATATATGATGGAGCGGGTCCAACTGTGGTGTGCTCGTTTTCAGCACCCTATAAAGAAAAGAACAATGGGTTATTATAGTTTACCAAGAATCCGACAGAGGGGGAAGTTTCTTACAAATACAAAAGATAAGAACAAAAATTAAAACCCGGGGCAAAGGAAGACAAGATACCCAAAAATTATAGTGAGTTACGGGTACCTACGAAAAGTCACCATTGACGCCCAAATTTTAAACTTACGGTCGGAAGGCGGAAGATTCAAGCGGTGACTGTGTAGGAGTACACGTAGCTACGCTCTGAATCTCCGAGTCTATAATCCTGGTGGCACCAGGAAGTAAAAAGGGAGCGAGAAAGAACCTGGGGATAGAAAGGAACTGCATTCCTCGCAGTCTGATAACGGTCCAGCGAAGAAAAGAGTGCGTCGACTTTGAAGTGCCAGCAGTGCGAAGCAAGTAGGCGCCAGCGCTCGCCGGAGATTACTATGCCTCGATGAAACAACGACGATCTCGGAGACACTGTAGACCGTGAGATCACCGTTGCTACGCTTTGGCACTCTCCATCTCCTTCGTGACGAGCCTGCCAGGGGATGTCAATAAAAATTAGTAAAAGAAAATAGAATAATTACAAACACGAAAGACCAACCCCATGAAATACAAGAATTCCGAAATAAGACACAGATCGGACACTGAGAAACCAACAAATAGGACGACAGAAAAATTACCGTATCGCGGCGAATCTCGTTCACTCACTAAAAATCAAATTAACAAAAGAATAGAACTAAAACAAGACGCAAGGGCAAAAACACTCACCTGGAAAACAAATAAATCCTCTGCGGAAGGACCGCGGCATATCAGGCACAGAGTCCGAATTTATGCAATAAGAAAGTCGGACAACGGATCCCTTATTTAAGAAAGTCGTATCACGCACGCACTCGTAGAACTGTCACACGAAACGGGTGGCCACCTTGATCTGCGATCGTTCACCGGCGGCTACTGACCGAAGTCAGTCACCGCATCAAGCGCGAGAGACCTATCAATCACGCGGACGAATTAACATAATATTCCATTTTATAAATAATATTTTAGGTATTCATTATTATCTCTTTTTGTGTAAGTTAATCGTTTTGAATATCCCGTCGTGGTGTTGGCCTCTCTTTCTCCCCTCTCCTTAGTGGGCGTACGGTTGTGACGGTGTCGCTCCAATCTCGCCGAATCGATCATATGAACGATCTTCTCCCTCCGGCTGAACTGATGCCGGGCAGATGGAATGGCAATCGTCCGAGATGAGTCGTCGCGGCGTGATGGTGTTATCGAGTGACGTCGTTGTTTTGATGTTTGTGCAGGTTTGTGAAGTGCAGTGCGTGTCGTACACCTCACGTTCTGATATTAGTTCTTGGTAACAGAACCCTGAGAACCACGAATTTGACGTTTTCGACAACGGCCTGCCTCCTCCCCATTCCTTGGACCGAGTTCTTACCCTTTCTACTCCCAGCCTAATGACAGTTAACCCTGTTGTTCTGAGGCGTTTAACGTTCCGGATGATCGAGATACAATCAACGCAGGAACTAACACACACTCTCCTATATTGCCGACGAGATTGTTATGCAGAATACTCTCTCTGGCTTCTTGGATTTTAGTTCTTTTCAGAGAGTTCTGTCCGTCCCCGAGTTACGACTCTTCTTCAGAGTTCCTCCTGGTGAGTGACCAGCCAATACTGATGAATTTTGATGATTTTCTGGCCCTGTTATACCAGTTGGATTTGTTCTTCTAGGTTAGTAGGTGTCTACAGCAGCCAATCGGCTGTTCCACACCGCGGGAAAATATAAATACGAGTTGGACCCGGAATGAGACGTGTACCGTCTCAATATGTATATAATAAGGCTAGTATGAGAGATCTCTGTGCTAATTCAGGAGAATGTGCCACGATAAAAAATACGATAAAAGAAACTATATGCGATATGTCATATCAATACTACACGCGTAGAAACACTGCGACATAGTCGCGTCACAATCTTCGCTGCTTTTTCTCTCGCAACAATGTATTATATACACATATAATATGCTGAGATAAGCTTTAAGACGCAGTGATACCGGCGACGTGCGCTTAGAAATTTTGATGAGTGCTCATGCGAGCAGTAAACAACTGATCAGATTAAAAATTGGGAGATACATAGAGAATTATGGCAAAAAGTGGCTCTTAGTATATTTTTTTCCAAAACATTGCAAACAAATTTGTAGTTCCAGTTATCACTGGAGAAATGGCAGAATGTTCTATGGGTGCGCGGGTTGAATCGTAATGTCTAAGCCAAGAGCCACTCCACGATTAAAAAACACACATTTTGAGCATTATTTCATTTGATTCTACGCAGAAATGAATGAGAATTCGTGATTCAAAATTTTTGACAAGCAGATAACGACAACAGCTAGAAAATTGTACCGACATATACAAAAATAGTGTACCGAAATTCCGCGCGAATGCGCTGGCGAAATTTTCTCAGGAGACTCGTACGGTAACAGACGAAGGCGGAGACATATGCCGGAAAGCATTGCCGCTATATATTTATATATGTTAGACCGCGAGGTCTAGCCTCCTCCGTCGTCGTCAACTGTCGCCCGGCCTGTACCGCCGGGCCTCGTGTATGTATGTATATATATATACACACACGAGTGCGACACCGCGCGCTACCCATTAGCCCTACGTTAGGCGGACCTAGATGCTATATAAGAACGTGTATGTGTGCGGCTCTGGTGGCTGTTCATCGCCGGCGACTGAGCGGGTGACGGAAATAAAGACTCGTGCCTTGCCTTACCGACAATGCAAGTAGTTAAACAAGGGGGATTCTGGACCAACGCGTGTACGTGCACACGTACACGTCACACGTACACACCCACACATACAAACCGACTTCCAAGGTGTGGGGGGGGCATCTCGAAGATTCTGCGACACCATGGCGATGAGGGGGGTGGGGCATCTCGAAGATTCTGTGACAACATGGCGGCGAGAGGGGGGGGGGCATCAGACGTGAGGTATGATATTTCTTAGCCCATATGAGGTCCCATATTTCTTAGTCGAATTGTTTATTTATTGTTATTTATGTGTGTAATCAATATTCCTATGACCGCACAAGCAGAGCAGTATGAATGCTGCGAGTTACCGATATTTCTCAATTACATTGTTTATTCAAAGTGCACTCGAACGTTTTTTGGGGCGATGTTCGATGTGTTACAACGCGCCGCGGTGACGTCACAGCCAGAGCAGAGCGTTTGCTGCAACGAGCTAGCCGCGATATCTAAGATATCGCTGACATTTCTCCAAGACGTTTTATGATAAACAATGACAACGGCACACCAAATTAGCTATCATTCTCTTTGACAAACCTTAGAAAGGGAGAGCACCAGCATTACCACATTATTTGATCATCTCACATCTCGCGTAGAAATGATTTTATTGTATTGGAAGAAGTGAACGGAGAAGCATTGGAAGAACGTTGAGTGAGAGCATTAATAATGGATATACGCGATCGTGATAGAATCGATTTTCATTGCCAAAATATTATTTCCAAAATACAAATGTGTGCGGTGTTACCAGTTTTAATTAAACTCAAGGTTTTCAATGACGATGAGGTAAATTTGCCGATTTGGAGAGTAAGTATAAATAATATTCTTCTTTATTTCAAAATTTTCTTTGTGAAATATTATGATTGTGTTTTCAGAGGAGGATACATTGTAAATCCACAGCGCAAGATATCATACTAACGATGTCGCCACTTTGTTGATTTCATGTAAATTCATGTTGATCTAAAAAATATATTTTTTCCATAACATTGTTTATCGTTAACACTCGAAATTATGAGAACGCATGATTCAAGAGACATAGCGTTTAATACAAACCTGCGATTTTTTCATGATGATGCGTCAAAATTTATTTATCCAAATTTGGTTACCAACGATTGAGTTCGTGATCGTACGATCATTATTTTTTTCACTGGTTGAATATTTCGTAATAATTGTTTACTGCGGATTAGCAATTCGCGTCTCTTTAACGGTAATAACGTCGGATGCAATGACTTTTGACTGTGTCGCATGAAGACGGATGCAACGCTTGATTGGAACAGTCGCGAGCGCGTCTCATTTATACTGAATTTGATCTTTCATCTCATTTTAGTGACTAATTCTTAATTATTATTATTATTTCACTATGTGAATGCTATGAGGGAATAAAGCTGTGACAAGTTGAGACGAGTCGAGACGAGTCGAAAAAGTCGAGACGTTTCTATTGTGGGGAACCATCGAACATTATTTGAATCGTTTTCGTTGGTGTATAGGGTATTCAAAATATAGCAAACACAGACATGATATGTATTAAAATCTTTTTTTATTTTCAAGGAAAAATACACTTAATTCTCGGGGAATTTTGGACGAAGCCAATATTTTAGAACTAGAACATTTTTGATAGCGCAATTGAACTTTGAAGAATACTTGTGATATGGACAATCAGTGCGTACGCTTTTCTGCAATTTTGGTAACGATGGACACTCGAGATTATCAAGATTGATTATGAGCTCCGACCAACCATTCAAAAAATTCATCAACCATTCTCTCTTCTCCGGACCTTTAACGTAAATTACTCGTGCATCGCGCAAAATGTTTTGAAGAATTCTGTTTATAGCATTATATGGTATGGCACGATAGTTCCATGGTAAGCCGTGATAATTATTTGTCAACCAAGCATTTGTACATCTATATTTGACGGGCAAATCAATCCATACGCATGGTGGCTCAAAGAAAATGGTTGACGGTGTTCGATTGAAATCCGTTAAAGAAATAACAGAAAATTCTTTCAACACAAATTCGTTCGAGATCTTTTTGAAACCTTGCAAGTCAACCCCGTACTCCATCTCGGATACAACTGATTCCAATTACCCTCGCGTCCGATTTATAAGAAACATTCAATACACTCCCCCCCCCCCCCCCCCACGCAAAAAAAGCTTATGAATATATAGTAATAATAAAAACTATAAACAGTAAATAGAAAAAAATATACTGACGAACGTGTTCTTACACTATTTTTCTAGCATTACCACTGATGGGGTTATATTCGACAATACGGTCGTGTAAAATTAAACAATAAGCCGAGGTTTGAGCGGGAATGGGATTTACAGATTCGAATTCGAGGCGAATATCGACGGGGCCTGATTTCAACGATTCATTCTGCTTTGAACAATCGATAACAATTAGCGGCGCGTATTTCAAAAAGTCAACTTTGTTTATAAGTGGTTCGGGCTCCTTCTCGTAATAAGAAGACTGGAAATTTACATACATTTCATAGAGCAAAGCGTACTGATTGCGACTCATGTCAAGATTTAAGTTCCCATAAGGATAACTCTGTGAATTCAAAAATGTATGATGGCATTCGTGTCGGTGTTTGTCCTTGTCAATATCAACTTGTGCTTGGCATTGATGATAATCTTGCGATAGTCCTCGGCAAAGCCCAGTAACATACTCAGTGGTAGCGAGATATCAAAGTAGCCGGAAGCATCAGTTATTTGTAGGTCTTCTGCACTGGAAGCCCAGCCAGCGTTTTCCATTATCGACGTCTGACTAGGGTTCTGAGACACGTAATTCTTCATTACGCTCGTGAGACCGACATTTTTACAGGGTCAATCTCAACAGGGTTTAGCTCGTATCGTATCTCCTCGAATAAGTGACAGATGGTGTTGGTGACCAACTTTGTGCTCGTGGTGGGAGTTTGTCCATCGGCTCCTGTTAATCTACCGCTAACGTGCAGCGAGCTCTTGCTCGGCAACAAGCACAAATCTTGATGCTGCACGGCGATACGAATTTCATCGTTGTTATTGAAGGTTGCCGAGGCGAATGGTTGATGCCCGTGTATCTTGTAATGTGCAATGGCATCATCAAACATCACGGGTTTTTGTATTTTTAAGATTTCCGACATTGTATGAAGCAAGTAATTGTAATACGACAAGAACTTTTTTTTATTTTGTTTGAAGTTTCAGACCCAGACTCTTCAGATATCGAATGTTCTGACGTGTTAGCTCCTTACGAGGCGCTCGGCGAATGTTTCGTTCGAGGCATGGTCGTTCAAATTTATACCCGTTACCGCTCTTCGACTCAAACACAATTCCCATTTTTTAGGATTTTATGTGTAGCCGGATCGTTATTAGCTCGCCACGAAAATTCACCAATTCGCCGTCTTGATCGACAATTTTTAGCTGTAGATTGTGTATCAATTTAACGGCAACTGGGAGATATGCGATGTGCGGAGGTACTTAGATAATTTTATACCCTGGCGGCATAGTAGGAAAAAATTCGTGAATCGTATGAACTCGTTGTCCGTTGATATACGCTCCCGAGGTTATGTTACACTCAACTCGTAGAGAATTTATCTGGAGAATAGTAACGGGTAAATCAGATTTATGGGTAATATTAGCTGGAAGGATGCGTGGTGTAAAACCCAACAGTCTACCAATAGAATCACTCGGTTCAAAATTTATCTCACGATTGCTTTTAATTTCATTGCACAGAGTATTATTGGGTTTCAAAATGATGGCGATATCACTATCAGATAGTACTTTTTGCAGGTAGCTCTCAATATCCTCAATTTCGTAGCTCCCAGTTGATATGGTGATAATCTCCGTACCCACATAAAATTTGTTATTTTTCTCGTCTATATTGGGAATTGAATTGAAGGTCAACAGTTCAAGGAGACCCAGAGTATAATTTTTATTCGGTGACAATTCGATCGGGGGAAAATAATGAGCTTCGAGTATGAACGATGCACCTGACAATGTGAATGTAAAAGATTCATCCATCGCGTCTAGCATTCAACTAATGCTACGACTCGTGTAACGACCCCTTTTATAATTGACCATTGAGAAACTTGAGGCACAAATGTCCACACACTACTGTATCGTAGACTTGATATTTTTGATAATTGTAATACACAATGCGACCAACACCGGGGTATTTTCTTAAATCTGGTGGTGGTCGAAGATCACCGAACCTGTCGAAGTACATTACTTTCTCATTCTTTTTCACGTATGCGACCCAATGCGTGCCTGGACCGTCGTTATCGTCAAGATTGACGATATCTGATTCGTATTTTCGTGGTCCATTCTTTGGTAACGCATTTCTCATGTAAACACCACGAAAATGTGGAATATGCATGATTCTGGCGAACTTTGATAAATCAGCGTCGGTGAGCGCTCGGTGTGGTAGCCTTAGTCGTTTTTTACATGAAGACCCATGCCACTTTTGTACGGTTTAAGATGAAGACCCTTTCCCAACGCTGTACTCTCGATTGCCTCGTTGTGACGTTTACTCTCCTCGAGAGCCCTTTTCGCGGCCTCGGCATCGTTCACAGCTTTGGCAATGCCCGCTGCACCACCAGCCAGAGATCCGGTGGCACTCAATTCCGCGAAAAGAGGTATGAGAAAGGGTAAAACCCTGCCAATGTTTGGTGGTACGGGATGAACGCGCGGTAATTGGATGTTCCTCTTGCCACCGGCATTTCTTACAGCTGCGCGTGCGCCCGCGAGAGCTCAGCGTTCGCGCCGGGAGTCAAAGAGGTTTTCGCTGCTCTGATAATACGCTTTATCGAGACTTTTTTCGCTCGAGGCTTCTTCTTCTTCCTATTCTTCTTCTCCCTAATACCCATACCGAGCTTAGTTTTAGTTTTCTTCAGGTTCGCAACTCCCCAGGCTGTAGCTTTTTCACTCAAATTTGCGTCTTTTGCCAAAACACGTCTCCGAGCTTTATCCTCGAGTGTTCTATCAGCCGCGTGTAGAGCTTCGATGTTTTCTCGATTTTTAGAATACGCGATATCGTGATATTTACAAGCAGCATCGAGGGCATTGATCCCCGGATCACCTCGTTCGAGTCTCTTTTTCAATTTGGTGCCAGGACCGCAATATTGATAACCAGGCACATGCAGTTCGATGGGAAGCCGATTGATGAGTTTGTTGACAGGTCCCTTTCCGTGTCCGATCGTTACTCGACGAAGGATAGTTGTAGACTGAGAAATTTTGTTTCGAATTGCCTACTTATCGATATTCTGCTCTCGTGATGTGCTCTTTCCCGTAGAAAGTACAAAATGATACTGAGACAATTTTTTTCGATGCTTCTCATATTTATATCATTACCCACACGAAATCATCATTATCCTTATAAAAAGGCTCAGTCGTGTCTCGAGACGTCAGTTATTCTCGAGATGAGGTTTTAATCCAATCGATCAGATTACCCATGAAAATTGTTTACGATCTCGTGCAAGACGGCGCGAGGAGACGAGGGAGGAGGCGACATGGGGAACTGTTGCCGAGTAGTGTACGCGCAGTATTTTGCGGTCCATCCAACTGTGGAAAGACTAACGCGCTCTTTACCCTCATTACACATCCGAACAGTTTGAGATTTGAGAATGCGTACGTGTATTTAAAATCTTTGAATTAACCAAAGTAGATATTTCTCAAGCGTTTGCTCGAATCTGTGAAAGGAGTACAATATTTTCCTTTCGCCGATCACGAGCAAGTCATTAAACCCGAGGAGGGTGGGTCGAATTCGATCATGATTTTCGATGATATTGCCTGGGACAAACAGGATAACGTGAGAGCATTTTTATGCATGGGACGACACAGAGACGTGGACTGCTTTTACCTCTGTCAAACGTATGCGCGTATTCCGAAACATCTCGTATGCGATAATACTAATCTATTCGTACTCTTTAAGGGCAGGGTAGGGTTAATTCGTGTAAAAAAGGCACATTTTTATGATTTTTTTTTGACGAAACGGTTGAAGTCTATTTATTTAAACCAATAGTACATTAAAATGTGACATTCGAAGAATATTGTGTCCAATTTTCACGAAGAAATATTGAAAAATACGGCGATGGCAGCAATATTTTGTCAAGCGTCTCGGAAAAAAGTTGAATTGCGGTGCTCATCATAACTCCGTGCTGGATCATCTGAAATAAAAAAATCAAAGTTATATCGTTAGATAAGGAGTTTCCCCAGGTAACGCGGGGGGGGGGGGGGGGGGGGGTCGAAATACAATTTTTTTAGATTTTGGGAACACTTTAAAGGGATTAACGCGATTTTGAGCGAAAAAATCGGTTAATTTGTTGTTACAAAATGAAAAATATAAACAAATTTGAAAAAACTCTCCAGCGTTACCTCGTAAATTATGTACAGAAATAGTGTGCAAAATTTCAAAAGGATCGGTACACTAGTTTTTAAGTTATGATGGGCACCGACTTTGAAAATGTGAGTTGTGGGAACAACGCTTTAAAGTTTGGATCACTAAAAAATTTGAGATGAAACGTTCGTAAGTGAGTTTTATTGGCTTACCTCACACTGAATCATCGATGCCAGGTCCATAAAGGACGTTGCTGTCATCCAGGATGTCTAAAGCATCTTTTTGCTCTTGTCTACGACGAATCCTGCCTTCTTTCGTCGGTTTTCCGCTTTCTGATCTGCTCGGCCCATACGCATAGAGTCAGATGATCGCGCCCATTTATGAGGGTTTGGTTCACTACTGATTCCCATTTCTTGCATGAAGGTTAGTAAAGCAAAAGAACCTTCATTGAAGACACAGGCTGCCACATAAGCTACAATCTGGACAATGACAGAACTTCCACCCACGTGCTTTGGTGAGATTTTCCAAATAAGTTGGTTCAAACTCTCATTGTTATTCTGCGTAAAGCCTCCGACACGTCGCTCTAGGAGGGCATCTTTGCTCAGATCTTCATAGATGGGCTTGATGGCATCCAAAACATCCTTAGGAAGAGCACTGTACGTGTGTATAGCGCGCTCCGGTCAGGTAGGCAGAAAATTCAGGCAGGTATAAAAATACTCATAATTCAATTTTGCTCCGATCGACTTGAAATTTAGACACGATATTCTTGAAATATTATGCTTTCAGTTAAAATTTAAAAAAAAATCGGAAATAATTTTTTTTAAACCCTACCCTGCCCTTAAATAGGATGAAATGAATTTGAAACATGTATATGATGACCGCATAAATACCAATATGTCGTATACGCAATTTAAAAGTTTATGTTCAAAGTGCTGAAACGACGGTAAATATGGGTTCGTGGTAATAGACAAGGATAGTGAATTGAACAAGGGTCGTTACAGGAAGGGCTTTGATTGCTTTATAAATTTGTAGCCTTCAACGTTATCACGGAGTTGGAGTCTAACCTTAAAGGCGTCAATATGCACAGAGCTGATCTAAATAAGGAGAAACATATTTTGTGTCAAGTCGTGAGCGCGAGCGACAGAAATATGAAAGAATTTTTTAGGCCGGTGGTAGCTCCGCTGCAAAAACTAGTCGATCAGTCGTCATCGTTGGTAAAACCGGAATCAGCTATCAAGAATGAGCCAAATGTTGAATGATTCGTGAAAACGGAGGACGAATATACCGACAATGAGGATGATCGATTTGAATATACATTTGAAACGGTTCACGGGGATACCTCGGAAGAAAATATTAGTATTGAGGATGATATTAATGACGATTTGTCTCAAAATTATTTGAAAATGTTCGACACGAAGGAGAAGAAAGAATTGGATACGTCGTATGGAGTGCGAAAATTACAGGGAAATCGTTTAATGATCAAAAGTTCACCAATTACGTTTGAGCAAAATGTTATTCATGTCGGTGATAAGACTTATGATGAAAGTGAGGGTTTACTGGCATTGATATTTGAAAAATCACCTGATCTATCCCTCGTAAAGGTGAATGATATGGAAAGTTATCGTGAAATCCTCGACTCGACACACGCCTATAGAAAACATTACATCAGTGATTGTGCAATTCGCAAGGATAAAAGCGTGAAATTCAAAAATATAATTGCACCAATGATCGCGTCACCTTTGAGAAAATCTGCGCCAAAGAGACACTCGGAGCGATTGGGTAAAGGCTTACCACGATCCAAAATCGTTAAAAGGAACAGTAGCCTGGATTACGTTTATTGGGACGACCCTAACGAATTAGTCGATAGGTTGCGGCTACTCTTTGCCTCCCAATCAGCCGGAAATTTTAGTCATTCGAATGGGATCGTTTCTATTATCGAAGAACTGCGTGAAGCTGGAATCATTTATTAATGCTGCTTAACGAGTATTCGAGCGCAGTATTATCGCAACACCCAAAATGAGCGTTGATGTGTTTGGCCATCATTTGAGAAGGAGTAGGAATACTGGTACCGATGGTGGTCGAGGTCCTCCCGGAGAAAGCTTCAAAATCACCGTCGACGGTCAATACGATATAGACAATCGAAGATTGTGCAATTTAGGCGCCCCCGTCGGCGAACACGATGCCGTGTCTGTGCGAGTGATGCAAGCTGCTATTGAGGAAAAATTTAGACATATATACACCGTTACATCTGCCTTGAGAAATAATATCGATGAGTGTGAATCGATGCTTCAAGTCCTCGAATCGAAATTTCAAGAACACGCGAATCACGAGCGAGCGAATGACGCATCGGTACAAGAACTTGCTGCACAAGATTCCGAGCTTATTACTCGTGTGAGCAACTGAGATCACACGAATACAGTGTGACGTACGCTATACAACATCTGAAAACGCGAATCGAAGCTCTCGAAAAATCCACTTTACGCCATTCACAAATTTTGTCCAATCATCCTGGATTAATTGTGTCGGAGCATGGAAAAACAGGCGATAGCGGATGAACTCCATAAATCAGCACGGAGAAATTATCCGCGTCGTCACGTTGACATGCGAGGATTGGACGAGACGTGGCAAGCTGATCTTGTTGATATGTCGGACAGTACAATAATGGCTACAAATATCTACTAACAATTGTAGATATTTTTTCAAAGTATGCTTGGATCGTACCAACGAAAACGAAAAGTGGCAAGGATGTGTCGAGTGCCATGGCGACGGTTCTTAAACTTGGTCGCACCCCAAAAAAATTGCACGTCGATCGCGGTAAAGAATTTTATAAAAGCGAATTCAAGAATTTGCTCCAACGCCACGGAATCAGCCTGTACTCAACCTTCAGTAACATGAAAGCATCGATATGCGAACGTTTTAATCGCACGATCAAGGATACAATGTGGAAACAATTCTCCCTACGTGGATCGTACAAGTGGATCGATATACTAAAAAATTTGATCACCAATTACAATAATTCCAAGCATCATACGATAAAGATGAGGCCTCGCGACGTTACCGCACGAAATGAAAAAAATATCTTGGTACACGTTTATCGAAATACAAAAGTTAATCGAACGCGAAAGATAAAATTCAAAGTTGGCAATAAAGTACAAATAAGCAAGTATAGACACGTTTTCGAAAAACTTTATACACCAAATTGGACAACGGAAATATTCATCATAAGTAAAGTCATACGTACCAATCCTCTAACGTACAAGTTGAGAGATTATCAGGACCAACCGATCGAAGGCGGCTTCTACCAAGAAGAACTCGTACCAGTCAAATATCCAAATACTTACCTTGTGGAAAAAGTTATTCGTAAACGTGGAAATAAATTACTTGTAAAATGGCTAGGTTTTGATAGTTCGCACAATAGCTGGATAAACAAATCTGATTTGTAATTTTTTTACTTATATATATATATTTTGTTTATTTATATATTTTTTTTTTATTTATATTTTATTTATAAGTTCAATAAACAATAAAAATAATAAACGAATTAAAAAATGGTTTTATAGTTCATTTTCAGGCATGATTAGTACAGTGAAAAGATATAAAGTTTATTCACTTTTTACATTATGTGAATGAACTATTAGTCTGTAGGTACACAGTTCCCTCTCATCTATCCACCCCTTTCACTCCATACATGGACATCTTTTCAGGGTGGTATCACAATTGAGATACGTCATCGAGGTGATGGTTTCAGCGATTGGATAATACCATGGATGTCGTATTATTTTTTTAACTTTACTTTGCGTTGATGGACGTGGCGTAGTGAATCCAAGCTCTCGTTTCGCGATCCATTTCTCCAGTTCACCACTTCTAATGCCGCGAGTACGATTGGCTACCCAGGCTTCCGTTGAACTACAGAATTTGGAGGAATTTCCATATTCCCAGTCCTCGGGTCGACAGTGGGGGGAGGCACCCTCATAATCCTCCGCATCGAAGAAGTGTATGAATTTGTGTCGATTTTCACTATCCCACTTTCTAGCCCAATCTAGCCATGCACTGGTGTAACTATAGGGATGAGGTCGCGACATACTACCTCTCTAATATGAGTGAAGTCTCAAATTGAAATTGAACTGAATGCTGCAGCGCGTTTAAATATTCTTTTCTCTACTGTAGCGGGAGATGTATCATATAAACAAAACTTCTTAGTGGCGTCGATTGTGAATGAAAAAACGATATCGTATCACTTCTATAATAGTATATGCGATGTGATCCTAGAAAAGGTTACCTAAAGAAATCTAAACAAATGCTCGCGCTCAAGTGGTACGTAAGCCGAGTGTGTTTAGAAAAAAATGTATAATATATACAGAAGTTTTATTTACATTGGTTCTTCAAACATTCTTCTCACTATACACTTCTATAATACTATATGTTGATAATTCAATGCCCTACGGAAGAGTATCAGTCGTATTTGGATATATTATCCGTTTATCATCATTCCAACTTAGAGCTATTTTTTTCTGACTCACAGTTTCGACATTGTGATATTTGCTGCAAATTAAATTTTGATTTTTCATTAAAATTTAATTGTCGAAGAGACATTGTTTTATAATCGTCAAATGTTATCGTTTTCAGTGTAGCTCTCTTCACACCTTTCGCACGCATTTTGGTCGAGTTTTGCACTCTAAAACTGTACATTTTGGCTCTTAATCCGACAAATTCTTGCATAATTTGGCCACTATTTTCATCCTTCATGGGACCCAAAACTTTCTTATCAACTAACGGCATACCATACGGATAGTCTGCTGAATAGTCGGATGTGTCAAACCTGTGAATGTCGCGTTTCATAATTTCGTATATATCGGGAGTCTCTATGTGATAAAGTAAACTGTCGGTATCGGTGTACATTAGTTTAGCTCGATCGTCAAAAGTTTGCTTTATATAATTGTAATGAAAGTCATAGATCTATGTTTTCGCCATATCGAGAATACAAAAACCAGTATATATAGGTTTGTTAAATTTTACTTGAGCGCGTGTCAATTCAATAATAACAGTCGCCTCGTCGAGTATGGTGCAGCTATGAAACGTTGGTTTTGCTATGAGAGCTCGAGCTCCACACCTGCCATCCCATTTAGTAACGAGTCGTATATCGCGATGGTTTCTTACATTTTCCATAGTTTTACCAAAAACGGCGCTATTCATGAGTTTGTAGAAATTTTGTTGAAAATCATTTGTGGATTTTTTTCATAAGTTGTTGTTCAAATTAATGATTTTTTGCAGCCAGGGATTTTGTTGAAATTTAAGAATTCTGTAAACTTTAACGAGTTTTAAGCCCAAATGTATTGCTTCAAATTTTGATAGTGTATGATGTATCGATTTTTACGATATAGTGTTGTCATTAATTTTGCATGCTTACTGCCAGGCGGTACTTAGGGTTCAGGCCCCAGGGGTAAGTCTTTGTGCAGTGCGTGTAATTCTTACGGATACTCTAAATCGACTTCGAAAATATATCCTATGGCATTGCCACCCGGAATATCGCGTGGATCTATCGACTCTTCCTCTTCCCCCATCCACTCGAAAGACCCAGTAGGAAGATATTGGCTCATTGCTGCACCATACAAATTATTTACATCGCAATACATAAGATATGTTTCAGGCTTGTTTGGATCGAATTATGCTCCCATATAACGATTATTAGCTTTTGCATATCGATTCGAACACTGTGACGATCCGCCTCGAATACCTCTTTCTATAAACATGAGCATATCCACATCCGTCAAGAGCTCGAGCTTCACACCCGTAGATTTTAGCGCCGCATCGAAAGCCAATCCGGGAGCAGTGTAATAATGCAGTGGATCAAGGTCATATGTCATTTTACATTTCAGTCGGAAATTTTCAAAAATGTCAGCCAAAAGAAGGACATCAGTTTTTAAATAAAGATCCGAGTATTCTCTCAAGGTTTTCACATTAAAAACGGCCCACACTGTGCATGCGTGACAATACTCAGCGTCTGATATGCCTTCGTTCTTTAATTGTGAATACAAATTTTGTTTCGTCGGTAGTTCAGTCTCGTCGAGTCTCTCCCAACTGTCTACGTAATCATAAGGAAAAACACCTTTTCTCGTTAATAAATCGAATTCTTGTACGTAATCAGAATGCCTCCTCGTGATTAGCTTTTCATCGTTACTAAGATACAACGCTACAGATACACTGCTCTTGACACTCGATGGCATGAATCTGAATGAATCTACGAATCGATAATCTATGATAGTACCCTTGACACTCTTCGTGAATGATATGTAATTTTCCATATTTACCGGCAAAAGTTTGATCGACCCTTCAAATTGGTTGGCAAGCGCTTTAATTAAAAAGTGTGAGTCGTAGCCTGATAAATTATGAAACACTACTGGAATGGTATGTGAGTTTTTAAAATTCAAATTACACCCTTCATGTGCTGCACCTCGATATTTACCTAAAAAATGACAATGACCACGATGCTTAATATCTTCGGGACAAATGGTTTTCCGCAAATATGACAATTTTTGGTAAAAAGGAGTTTCATTTTTTCATCGTGACTCATCGGATTCATTCGCTTGATCGATTTCAAGCTTGCGCTTAACGGTTTAGCTATTTCTTTTAATTCGTTGACAACCCATTCTATATAATCCTTGTTACGATAAATTTTTTATTTTGATAGAGAATCATCGAAACTACATTTAAAATAATATGCAATACTATGTGGGATATGTTTCTGATAGGCATTAGTATTTGCATAGTCTTTTGGCATCATTGGATTCAAGATGCATTCAAGATCTGCGTAAATTGTGAACGGAACGTCTATTTTATGTTTATAATTTTTGAATTTTAGAATTGAATCCTCACCGCTTGGCATAATGATGCTCGTCTTATTTAAGACTGCACAATCAATACCGTGTTTTTCAAGTCCACTTTTCGTATTCCAATGCGACAAACAACGGTCACAAAGCCATGTGCTACATTTATGGTTTGAAATTTGCGACCTTACCAGTCGAGAACGATTTTTTATCCAAGCAAAATGATAAACTGTATTGATGTTTATTCCTAGTTGTTCATGACTATCTTCGGTACTTGCTTCATGCACGAGCAAGTGAATCGTACGCCTATCGGATTTGTTACGGCTAACGTGAATGGGTTTGGTTTGGCTTCATTACGACGCTTTTTATCCTCATCGCGCTCAAGTCCATACACATTGATTGTTAAATTGTTCATTTTTTCAAATGTCGCAATATCTTTCAATTGCATAAGGAAGTCTATACCTTCATACTTTAATATTGTGTTGAAGTGAGGATATGAAGTTGGACGAGTCGCATGTGATGAGCTTGGATGCAGAGCTGCGGGGATGGCCCACAGGAAACAGTAGGGGTCGTCGTTTTGGATGTTGACGACTGCTTTCTTATGTTGAATATCACGTGGAAGTTCGATTAATGTTGACAATCCTCCGCGTGATGGTACATGTCTGTTGATGTTCACGGTCAAATTGATGATTTCTACCATGGACCAGCCCGAATCTTTTTCTTGAAAGGCTTCGACTTTCACAAGTAGTTTTTGCGCTAACTCAGCATACCACTGCTTAAAATTGATCGTTGTGTACATTTATTCATTTCGCGTGTTGAAACATTTAATCTCCTCAATGATATCGGTATTTTTGGCGATTGAAAATTTGCACGCAAGAACACAGTTCACTTTGACACTGCTGTCCTTTAATAAAATGTTTTTCAATCTTCTGACGATCAAATTTTGTGAATCTGCGAGAAAACGTTTCACATCTTTATGCCCGAGATTTATCACTATTCCGGTACGAATACTTCATCCGAAAGCAGTCACGGAATCTTCCCACTGAACTCTATCACTTCGTCGCGAAACACCTGCACCAACTTTTTGCAAAGATTTAATTTTCACGTTTATGGTTTTGAGAATTCCGATTGTCGCGGAAATACGATTCTTCTGTCCCAGAGTTGTGACTGTTTTCAATAGGTTGCTCAAAAATGTAATATTTGTGATCCCATTTTTTAACCATTGTTCACTGTCGCACACCGACAACTTGTCTTTGAGCGATTCGTATGCTCTCTCCATAATTTGAATCAACTTCTGAAATTTGTTTGACACCATTATGGTATACGCAACAATAATTAGATGTGAGATATTATTCAGGCTCGGGGATAGAACACACAATGATGTAAGCCCTTTGCTCGCATGGTTCTTTATAAGAGAGACACTAAAAAAAAATGGGGTAATGCTGGTGCTCTCTCTTTCTAACGTTTGTGAAAGCGAATGATAGCTAATTTTTTGGGCCGCTGTCATTGTTTATCATAAAACGTCTTGGAGAAATGTCACCGATATCCTAGATATCGCGGCTAGCTCGTTGCAGCAAACACTCTGCTCTGGCTGTGACGTCACCGCGGTGCGTTGTAACACATCGAACGTCGCCCCAAAAAACGTTCGAGTGCACTTTGAATAAACAATGCAATTAAGAAATATCGGTAACTCGCAGCATTCATACTGCTTTGCTTGTACCGTCAGGAATATTTATTACACACATAAATAACAATAAATAAACAATTTGGCTAATAAATATGGGGTAACGCATACCTCACGCCTGATGCCCCCCCTCTCGCTGCCATTGTGTCACATAATCTTCGAGATGCCCCCCCTCACCCCCATGGTGTCACAGAATCTTCGAGATGCCCCCCCGCATCTTGGAAGTCGGTGTGTATGTGTGGATGTGTACGTGTGACGTGTACGTGTGCACTAACACGCGTTGGTCCAGAACCCCCCTTGTTTAACTACTTTGAAGCAATTAATTAATGAGCCATGTGAGACTGAAAGAGGCTGCGAACAGAGCGATTATATGTAGAGACTATAAGAGAATGGGCGTGGAAAAATTTATTGAAATGATTCATAGTACTGTGAATGTTATTGAAGAAGATAATAATGTGGATGTCTTAGCAAATATAGCTGTGAGTGCGATTATAAAATGTATTTATGAAGTGGCGCCAAGAAAGGCAGAGATGAGACCTATAAATTAGGACAAACAGGCAAGAGCGAAAATGCATGCGAATCGTATCGATAGTTAAGAAACAAAGTGGTGGACGAGTGTAGAAAAGCAAAGCAGCGCAATCTAAAAATAATGTCGGACAATAACAAGAAAAACCCTAAACTAATGTGGGGGTCGCTCAAAAAATTGTTAAAGGGTAATAAAACATATTAATTATATATGTACGGAAATGCAAAGTGGTAGTATAATATATAACAATGTACGTGAAATGGCTAATACATGTAACAGATACTTTGTAGATAGTCTAATAATGATTACTGATGTTCGCGCGAGGATCTGGGTAGCGGGAGAGGTGATGGTGAACGAAAAAAGTAGAGATGATCACACTGAAGATCGTCGATTTATTTTTGGTTTAAGCTGTAACGGCACAGGCACAGAGCAGGGCTGAGAATGACGCGCTTGTCGTTCGAGCTGTTCAGACTAACGTTTACGCGAACTTCGCTTGAGCCGGTCACTTAGACGTCCGAGAATTAGTCCGAGATGAGATGCCACGTTAGAACTTGAGAAAATAATTAGAATTTGAGAAGGCCGAGGTCGAATACTTGGGTTATAACAAAATGAAAACTCGCGATGACACGTCTACACTGATAGAGATCTCGTGAGAGAATGGCCGAGGAGCCGGTTCCGGTCCGGCACGAGGCGAGCCGGCAAGCAAAGGAGAGGGGGGAACGTCGAGCGGACATCGATCGACTAGAGCTCCTCTATCGATCGGAAATGACTTTGAGCGGCGCGTTTGAATCCCTCTTCGGTGTCGCCGAAACAACTGAAGATAATGATAATGTGGAATTAGAAGCGAATACATATACAGATAGTGAATTTGGAATCTAAAGATCTGGAATAAATGCAGAAAAACTAAATCGGATACTCAGTAAACTGGAAAACAAAAGTGGTACGGAAGAAGGAATAACGATGGTAATAATGAAAAAAGTGATAATCGTAGCAGGTGCAAAAATATGTGTCATATTTAATAGATCTTTAGAAGAAGGATTTTTCCCTAGCGAATGGAAAGAA
Source organism: Netelia virgata (assembly GCA_951802705.1). Classification (NCBI taxonomy): domain Eukaryota; kingdom Metazoa; phylum Arthropoda; class Insecta; order Hymenoptera; family Ichneumonidae; genus Netelia; species Netelia virgata. The sequence continues at coordinate 15,279,647 of OX637866.1, forward strand.
GCCATAGTGGTCCCTATACCGAAGATACAAGAAACAAAAAAAGTTGAAGAATTTAAACCAATCAATAAATTACCGATTTATGAGAAAATATTAGAAATTATAGTACACGTCAGTTAGTGCAGCACATGGAGAGTAATAATCTGTTGGATATGTGCCAATCCGGGTTTAGAGCGAAGTATTCATGTGAAACAATCCTACAATGGGCTGTATCAGAGTGGGAAAAGAGTATTGGCGAGGGAAAAATGATAGAAGTCATATTTTTAGATTTAAGAAGACCATTCGAATTTGTCACAGGTAATGGATGTACGGGTACGCGAGAGAGTGGACGAACAATCACAGTTCCGGAAAACACAAATTATTTATTAATATCATACGTACAAATAGAAGAAGCCGATGTCGTGAGAAAAAGACGCTCACGCTAATAATGGCGTGAACGCATGCGAAGCAGTTGAAGCGTGAAGTTCATGCTTCAGAAGGTAGCGTAGTCAGTGAATAGAGAAATAACCAGAGCGGCGTGGGGAGACGCCACGCCGACGTCGTAGGGCGCGCTCGTATCGCTAGCGCAGGTCGGTAAATACGATCTCCAACAGAATTAGTGGATAGAAATATTTTGCTAAAGAAAATAGAGTGGTATGGAATAGAAGGGGAAGCTGGTTTAAGAGGCAGTAATACCCAGCGGAAAATTCAGACGGCTTCGCTTTCGGCGCGGTAGTGCAGATCTCGTAACATTTGGCTAAGAGTCACTGCTGACTACCGCTAAATGGCATGGCGCACGTATGCTACGAAGCCCCGGTACAACAAGGCAAGCCAAGTGCCGAGGACTCGTAGCGATATGCAACCGCCCCCCCCCCCCCCGGCCGCTGCCCCGCGGACAGAAATAGACGAAGCTAAAACAACAGAGTCGCGAGAACCGATATCACTTCCTCCGCCATATGGATATATATACATATATATATAGAGAGAGAGAGAGAGAGAACCGCTCAAGAGAACCGTTTGACGAATCCAACGAGCCGAGTCGAAACACGATCGAGGATTTTCGATTCTCGGTCGCACATCTGAAACTCGACAGCATTCTGCACATTTTTTGACACATATTGAAAAGAACTGCAAAGTGTTCGCGAAATATTATGGTGCTTGACAAAAATAAATTCTTCCGCATATATCTTTGCTGACCCATTCACAAATATGCATGTATATATGGATATCTATATATTGTGACGTTGCACAATTTTAACCTCCCTCCCCCGCTGCACCAGCTCCCCCCAAAGGCAGCCGTTCCACCAATCTAAAACATAAAATATAAGTAAGTATTCCTTTCCCGTATAGTATTTTTTGTAAATGGTGCAAACACTTACGCGACGCCCCGAAGAATATCACGGACGCCCAGAAGAACTCATCAGCATCCCCGGGACAACCCCAACTCCACAGCAATAACCTACAAGAAAATAACAACTGCAAGAAAAAAGGAAAAGGAAAACATAAACCAGTGGAAGATAATTTACCGGCTTTGACTAGGAGATCACCCGAAGTCGTCCTCGCCATCAAGAATACCGCACTCACACCATCACGAGACCGCCACATCAATGTTGTTACAACAAAATTTTAGCCCGCACTCTCCAAATAAACCACCGGCACATGTCATCGCCACATCTCATCAGCTGTCCCCGAGCCATCAATCGGCGAAGGTGACGTAACAACCGAGGAGATGGCAGCAGCGTCCGGCGACATCGATAGCCTTCCCACCCGTCCTACTTACCCGACACCTTACCCTACGATATCGATCAATTTCCCGTTACGCCCAGTTCCCGATAGAGTCTCCCCCAGCATTGTCCCCAGAAATATCGACCCGAGTGTCCCTTCACCTATCGACCCGTGACCCAGGCGCCCAATAATCGATCAAGGATCTTCCGTATCTCGTCCAATCAGAGGCACGGGAGAAAAATTCGCGAACACGAAAACTCAGCAAGTTCCGGTACGCCATGTGCCGGCACTTTGCGACGAGCTGTATTAGAGGAGAGACGTTAAAATAATTAGAGCGACGAGAGAAGAGTTAGAGTGTGAGGATAGTTAGAGATAGAGAAGTGCGAGAGTGTTTGAGAGTAGTGAGAACGGAGTGAGTGAGAGAAAGAGAATCGAGGAGCGAAAGGAGTAAGGCGAGGATACGAGGACGAATTTTGGAAGAGAAAAACGACGACCCGGCAAATCAAGGAACAAGAGAGAGAGAGAGAGAGAGAACGCGAGAGCAAAAGAGAAGACGTAAGTGTTTGCACTGTTGAAATTTTGGCATCGACTTCTGTCCATTTTTGTATTCCGGCCCCGTGATAAAAATTGTATTCGAGTCCTCCCCCCCCCCCCCCCCCCCATTCTTGTTCCCGGCTTGGAGTTTTCCCGGACATTAATTATCTCCGTGAATTTTCACGGAGAAATAGATAGATATCGTGCGAAGTGGAACGGCTGTGTAGATTTAAGAAAAATTACAAAGTTAGAATACGAGATTCCCATACGGCCTTCGACCGTCCTCGTTACCCATTGTTCGCGACACCCGTGTTTACGTTTTTTTTGTACAGCGTCCCGAATTATCTCGTCCAAGTTTCGCACTTGGCGAAATATTATTTCGCACATTCAAATTTCGACCAGTGGTAATCATTAAGAGGCCGTCGAGTCGGAGAACCCACCCTGAGCTACCCCAATATCCCTTCTCCCCTAGTCTCCCAAAATAATTGTCTGTACCCCCCCTCCCCATTGTGATAAGACTTATTTTGTTATTTTTTGTTTGTAAAAATAACTGGCGCCCATAAATATGAACTGTATAAATTCTTTGTTTTTATATTGCCCCCGAGATCGTCCGCCGAAGCTAATAGTATACATTTTTTTTCTGTGATACGTACTTATGTTAACTAGTGATAGATAAATAAAATAAGGGTTATTATATTTTTGTGAATTCGTGTCGCCCATATCAAATAATTTGTTTTTGTCCCCCACCTTTCCCCCAGTTATTCCTTCCCCAACGGCGTGACAATATATATATATATATATCCAGGTATGCATATACCCATTCATAAATATGCATGTATATATGGATAGCATGTATATATGGATGCATGTATATATGAATATCTATATATATATGTTGTGACGATGGTCTACCCCCAGCCACCCTTTTTTTCTTCTTTCCCATGCGCCTCTCGCATTCCTTTCCTGCCTACGTGACTTCCTACAGCTACACCCTCGCTATCGCTGGGACATCTCTCCGTCAGAACGTAGCTAGTCGTTGTTTTCGGATAAAGGCCCAAAACCTCCTTTTTCCATTTTCCACAGTCCAGCCATAAATCACCTACATGGCCTGACCTGCCTCAAACTCGAAACACCTGCAGCCCCCATTGTCTCCCTAGACGTTTCCGTTTCCACAACGTTCTGACTCCCAAATTCTTTCCCCACCACACTACGACTTTCCCACGGGTTAATGTTATAAGAACCACCTTCCTCCTAGGCTAGTCAGTTAGTAGTTTCCGATCATCTAAGCAGCAACGTTACGCTGTCTGTTGACCCACTGAAAATAAAGTCTTGTGTTTCCCGATTAAGTGTCTACCGCGTTTTTCCTCTCAACTACCGCGTTCCGTAGCCGAGTCGGCAGCTCCAATCATAACAAATAAGTAAATAAATAACTCGCGCCATCACAATATATATATATATATAGATATCCATATATACATGCATATTCGTGAATGGGTATATGCATACCTGGATATCTACAAAGATATATGCGGAAGAATTTATTTTTGTCAAGCAGCATAATATTTCGCGAACACTTTGCAGTTCTCTCCAATATGTGTCAAAAAATGTACAGAATGCTGTCGAGTTTCAGATGTGCGACCGAGAATCGAAAATCCTCGATCGTGTTTCGACTCGGCTCGTTGGATTCGTCAAACGGTTCTCTTGAGCCAAATGCATATACGTCAGATAATGTAATAAGGAGTCTAAAAATTGCGACTGAGAATGGAAAATTCTCGGTCCAATGTTCGACTCGAATATTTTTATTCGTCGAACGATGCATCTATAGCATCGTCGATCAAGCATGGCCAACGTCAGGCGAGAAAGTGCGATCTCGGCGGCGGACGACTCTCATCAGCGAGCGACAGGGATATATTTGCGCTCTGGTCGAGAAACGCAAAGTTGCAGATTCCAAAATACAGAACGTTCGCAAACGTGCTGTGAGCAACCCATCGAGTTTAAATTTGGACACGACATAGAGAATATTAGCCGAAATAGGGTCTTGGTATTTTTGCTGGAAATTTCGAAAAACAAATCCCACTATCCGTGATAACCATTACAAAATATATATATTATCTACATATATATAAAAGACGTATATTCCCGATATCTGCATTGACTTTATCATAGATGTTGAATAGACAGCTAACGCGCAATATTGCCTTTATTTCATTTCATACGGTGGAAAAATAAGAGTATCATTTGCGATTTGCATTGTCGGCAAGACAGGGTACGAGGCTTTATTTCACGAGGCAAGCGCGGTCGCCGGTGACGGAACAGCCACGAGAGCCGCACACATAGCCTAATAGGCTATGTGTGTGGCATAGGCTAATTTATAGCGCGCGCTGGCGGTGTCGTGTATATATATACCACACGAGCCTCGTATATATATTGTTACGCTGACGGGAGGGATGACTGGGGGAATGGTGGGGGGAATATAAAAAAATTAATATGGGAGGCACGAATTATAACAAAAAGAATAACAATCACTTTATTATCACAACACTTAGTTAGACTGAATAATAACAAAAAGAAAGACTTATAGTTTCGGCGGACGATCTGGGGGGCAATATCTCAAAAAAAATGTATACAAAAAAGTATATGTATGGGCGCCAGTTATTTTTACATAAAAAAATAACAACAAAAAATTATCACAATTTTGGGGTGGGTAGGCTTATTATCGGGATACTGAAAAGGGGAGGGGATTTGGAGGTAGCTCAGGGTGGGGGTCCTATGACTCTACGGCCACTTATTAATTACCACTGGCCAATCTTAAATAGTACGAAATAATATTTCCCGATCTCGGAATTTTAGCCGAGATAGTTGGGTCACTTAAAAATAAACAAATGTAAATGCCGGGTGTCGGCGAACAATGGGTAGCGAGGCCGGTAGAAGGCCATCTGAAATAGTTCCGACTCGACTAGTAATACAAAAAACAAAAAATAAATGGCTATTCTCGAATAATTTATGTTTCTCAAATAGTAGCTCAGGGAAATATATTATCAATTTATTCAATAACTGTATTAGGGGCATGTCGTGATTATTTATTCTTATTTTAACAATATAACGAACAACTTTTCTTAAAACTAAACAACCGTTCCACCGAATCGAGAAATATATAACTATGTCTCCGTGAAAATTCACGGAGATAATAAATGTTTTTTAGGGGTAATCTAAACCGGGTACAAGAATGGGGAGGGGGGGAACTCGAATACAATTCGTTCACAAAGGGCGTAGTATAAAACAAAAATCTCAGTGCCAGAATTTCAGACAGTGCAAACACTTACGTTTTCTCCAATATCCTCTCCCGTTCTCTCTCTCTCTCGTCCCGGCCGATAGCCAATTTACCAGTGCTATCAAAGTTATTTGAGAGAATTATATTCGAGCCAATCTCATGTCACGTAAAAACACATGCCTTGCTGGATCCCATGCAATCGGCGTATAGATGCTCCTTTGGCACGCAAATCGCGCTACTCCGAGTGACGGACGATATTCGACGGGGTATCGACGAAAGGAAGTTGACGATTTTAACCTTGTCAGGAAATTGAAGTGGATGGGTTTTGCTGATTCGGTGGTAAAATGGTTCTACTCGTACTTAATAAGTCGCCCACAGACCGTTGCAGATGGGTGAGGGGGCTTTTCCGATCATGTCTACTCATTGGCAGGCGTACCCCAGGGGTCGGTCCTGGGGCCGCTACTGTTCTCTATTTATATCAATGACATTGCGGAGGGCCTGTGTCATTGCAGTCATATGGTATTCGCCGACGATACGCAGATCTATCTGCAGTGTTATCCGTCCGAATAGGGGGAGGCGATCGGGAACGTAGCCCACGATGTACATCAGATCGCTAAATTTGCCGAATTGAATGGGCTGACGCTCGATGTCGGAAAGTCGAAGGCACTTATTATAGGTAGTAGGGACTACATTACGAGAATTGCACTGCAAGATCTCCCATCGATCACCGTATTCTGCCGTATGTCACAGAGGCGCGTAACCTGTGTATTGTTTTCTCGGCCGATTTATCCTGGAACAAGCATGTGTCCAGTATATTTCTAAAAATCGATGGGACCCTACATAAACTGAAATTCCATCGGAGATCTCTATCCATAGACATCAGAATAGCACTCGTCCAGTCACCCGTCCTTCCTTATATCGTCTACTGCTGCTTAATCTATCATGATCTATCTGATGCGCTCAACGATAAGATCGAAAAATTGTTAAATCGTAATATAAGATTCATATACGATCTGCGGCGTAATGTGCGAGTGACGCACATTACGCATGGGCTCAAATAGTTGTCGGTTAGGAATTGCCGGCTGTATTTTATGGGTATCATAGTATACAGATCGTTAGCAATGAATATGCCTAGTTACCTAAATAAACTATTGCCCGGGGCACTCCAGGGTGCGCGCAGGTCGGAACGATACGCCGGAAATTTCGTTTCCAAATACCGAATCATCGAACTACGACGTTTCAGAGATCCTTTCAAATTTCGGCTTTTCACCTCTGGCATGCGGTACCGAGGGACGTCGTATCCGCCACATCGGCTAGCATTTTTGAAGAGCGCCTTTACACATATCTGTTGGAAGCCGAGATGAGCGAAACCCCTCAGGCAGAGGAGCAGGGCATGTCTTCCGTTCCGTGTATTAGTTAAGGTTACAAAGCAGTGTAATAACTCTAATTGCTGTTACCACTATTGTTGTTATTATTATTAAGATTTTCATTTCTACTATTGTGCTTTATTCGAACTCTATTTTTATTGTTTATTTTATTTTTATTTCTATTATTGTGCTTCATTGAAAATAACTTGAACTTTATTGTATCATATTATTTTCTCATTTGCCCCATAGCGTGCTAGGGCATAAATAAAATCATCAATCAATCCATCAATCTCTCTCGTTCCTTCGACTCGCCGGTTCGTCGTAATCGTACTCGGGTACGATGTTATATCCTGAGTGAAGCCACGTCGTCGTAATTCTCGATGTTCTGTTCTGTCCTTTCATTTTCTGTCCAATTTACTCTCTCGCGCCTCGCTTTCCACCCACTCTCACACTCTCCAACTCTTCCGCAAAACTCTAACTATTCTCAAGCATTCTAACTCTTCTCTAAATCTTTTCTATACGTTCTCTATACGCCTGTCACTTCTCTAATTCTCGTCTGTTCACTCCGGTGGCTCGTCGCAAAGTGCCGGCACATGACGTGCCGGAAGCGTGCAAATTTTCGGTGATCCTTCTCGAATGTTCCCGTGTCTCTGATTTAACGAGACACGGGAAATCTTTAATTATTGATTGGGCGATCGATGGGTATGAGATGATCTATGGCTGAGGACATCCTCGTAGGGACGACGCTAGGACGATCTATCGGGAAATTGAAGTAATTATACGACGGTCGATACTGTAGGGTAATAGGTTTCAGGAACACGGGACTGACGGGTAAGGAATAATCGATGATTGCCGTCCGCTGCTGCCAAAGCTGTATCAAAGGATACTTTGATAATCGATAACTCGGGAGACTGTTCGCGACGTGCGAATTTGACAGGTGCCGGCTTTTTTTATTCGGAGAGTGCGGGAGGCGATATGTTTGTTCAAATTCTGTGACGGTCTCGTGGCGTGTGAGTGCGAGGGTAGACGGCGGTGGATGTACTTCGTTGTCGATGGTAAGTGCTCTTGTTTTAATTGGTATATCTTTTCATCGTTTTATTCTTTATTTTTCTTTTTATTTGCAGGTTAAAGTTGACAGGCGGCTGGCGTTGATTTTCTTCGGGGCTTCGGGTAAGTGTTTGCACGTTTTACGATAATAATATAAGGGAAAGGACAATACATACTTACTGATAATTTTATGTTTCAGGTCGGTGAAGCGGTTGCCTTTGGGCGAGCTTTGGCTGCGAGGGAAGGACAAAATTGTGCAACGTCACAATATATACAAGCCCTGTACGGTAGGCATGCCGGGCGACAGTTGGTGACGGAGGAGGCTAGGCCTCGCGGTCTAATATATCTAGATATATAGCGGCAATGTTTTCTGGCATATGGCTTCGCCTTCATCTGTAGCCGTACAAGTCTCGTGAGAAGATTTCGCCAGCGCGTTCACGCGGAATTTCAGTACACTATGTTTGCCTCTGTCGGTAAAATTTTCTAGCTGCTGTCGTTATCTTCTTGTCAAACACTTTTAATCGCCAATTTTTATTCATTAGTGCATAAAATCAAGAGCCTCTTTTTGCCGTAATTATCTGTGTACCTGCTAATTTTTAACCTGATCAGCTGTTTTCAAATTTCCGAAGCGCTCTTCGCCTGTATCACTGCCTCTTAAGAGCTACCTGGAAGGAAGATCGCAAAGAGTAAAATTTAATGGAATTTTATCAGTTGCCATCCCCGTGAATCTGGGAATCCCACAAGGGTCAGTGTTAGGACCGTTAGTCTTTTTGCTGTATATTCATGACTTGACAAATATTATTGGGGGCAATTGTGAAATCAGGCGATTTGTAGATGATGGTTAGTATTCACGACAGGGTACTCACGCCAGGAAATAAATGATAATCTTAACGAACAAATGAAAAGAATTGACAGATGGTTGGAAATTGATAGATTACAACTAAATGTAAAGAAAACCAAAGTGATGCTGGTAAGAGAATAAGAACAAAATTATGGAAAGTAATGTAAGAATAATGTTCAAAAATCAATTACTGGAGATAGCAAAGGAATTTAAGTATTTGGGGGCGATAATAGATAAAAATTTGAATTTTACGGCGTATGTAAATTATTTTGCGAACAAAATTGGATCGAGAGTAGGAATATCGAGACGAATTAGCACAAACTTGACAGCATATCTGAGATGCGTAGTGTATAAGGCGATAGTAGCTCCGTTATTTGAATATTGCTCATCGATTATGTTATGCTTAAGCGAGGCAAATATGCAATACCTTTAAAAATGGCAAAATAAGGGCATGAGAATAATATTACGTCGCAATATTAGAGTAAGAATTACAGATATGTTGGATGCACTGCAGTTTATGTCAATCTAACAAAGAATTGCATATAATGTTTGTATTCTGATACACAAAATGGTAATTGGAGATTATCCCAATTATTTGAAAAATAAAATAGAGTTAGTTGGAATTGAGGGAGGAATGCAAACGAGGCAAAGGGGTACTTTACTTATAAGTGGATGTAAGACAAGAGAGGAGCAAAGCATGTTGCTGCACGACGGCTTCAGAAGATACAATGAACTGCCAGCTGAAGTAAAAGCGGAATGAACAGTGCAAAGGTTCAGGCATGCATTAGTCAGCTCCTCTTGTAAACAGGCGATTAGACTGTACTGCAATTTTCTTCAATGCAGCCTCGACGGTATGTAAATTCATTTCGCAGACGCGTCTCAACGCCGTTTATTATCTTCTGTATCATCTGTTTTACCCGATGAATCATTATACCAGAGTACTCGTAAGGTGCGAGGACTTAGAAGCAGGCCCGTAATTCAAGAGGGTTTTAATGCATGCCGTATACGCATAAACATTGTAAGGAGGTGGCACAAGTTTCTGATTTAATAATACATCGATCTGATTGAACATTGAGTGCAGTAGATCATTGACAGGTCCTAATTTAGAAGCCGAAGCATCCGCTTTGTCAGGAGTCTCTATCTTAACACACCTGTCCAGCACAGTGTGTGCAAGATCAATGTACTCAATACCCTGGCCCCGTATGACAAACTCTATCGGTGAATCATCCGTCAGTAATGAGATTGGCTTGTGACACACTGTACGTGTTCTGTCAATCGTTGTCTGGGTCGGTAGTAGTATAAATATCTCAAGCTCCGACTTAAGGCACTAACACTAGTATGCGTGTAAGAAAGCCATTTTTTCCAAGATTGGATTAAGCAAAAATATCTGCCACTGTTCTTGATTTATTGTAACGGTTCTTAGTTGTCTGTTTTGCAGCTGTTCTTATTTTCACGGCCTTCTTGCTCTTCCTCTGCCTCTTTTTCACAGAGCCCCAACGTTTTCTGCGACTTCACGGTCTTCTTTCGTTTTTTCACTCGTGCGTGTGTGCGTCGTGATGCGCTCCGAGCAAGAGATTGTATCAATTTATTAATTTTACCGGCTTTATAGCCCGAACCCTTCATGAGCATATTAATTTTTTCTTCAGCATTACGCTACAGATTTTACGCTTATTCGCGCAGGCGCGTTTTGAAAGCTTCTCGCGGATGAATACCAGCATCCAGGATATCTGAAGCCACGTTGATACCCGAGGGAAGCTCCTATTTGACAATAGCCTGTGCGCCTTGTTTCAAGAGAGGTATTATTCGTCGGAAGAGACCGCCGAGGAAACTACCAATACCGCGACCCTTTCGATTCGGTGAGCCTATATACACATGACTGATACCACCATAACCGGTTCGACCGCTACTCTTTTGCATATCAAAGTATTCGTCATAGTAATCCATTTTAGATCTGTTGAGGTTAATCTGCGTTTGAAGTGTAACGTCACTGCCAACGTCCCGTACTCAAATGGTACCTGCTTGTCAAATTCATCCCTTATATTAATCGTTATTGTTTGAAAACTAGTACGTAATAGGGGAATATAGCGTGGTAGTGAGAAGCTTCTTATGTTCACCTAGCTGTAATTACGATTATAAGCGGCAACGATTTGTACAACGCGTAGCAGCGGTGTATGCACATCTCCTGTGATATAGGACTCGCAGATATCTATTGTGATGAGGCGTTACACTCCTCGCAATCGCGTTAAAGCGAAATATTCAGAGGAATATTAGAGTGAGATAGAATCAACAGAGTCGCGTCGTCTCGCACCCGTGGTGTAGCAAAGTCGTGCTCCAGAGCGTACACTGCCGGAGAAAATTCGTCAGTTACAGGGACACGAGGTCGAGACATGTAAACATGGCCAGCCGATCGCGAGAGTCGACGCCCGGTGAAAGAGAGAGAGATGGATGGTCGTGCCGGCGATCGAGAGACGATCGTCGCTAGGATCCCCTCCTCCCCCCGATAGGGTCAAGACGAAGGCGACCAGCGGGAGCGACGAGTTGAGGGGGGAGTGTGAATTCGACCACGGTAGCGATAAGACTAATTTGAGTAGTGAGAACTCGACCACGAGCCCGAACGGATCGATGAGTAGATCGAAGTAGAGTAAATTGTAGGACGTAAGAGTAGTGTGAAACAGTGAGTGAGAGAGTGGGCAGCCGAGCGGAGTGTGCGTGAGAGAGACGAGCGAGAGAGGAACGCCGAGGAACGCAGTGCGACGAGGACGAAGGATCTCGGCGGATAAAAAAGGTAGGCGCACACCGGTGCAATATTTTCTTCGCCGATACGAGCCTAGCGTATCGTCGAACGCGTGGGAGTAGGTTGTGTCCATCGCGCAACGCGTCTCGTTGCACTTACGTAGCTGTTCCAACCGGCGTCTCCGGAGGACAGTGCTGTCTCACTCTGAGACGTAGAAGTACGATAACTTGTTTGTTGCGCGTGATTGTCACGCGGATAATTTTTGTATTGCGATATTGTAAATTATGAGTGAGGTCCAACCCGTCGACCGGAGTAATAAATAAGTCGCTTGTTAATCTTTTAGAAAAAAGACTCACACGTTAATTTCAGATATTGTCGTAAATAAATGTAAACGATGCTCGCCCTCCGAACCCTACCATTTCCCTGAAACGATTAAGAAAGAGAAAGAGAAAAGTAAGTTTCCCTTGGTGTTACGGGGAAGATAAAAACACCTGGCGCCCAATCGGAAATTGGAGAACGGAAGAAAAGGAAACATTTTTGGGCGTCACTAGAGATTTTGGATTGGTAGCTCTTCTCGTCTTTGGCGAAATTTAGACCGGGAAGAGCTCGTCACACCATATAAACGTACATTATATATGGGGTCCCATCAAATAGGTTGGCAGGGCTCTGAGCAGTGAACTCGCTCTGGACTACCACATCCTTAGTCTCGGTGAATCCTAAAATGTTGTTCAACACGTCGGAGAAGTAGAATGAGTGTTCCACGCTCTTGCACGATTCACAGATACGCGTGGCGCCACATATCCGTTGCGACAGTGCTTAAATTTCAGATGACCCACAATACACGATTATTTCGTTAATAGCCTCGAGTAATGTGTCTATGCTGAGGTATACACCTGGCGGTACGCAGACCCGCTCTTCCTTAAAGTCGGTGCTTGCCATGCTGCCGGGGACTACTGTGTTCATTATGACATTAATAAAGTACCGCTCACCCTCGGGTGGTACATGCAAATTTGTCGTGGGTATATGTATTTCAGCTAGAGAAACAGCCCAGCTGCCGTGAAGAGACATACATTGCGGTAAACGAGTGGTATACCTTGTCACATTATCAGTATAATAATTCATACTACTATTACTGGGTAAAACCATGTAAAATTCCTCCTTTATTTTGCCGCCTACTGCTTAGCCTCCTTCGTTTGCACTGAGGCGATAACGTTAGGAAAATCTCGAGGAAATTTGACGCAGGGAGTAGAAGGGCCCGTAAAGAAAACCTCGAGACACTGAAGTTAACAAAAAACAATGAACATAATATTGATTAACAAGAGATAATGTGAAGTAATCGGTGGTTGCATCGAAAGCACGTAATGGTGGTCGCCGGTTAACGCGCGCACGTGTCCGTTAGAATTCGTCCTTAGTGAGAGCCAGTTCGTTTGAAGTGAATTCACGATCGAAGTACCACAATCACAAGCATAGAACCGAGAGAAGAAAGCCGGTCGTAAATCGTATTAATTGACTGAGTTAGAAGAAGGTTGCCGTGTTCGAATGCCGAGGTCGATTTATGAAAACTATAAACTTTGAAGCGTACAATGAAACCCGAACGTTCGCCGTTGAAAATCACAGTAGAAGTGAAGAAAACGCCTGGATCGATATCGATCGATGACGGAAGGGTGGGGTTACAGTTCGGGCGTTCGAGGACTGCCGAGTCCGCACGAGAGTCAAAGGCAAAGAACTGCTGACCTCTCGCACGAACTCCCGGCACTACGCACTTTTCCGAACAATAACTCAGCCTCGTAAAATATACCATCGATATCCTCAACGTGGAGATCACATGGGATATATATCATGGTGCAAATACTGTGCGATACACGAACGATCTTAAACAACTCGCTGCTCCACCCACCCTTGTAACGTTTCACGAAGGCTGTTTTCGCACTAGTGATGCGCACGATGTCGCCCACACTGTATTTGGGAGAGAAATTCTCGGTTCTTTCATATCTCTGTACTAGGTTATTACGAGCCCTAGCAGCTGTACCGTGTGTCACCGAGTGTAAATTCCATTATTTATTTTATATTACATTGAGATCATTTTCTTGAACAGTGAGAATTTATTTTTATTATATGGAAATTCATTTTCATTTTGTGCCGTGTCAATTCCTAGGATATGCCAATCGTCATTCATAACCGACACATCCACGCAATCTTGTCACAATCATACTATTAATGTCGTAGCTCGAATATTATCGTTGGACAGGCGATGTTACTTAACTGTTATAGTCTTGAGATTATGTAGCGCTTGTACGATGTCCGTCGATGTTCTTCCGTTGATTCCCGGGCATCCAGAAAAAGATGTCTTCCCTTGAGGTTGATCGCTTTCTTGGATGTAGCTTGGTGATCTTTGACTTGGAGAACTCGCTGCCCAGGCGAGTGATACGATGATTATAATCGAATGCTCCGCAAAGTAGTCAGGGGGAAGTAGCGTGTCAATGGAGATGCGTACGCGCTGACGGATCCGGGACGGAAGAGAATGAAAGAATCTCGTTAGGAGTGAGGTGCCGGCTTTCCCAAAACCCAAATCCGAGATCCCCACCGCAACGCAACTCATTTTCACGGCAGACTTGGAACATAACCATCATTATAATCTTTAATCGAGCGAGATCAGTCTCCCAAAAGTCATCAATGTTTCAGACATTATAAAAACGACGTAGATAATGACGTCGCACGGGTCCGTGTTTTATATAAGTATCCTGTGCTTGAAGCCACTGTAGCGCATTTACGCGGGAAATTTCTTTCCGACGCGCACCTGAAAACGATGCTTCATGGGCAGGGTTAAAGTACAAATTTTCTAACATTTTCATGATTGGAATTGATGATTAGCCCACGTTCCACGTCTTTTCGTATTATGATAGCCACCGCCTTTCTGCTTGTCTCCCGTGCCTTGTGTCTGTCGGGCCGACGATCTGTTCTCAGGACCGCTGAAAAACGGTAACTGGTCCGTATCGGCTGATTCCTCGCTGCATGTACTCTTACGACCGATCTGCGATTAACGCTGTGGCGTGTTAGCTCTTTCGTGTTAGAACTTTGGCAAAGGCACTGCGTCCGGCCGGATTAGGTATTTTCCTCGTCCTCATGGCGTCGTTCACGAGATCAACAATATTTGAATCCTCCATTGATTTTCCGCTGACCGGCACGACTCCGTCAGAATCGCAAGAAATATTAGATCGTGGCACACCACGCAAACGGCGAAGCAGTAGTTTCGTTTTTACGGAAAATTTAGCTGGTACACACTGGAGCCAGCGTAGCGTCAATACCTAACACTGGTTGTGTTTGAGATGCAGCCACGTTTAAAACCGACTGCGTATGACTTTGTGTGTTCAGCTGCGCTAGATGTTCCTCCGGCACTAGTACCATTTTTCTTGCGTGCTCCGTTATTCCCGGCCACCGATAAAACTCGATAGAACACTGCCCAGTATTGGTGCTAATAAGAGAGGTAGAAATCCACCGCTTTGAACAACAAATCGTTTTTTATTTTTCCAACAGCCTTTTTTTAGGCTAAACGTCGGAGAACCTGTGCGTACCGACGTAATTTTCTTCTCTGGTCGGGTTTCAGTGGTACATTGCCGCAAAGAACGTTCAATGCATACTTACAAATACAGTGAATAAGGCTTGGATCTGCTTTACGTAAAACAGCCTTGCCGTATTGAGATCCTTATTGCGATGTTGGAGAGCATGCAATATTGCAACGTGTTGTTTGCAGAGCGGTGAAACACCCCGCGCCATTACGTCTGATGAACTGCCGCCTGTCCTGACGTATCACATCTTTTTAAACCCCTTTGCAGTATATTTCTGTGAGGCGTGCTGCCCCTAAGAATGTACCACACACACTGACGAACAGAATGACTAACACTTGTTTGTTTTTTGTGCGTGTCAGATGTACTATGCGTGACATGCGTTGAACTGGTAATTCGCTTGTGCCAGAACTGCTTTTCAATTTTTTTCGTGGTATGTACACAAAATGATGGGCGTCGTCGGGGAAAATACAAGTACAGCGTCTACAGTTATCAGGTGTTGATTGTTTCAAATCAAGCAACAAATAACCATGCGGTTTGGATGTTGCGTCGTGATAGACTTTTTGTAGAAATCGCGGATTTTCCGGGCATGCGAGATATTGAGTTTGAGCACGGCCACGAGGGTTTTTGAAAATTACGATATAATTGGTATTCAATCAAATATCGTGCTGACCGTGCCCTTGATGGAACAAGTTTTGGGTAATAAAAATAACACTCAGGTTTTTATGCTGGCTGCGTTTGGTGAAAAGGTCTATAACGCTATTGTTCGACGCCTCGCGCATCAAATCGTCGATTATTATGAGTTTTGCATGAGGATCGTTCGCGTAATCGGCACTCGTTCATGAAACTCTATTGATGTACCATACTCTGTGTATGCGGGTTGCCACTCGGAATAATAGCAAATAATGTTCTCGAATGACTCACTGTCCATGAGCGCTATGAACTTCAAAAACTTTTTTACAAAGTACGTTTGACCACAGCCGGTGGGACCACAGATCATCGAGGTCCAAGGATGATTCCACCGTGTGTCCATCCGTACGCATGAGTGTGTTTTCCATACGACTGTGTAATTTAAAGCATTTGTCATATGTATACATGTTTTTGTACTTTACAGTAACAGCATAAATATTGTACAATAATAACAGAAATATTGTACACTAATAACAATATTTTACAATGATAACAATAATTTACAACATTATACTCTGTAGCCGTAAGGGAGTGAGCCGTATTCGCCATTAGATCTCCGCTTGACGCTCAATGGCATACATAATTTCGTTTCGGGTCGTATAACAACCTGGTGGAAAGCCGTATTGAAGCAAATCGTAGCATAATTGGCTCCTTTCTCTCACCTATTATGAACGAGCGTATCGATATGTAATTAATTAGAGAGGTGTTTGCATAATTAACGGATTATACGCAGTTGTACATTTAAAAAAATCCATTTTTATTACATTTTCGGAATGTACATATATTTTAATATAATCCCTGAAAAATTCAAATCGATCCGGTAAATATTCTTGGAAATACATACATTGTTACGGACCAAGCCACCCGGCCGATGAACCCGCGAGTCATATTCACCCGAGTCATACAATTTCTCAGAAGCGTTGCAACCTCTTGAATTCGAGGAAGCGCCAAATTCCGTAAAGGCGCTTCAACTCGCTGGTGACCCCTTCACCATCATCAAATTCCTCAGAGGCGTTTCAACCTCTGAGTTGAATTCAAGGAAGCGCCAAATTCCACGGAGGCGCTTCAACTCGAGACACGACTCGGCCACCTCGCACGAGCCGCACCATCAGCATTTCTCAATAGCCCAACATTAATTCCGAAAACCCCGACTACCGATTGAGAAATTAACCCAATTTCCCAATCACCACCACTCTGTATCCACCCCCACGAGACCCCCATAACACCTTCGCCTTAGGGTATCGAGGGCCCCGGCAGTCCGATGAGTCTTCAGTCTTAATCGATAGTTTCGTCCTAACAGACGCATCAATCGGCCCATCCGCAACTCTTTCCTTAGCGGCAAGTCCACTCGTGCACTTAGAGTCTCGCGAGTGTGATAGTGAGTGTCGGGGGCCCGTAAATAAATCCAAAAGCACCGTTTAAGAACTCATTACGTTTAAGCAAACCTTAGCGGCGCTTAACATCACTCGATATAATCCCGTTACGCGATAATTACCCTAGCGGCATTACGCGACGGACTATATCGAGAATAACTAACAAATTCCCAACAATACGTTTATAAATAGAACTCGAGAACTCCATATCGTCTTACACACCGACTCAGCACGACGCGAGGCGCTAGCCCCGCGACATACAAGTGTGCGCGTAGTACACACCCGAAACCACCGCAAGCGTATAAGTGTACCGGTATATCGTAAGTGTACGATTGGAACTAAATAAAGATACAACACCTAACACCTGGCGAGTCGAGACCAAGATCGGCAAGGCCGTTACTTCTTTCACATCCGACCCTCCAGGCTCAACAGCAACATCAGCAAATCGCAGACGACTGCAATTACAAGGTGAGGTGCGTCACGCCGCTTAAAATAGGACAGAGATCCATGCGCCGAGGCCTGACATACTTGAGCGCGATCATTATAAGTAATAATCAAACATAACATAAATAATTAAGCCGAAATCACGGTCTTAACAGCATATTTGTAAGGATTCGCGGAGTTATAAAGTAGGTGGAGTAAAGACCGGAGCAGCTGCTGTTTTTATGGTGCGCAATAGCTACGTCGACCCTCCTTTCCATTGTATTCCCATGAATAAAAATACAATATAAACGGTCTATTTTATACCTGAGAGCCAAATGTAGTCATTTCTTATACCAAAGAGCTGAATTTATAAAGAAACTATAAAGTGGTGCGTTCAGTTTATACTTTTTGTTCGTAGTTTTGAGATTCAAAATGCTCCTCAAGTGTAGTAGAAAAGGAAGAGCATTTCACAAGGTGCAAAAATCGAGATCGAAAAGAAACAAATATTTTAAATCCAAAAACAGCTGAGACCGATGGACAGCTTCACTGCGTCCGCGAAAAAATTAAAGACAGGAGGAGATCTTAGTTCCCCATGATTCCTCTATTGAATATCGAATTTTCAATTTTATAACAGTGTTTGCAGCAATAATTGAATACGTAAAATGTAAATCTTGTGATGGAGAAGTCAAATTTGAAACGGCTTCACAACAACGACTTGGTTTTAAAATCGCTATACTGTGTGATAAGTGTGATGCTCGTACCATAAACTCCTGTCCCTTTATCAAGCATTTTTATGAGATAGACAGACGATTTGTATTTGTCATGAGAACTCTCGGATTGGGATTAGAAGGCGCAGCGAAATTTTGTCGATTTTGTGGACATGCCAGCTTTTGTAATGCAAACTACTTATGACCTGATTATATTCACTCTTGTAGGAAAAAAGCCACCGAGAAACTTTTCGAAAAAGCTTGTGCTGAAGAAAAGAATGCGACTTCTGAAAACCAAGGCGCCGAAAATCGTGAAGAATTGACAATATCTGGCGATGGAACCTGGAGAAAACGAGGATTTACTTCTTTATACGGAGTAACATCATTGATCGGTTACTATACAGGGAAAATTATTGATATTGTTGTGAAAAATTCGTACTGCAAACAATGCAAAATTTGGAGAAACAAAAAGGCTACTGAAGAGTACAATAAATGGTATAGCGGTTCTGCGAATCATAACGGTTCCTCAGGGAAAATAGAAGTCGATGCGGTCGTAGAAATATTCCGGCGTTTTATGGAAAAATTTAACGTCCGTTGCAAAAATTACATCGATAATGGTGAATCTAAAACATACTCTGGGATTTTAAAAGTAGCGCCCTACGGTGAAATGGAAGTGATCAAGAAAGAATGTATTGGACATGTCCATACAAGAATGGGTTCACGACTAGACTGTGTAAAACATAATGTTGAAACTGTAGGGAAAGGTGGAAAACCCCCAAAAAATACTTGGTGGTAAGGGTAAGCTTACTGCTAAACTGATATATAAGTTGACAGTTTACTATGGCTTGGCAATCAGGAGACACTGCGATTCCGTTGATAATATGTATAATGCAATATGGGCAACATATTGCCATTACTGTTCAACGAATGAAAATCCTCATCACGAGAGGTGCCCGGTCGGAGCTGAGTCATGGTATTGTTGGCAGCGAGCGCGAGCTTCGAATACATTATCGAATTATAAATATGGATATCAGTCATTACCACATGGCGTTGCTGAAGCTCTATTTCCAATCTCCACAAATCTCAGGAACACACATTAGAAAGATATGTTGGGGGCTTCACACAAAACAACAACGAACGCTACAATTAGCTGATATGGAAGATAACTCCGAAGATCATTCCTTGTGGCTCAAAGATAGTGGAAATAGCAGCTTCCATCGCAGCCGGCACGTTCAACGAAGGTACAATAGCACTTTTGTATTATATAAGGGCACTGAAACTGTCAATAGGGCCCAATGCTCATGCCTATGCCGAAAGGAAGGATGTAGAGTGCGTTGCAATCTCCGAGTTGAGAGCGCATGGGAGCACGCGCGAGGGAAGAATGGCTTGCAGACAAGAGCAAATGGAAATGTTACAAGCTGCTGATGATGAGGAGGCTTCATTTTATCGCCCTGACATAGATGACTCCATGTAAGTTGAAAAAAAACATTTTTAACGATGTGTAAACAACTTTTAAAGCTTTGAACCCGTTTTTCTCATAACGGTGTTTTCAAAGTCTGTGAGCACGATTTCTGAAAAACGGCTCAACCGATCGGTCTGCAATTTTAACAAAACCTTCTCAGATATATTCTTAAGGTATTGATTGAAGGAATAAAATTGCGGATAATTATTTGTATTTTAACAACGAATTCCACGAAAAAATTTTGGTCGAAAATCGGATTTTTTGTTTTTCGGAACCACTATTTTGTGAAAAATCAAATTTTAGACTATTCCTTCGAGCGCTACCTAGATTGTATGTATCCACTAAAAGAATCTTTTTATTTTTATTTTTTGGATTATCTAAATAAAAATTTTTACATAATCCAAACTGGAGATATCGGGCTCACCGCCAGAAATCTTTTTTTGGAGGACCTTCAAGATGATCGTCTACAGAAGCACTGAAAATTAATATTTTTGAAAATAAAAATGCCAATATATAGTTCAAAGCTACCACTGCATTTATTATTATTCCTTGTCGTTGTCCAATAAAATCCCTTTTCAGAAAAAATACGTAAAAAAAAGACTTTTTTGGCCTTGCAACTGCGTATAACCCGTTAAGCGTTATACCTTGTGACGAATTTCCGCCATCCTTCCGCCATCGTCACCTTCGGTCACCTCCCTCGTTTCTGCACCCGCAATGTTGCCGGCAGAACACCATTCGATTTTCATTTCGCCGATATCGACAACCGGTACAAGATGGGGGTCGGGAGGAAATAGCCCGGCCCCTCTATCTCCACGGATCGGGATAAGGGCGGATCAGGTTAAGGGCAGGGAAGGGTTAATTCGTGTGAAAAAGGCACATTTTTATGATTTTTTTTTCACGAAACGGTTGAAATCTATTTATTTAAACTAATGGTACATTAAAGTGTGACATTCGAAGAATAATGTGTCCAATTTTCACGAAGAAATATTAAAAAATACGGCGATGGCAGCAATTTTTGTCAAGCGTCTCGGAAAAAGTTGAATTGCGGTGCCCATCATAACTCCGTGCTGGTTCATCTGAAATAAAAAAATCAAAGTTATATCGTTAGATAAGGACTTTCCCCAGGTAATGCTTGAGGGGGGGGGGTTGAAATTAAAATTTTTCAATTTTTGGGAACACTTTAAAGGGAAAAACGCGATTTTGAGCGAAGAAATCGGTTAATTTGTTGTTATAAAATGAAAACTATAAATAACTTTGAAAAAAACTCTTCAGCGTTACCTCGTAAATTATGTACAGAAACAGTGTGCAAAATTTCAAAAGGATCGGTGCAATAGTTTTGAAGTTATGATGGGCACCGACTTTGATAATGTGAGTTGTGGGAAAAACGCTTTAAATTTGATGGATATGGTGTGCGGCCGTGTAGATAACTAATTGTTGATGAGGTGTCGGCTTCGATTCGGCTAGTCACCAGCCGAATTGAAGCCGACACCTCATCAACAAAACGCTTTAAAGTTTTGAACACTAAAAAATTTGAGATGAAACGTTCGTAAGTGAGTTTTATCGGCTTACCTCACACTGAATCATCGATGCCAGGTCCATAAAGGATGTTGCCGTCATCCAGGATGTCTAAAGCATCTTTTTGCTCTTCTCTACGACGAATCCTGCCATCTTTCGTCTGTTTTTCGGCTTCCTGATCTGCTCGGTCTTTACGCATAGAGTCAGATGATCGCGCCCACTCATGAGTCGCGCATACTCATAACGTCGTCAATTTAGCTCATTTCGTCGTGTAAATAACGGAATCTGTATCGCAGTACAAGGCACGTTCACCCAAAAACTCCAGGTAGGTGTAAAGTTGCAAGCGGGCCTGAGCTGTTGTATATGCAGCAATTACAGCGTTTGCTATTTGAAATGGTAGTACGGCGTCTTCGGTTTTTGTGTAATTAACATATAATACTGTGTTATTAACAGGCAGTATACCCGCGATATCATACTCAGGGCTGTTCAGCAGCTCCATACGTTTTTTCCGTGTCGATACTATTTCCGTTTATGGTAAATTCTCGCGCTGTCTAACGTTACGCCAAGACGAATTAAGACACAGTTTAGCTACTGAGCGTAGACCAGGGGTTTTTGCTATAACACTATGACATTGCTTAATTCCTTCGGAAGTCTTGAAAGAAGCTATGCGCGCTTCGTCTTCTACACAGTTCTCGGGCCAGCCGCTGGTTTCTTGTTTAATTTTAAGAAACGTGTAGATGTATTCGGCAATAAGGCCCCCCTCCTGTGTATCACAGTTATACTGTGTTATCTTTTACTGCCAGATTTCGCTTACGTTTAATACATTCTACCCACACATGACGGCTTTTTGCAGTTCATATACTACCCTGGTACCTGCTAATTACCTCTTCGCAGGGTCTTCATGGTGGCACGCGTGCCACACATTCATTGCTTCGCAGCAGCTACGACAGAGTCCGAATAATAAATGGTGATGCATACGCAACGGTAACACGGGATGGTAACGATTTCGCGAAGGTAGAAAAGTCCACTTAACAAGACCCTCGACGCGCAAAAGATCAGTGTTTTCGGGTCCTGTTAATTCCGTACACTCGTGACCGACATATAACGTAGGGTGTCCTATATGATATTTACCGCATTTGCAGGCAGACGGGTACAATGAGCAGACGTCGACATATCGTATCTGTTCCCCATCTTTTACATCGTACAACGTGACCATGTTTTCTGTGCGACACCCGAAAAATGCATCGCGTAGATCGAGAGGGACTAATTTGACTAGAGCATGATCACGTACAAAATTACTCATTTCTATATCTGCTTTTACCATGCGGTCATACGCGCACTTCCAAATTTCTGTTAACGTATGCCCGCTTGAGCGGATTCTGTACGATATGGCGTTTGTTCGCTAGAGACACTTGTCCATTGTCGTGCAGTCATTCTGCTTATGATCCCTATTTACAGGGAAATAACTCGTGCACCCGTGCTAATAACAACCGTGAAACTGTAATACATGACTTGTGTTGGCAGTTTCATAGTAATCGTCCCCCATTAAATTTTGTGGTAATTTAAACTCGCGCGAGCGTCTTGTATGCATGATATGCTGACCTAAAGAGTGCTCCATCCCCACGAGCCACGAAGCGGCTTTTTTGATTGGTTATGAGCCCACATGTAGCCGCCCGTAGGTATAATCCCGAAAGTGTTACTTTTCAAGAAGTTTTTTCGAAAAATTTGAAAACACGCAGACGCTATTGTTGTATTTTCGCTAAATGGCCAGACACGCCCACTGTTCATGAACATTTTCCGGGAAACGACACAAGCCTGTCTTAATATTGTGGCATCGTTCTTGCAGTAGCTTGTAATTTCTTTTGAAAAATCGATCACGTAATCGGCGTTCTTTAGATCATTATACCATGCGGAAAAACGCTCTCGTTCTCCCACACGCATCGTGTCAGGCGAATAGTGGTCTATAAAGAGTAGCGGTCCGATCTAATTTTGATTTCCAGGTCTGTTCAATAAATGGGGCAAAGGTCCTTTAGCAAGAGCATTCCTCAGACCGAACCCTTTTAGTAATGCACTCATTGTCAGAGGCGTGTGGAGGTAATGCAAACTACCGAGAAATACAAGTTTTCCAACACGCATTATAATAATTTTAGTACCATTCATTATTAAAGAGGGTCGTTGCGTTTTGTTCTCTTCAATTAAGTAGCGCAGGACGAACTATGCGTCAAAGTCGCCCGCATTATGGGCTATTAAAAATGTGTGTTTGAAACCCGGGATAATTTGCATGCTTAACTGTACAAGTTAACACACGGGGTTCATCCTAAATATAAATTCGTGAGCACAACAATACTCGCACGGCTCGTCTGTGGATTCATTGTCGCAACATCGCGTGCAGACGCGTTGAGCCACACAGAGATTTGGTTCGCGAATACGTACGGCAGGATCGCCTTTTACAGGTGTACACTGCTGTGTTTCAAAATCATACAAAATTAATATGTTCGCTTTCGGTGTATTAACAGCGTGAACAGGCATTATGAAACACAGATGATTGTAAGGCTGACGAGATTTACATGTTTTACAAAAGCCCACCCCGCATATATGATTCTTCTCGTCCAAAGGTCTGATAGACCGGAAACAATTACGACAGCGTTTAAGGGACTGGCAAACAGTATTTACCCTGCGTCCACGGCGGATTGCAACAACTCGATGATTTTGCAGACACCTCTCCCCAAAGAAATCACGATTACAGCTCTCCCACCTGATTGTACCGATCGCCTCGCATGCCGGTGTGTGAAGACAGCGGGGACATTTCTTTTTTAAACATCGATGGTTATAACGAAAACGGGCATTACAAGTTGCACATGAGTTTAAACTAACCACGGCACCTTGCAGATTTCAAATAGGCTGAACGTGATGTGATCGTTCGTAATACAAAATATGTAATATGTGCTGTATTGAACCTGCGATAGCCGTAACTGTCCGCGTACCGTCAAATAAGGGCGTCTCGCGTCGACCCAGTGTCAACAATTCAAAAACTATGATAGCAACCCCCGCTTGAGCCAAATAATCTTGATACAGAGCAATTTCGCGCATTGGACACCCGGCGCGTGGTTCTTTAATACCGGAATTTCTCGTAAGTTCAAGTGCTGCTTCTTTTTGAGCCGATCCATTAATTTGTCTAATAAGCTGTCACCCAGTGTGTAGAGCCCCCGTACGCATTTCAACCCTCTCGGCGTATGCCAGCGCTGCTACTAGCGAGCGTGGTAAGCACATATTGTCGGTGTTTCGAATAGTTAAAATAGATTTCTTCGCGATAGCCTCGTGTGTCAAGCCTTTTCGGTTGCGGCCCTCTGCACCTGGACCAATACACGTTTTGGTCAACGTCAACAGCTTAGCACAGGGCCCTGTGCTAAGCTGTTCATTGTAAACGAGATTCCTGCATAATCACAACCCTCGCAGTATCTCGTGAGATGTGTTAAAAGATCGCGAAATGCTCGTTCGAGCTACGCTGTTACACCCACTCCTGGGGGTGACTGACGGATACACAACGACGTCTCACGACCGCGTAGTTTAAAGCGCCTGAAGTAACGGTCTGTGTCGTGTATGATAATGATCCTATCTCCAGGCCTCGGTTCTCGGTGCCCGTATATCTGTAATAAAAGAACTCTGTAAGAGGTTTGAAATTACACGTCTAGAAATATATGTTATAGTTTTAATGTACCTCGTGTTAATTCTGGTACGGTAATAAAGAGGCATCTGAAGAATATCCTGTGCCCGGTAGAACGACTATCAGTAAGCGCCACACGGCGTGCCCTATACATATTTACCTGAATCAGTATTATCGAGGATATGTTGAAACCAGTCATCATTATCATCTCTTCACATTGGCGTTCCCCAGAATGATATTCGCCCGTTCGTTCCTACGACGTTCTGACGACAAGTGTTTCACGCATTCCACGATCTGTCATACCCTGGGGGAAGATCCTCAGTCAAACTGATTTGTCAACGTTACGTCTGGCGATCAATGAACAAAGATATTTTGCAATCGGCACGAAGCTGTGTCCCTTGTCCAATCTGTGCATCTCCAATCTACAACGTTCATCGAACCCGATCATCGATTCGATCACGTATACGTCGATCTTGTGGGACCATTACCGCCATCGGAAGGTTTTGCTTTACCATGATAGATAGATTTTCTCGTCAGCCTGAAACCATACCGATCAGTGACATAACTGCTCACACCATAACGGAAACATTCTTTAACCATTGAATCGCAAGATACGACTTTCCAAAACGCAACAATTTGAATCTTTGTTATTTGCAGCAATGACAAATCTGATTGGCAGAAAACGAATTTGCACAAGTGGATTTCACCCTGCGACTAATGGGCTTGACTATACAGCCGTCCCAGTCGGAATCTGAATATCCCATGATCTCTCATCCTGTTCGTCAATATGTCAGTCCGATGTTTCACGTTCCTCGAAAATACCGAAGAACTCGTTTTGTGGCTTCTCAATGTGTGTTTTTTTGGTGCAAAACGGTGCCAATTTTGGAACAGTATTGGCAATATCTGGACATATAGCCACCGCTAGGTACATGAGCACACTAATTAATTCACGATACGGCCACGGTGGTCGATTTTTGTCCTCATTCTCTTCCACATGCGTGAGTTTAGCACGTACTTCTATTGGTGTAGAGACAGAATAACACTCATATTATATCGTGTCAACACATTTTTGATATCATCGGATTGCGACAAGCTTTTTTTATTTCGGGATTGCAAACTTTTTAGACCCAGACAATAATCTGCTAATCCAAAATCTTTGATCGCAAAACCCCT
Source organism: Netelia virgata (assembly GCA_951802705.1). NCBI lineage: Eukaryota > Metazoa > Arthropoda > Insecta > Hymenoptera > Ichneumonidae > Netelia > Netelia virgata. Next base: position 15,305,712 of record OX637866.1, read on the forward strand.
CGCTAGTTTAGTATCCTTAAACCACGGTCGATCTTGTGGAGCAATCAAAATATAGTCTATAGGTATTAGCAGGAGAATAATCGAACCTCTTAGCATCGAATGGTGTATGCATGGTTCTCCAACTGATTGTAAGAATCCTAGATTCCGTAACTGTCGATTCAGCCTCATATTTCATTGCCAGCCTGCTTGTCTCAAATCATAAACTGTTTTATTCACACGACAAACATTTCCTCCTGCATCGACACATCTCAACAGAGTTCTTACTCTCGTACCGACGCTAGTTTCTTCTCCTTCTCGAAGAATTATTTACTCCAACATTTTTCTGAGGAACACCGGTACCTTCATCAAACTTACCTCATCCAACTCACCATTTTAATACGCGGCAGTTATATCCAATTGGCGAATCTCCGTACCCAACTCAGGTGAGAGAGCAGCCACCAATCAATGAGACTCCAGCATCTCGTCATAATTCTCGCCATCTCGACGTCCGAATGATTCATTTGTTTGGCTATGACATTTTGTTGTGAGGTGTGAACAATAGTCAATCGTCGAGAAATTCATTCTTCCTCCAGAAATTTTTCGAACTCAGAATTGCTGAACTCTCGGCTGTTATCCGATTGCAGACATTTTATACGTGTACCTGTTTGATTTTTGATAAACGCTTTATATGCTATGAATGCTTGAAACATACCACTTTTATTTTTTCAAAATATAAATCTCGCACCAGCTCGTACTATCGTCGATAAATGTGACAAAATACTTGGCAGCTCTCATGGACTCAACTCTCATAGGTCCGACAACATTGGAGCGCACAGCCCCAATTACTCTTTAGATGACGGGTTTCCTTTTCTGAACGGAGTTGCGGCCGTTTTTCCTTTTGCCCATATTCGGCACGCGAGTACTTCATCCATAGCATGCTCCCAGCTTTGATAAAACATGGCTCGGCATGACCTTTACCAAGTCCTTTCAATTAAGATGCCCAAAATTGGCATGCCATCGCCACATTTCGGCCTTGATCCGATGGCGACATCTGAGCCTCGCTGTCTCGTCGATTGTAATACAGATTTCCTTCTCGACCTCCTCTCAGCCTTACCCGGTCGTTTGCGTCGGTAATGAGAGAATCACTTTTACGAAATATTATCTTGTGATTCTGGACGGTAATTTTTTCCTCTGAAAGTAGATTCGTTCTGAGATCGAAAACGAATAATGTATCTTGGAATTCGACTAACTTTTTTCTTTGTCGCTCGTTGTTGATATTACTACAATATCTGATCCGGCGACAATTGTCGAGCTGTTACTCGCTAAGTTAACACTTCTCTTATTTCCCACTGTAATATGATGGGATTTGGTCCGATCTCCAAACACGTGTGCCGTGCAACCACTGTCTAATACCCGGTCTTTACATGCCCCACTGGCACGAGCTTGAAAACTCGCTTGCGTCTCGTCGAAAACGGTACAGTTTACTGTCGTGCTACGGCATTCGCGGCTGTTCTCGACTCGTTTTTCTTAACTTTACAGTCAACGCCTTTGTGGCCTTGTTTGTGACACTTGAACCACTGAAATGGAAATTGTTCGCGGGCACTCGACTCATTGTGCTCAGGTCGGTTTACCTATTTCTTATGCGATTTTAAAAACTTCGCACTTCGACGACTCGCGGCCATCGCCCCTTGTATTTCGAACGAAGCAGCTTGTTGTCTCGAATAGTATTCTTCCAACATTTTAACTTTTAAAATTGCGGCACTCAGTAACGCGTCTCGCGATTCCATCGCTCAAGTGAAGATTTTGCTAACATGCGGGAAGACTGTACAGAACAGCATAATCACGCGGAGGTCCTCGTTGATTTTTACGAAATACAAATGGGCGGACTTAACGCGCTCATTACGAGCGTATTGTAATCGAATATAAATGTAACGACATTTTATCTCCAACAGTAACTATGGTTGCATTTATCGTACGGAGATTTAAAAGAATGCCCGCATGACGAACATAACCAAAGTTAAACCGGTTCTTACAAAGTATTAGTTTATTAGGTATACACAATTATCCCTCAAATTGTTTGTAAAGTATTATTGAAGAGACAAAAACGATAAGCAGAATGACGGTGAATGATAATTATTTCATGAGAATGAAAACTAAATTGACGAGGGGCGGCTCCCTCATCGTAATTACCGATTTTGTCCGGATATATAGTATACGTAGGGCTTGACTAGAAATGGAAGTGATGCAACTGGGAGCTTCAGATGGCCAAGCGTTAGTTCGTCAATAACACTTTTGTCGCGAATCGGTCAATACATAGGTATTTCATGTTACCATAAATTACAAGCAGTGGTTGGTGTAGCGACATGAGTTCGGATTCGCAATGAGAGGGTCGCGCGTTCGAGTCCCGAGCCGGGAACTTTTTTTTCTTTTGCTTCTTTTCAATTTTTACGATACTTACACTACAAACGAACCAAAATAATGCCAAATGTATTGCCTTTATTTATATTTTTACAAAAGGCATCGGACGTCATTATTTTAACAGGTGCATGATCATGGAAAATTTAAGATTGCAATAACTTTCCAAGAAGGAATTGCAATTAAAGCGTACACGAGGACTTCATCTATATAATTAGATACTTTTATTATCATGCAGTTGAGGAATAGCACGTGCTTGTATGATACTCATCGCAAAAATAGGGGAAGCAGTAATTGTGGCGGCATCTTGCACACATTACAAACGCCGCATTTTTACAGTTACATGGCTGTTTAAAAGTATCCACACCAAAACAAAACGTAATTTACGTTCATAAAAGATAACCTATCATCGGACAGTTTAGCAGTGAACCACGCGTGACGCATGATGTTGCCGAATATCGGGGAAGATGGATGTGATGTACAATGGAATGTACTTTCACACAGTCTTCTCCCAATATCAAATTATCCATGTTTAAGCGCCTGTTATAATAATGACACTCTATATACCTTTTGTGAAAATATATCTGAATACCGGCGACAATTTTTTTATTATTGAATAAAAAATTTACGCTTGGCCATCTGAAACTCCCACTTGCGTTACTCGTTTTTAGTCAAGCGCCACATACATCGTGGTTCCGGACGAAATGGGTGATGCCGAATTCCCGTCCTCTCCTTATAAGCTCACTGAGTCACCTCTGGCTGCCACTAGATGTTTTCTTTTTTGGATCGCTTGCCATGTCTCCTCCATAATCGGCGCTGTCATTGGATGAACAGTGTAGGGATGTTGAGTTTGGAGTTCGGTCCGCGATTTGAGTATCAGTTCTTTAACTCTAGCCTAATTCGTATACAGGATGTCTCACGTAACTATAATGGGCCGTACCTTCTAAACGGTTAGGAATAGAAGGAAATGTTCTTAGTAAAAGTTGAATGGTATCAAGTGGTGCATAATACGAAATTACGTGTATGCACTTTTGTGAACCGGTGTATCAGAAAAGTGCAACCATATGTTTTTGAAAAATGGAAACCTATGTTTTTGACTGCGCCAATCGATGCAGTTTTTGTGCTCTACATAAAAGTACTAATATTATTGCTCCTTTTGATTAATAATCGCGAGGCTGGCTTGTGAGGAAAGGATTGGGCGAACAGCGATAATAAATTTCACATTTATTTTAACACACTCCAATATATTTTAATTAAACTTCTTACAGCATGTGCGCACCACCGTGATCGACGATAAAGTAAAGGTGCGAGAGCCGCCGGTAGAGCGACGCTTCGCGAGACGCCGATACCCGAAAGAATCCGAAGAATACCGACGAGCCCCGAGGCTCTATTGCATGAGTTCGACTATACTAGTCGCGTGGCGCTCTCCCACTCTTCGATTTCTCGAGTCTCTAACGCGACAAACCTACTGCTCCAATAAATATACCTATGCCCTGTACTCATTCGTTAAGAAGTTACCGTAGCCAAAAGTTCTCGAATTATTTCGATGTCTCGCCTAGTGTTTAGGCAGGAGTACCTTCTTTATACGCTCCGCTGTATTACAATATTTGTGAACATGAAGCGACTGTCGATAATAGCACAACAGCAAGAAGCGGATGGAAAAGAGCTCGCAATGCAATGAAGGACCGTTCGAATACTTGTTGTAACGTTGAACTTTTGGTTGGGATAACTTCTTAACGAATGAGTTTAGGGCAGAAGTATGAACAAATTACATAATGCCTTTTCGTATGATTCTAAGAATGTGCATTTATAAAACACAAGCATGTGGAGATATGAATATCCTCTTCTCGCTAGAGGGCTCTAAGCAGCCACAATATCGTAAAATTAAGTTGGATAACTTACAATTTTCGCAGAATGTTCTCAAGATTAGAGGCATTAGGAAAATGTAAAAACCCAAAAATACAATATCTGAAGAACTGAATAGAGACGAATTTATAAGTAGAATATGTATCCGATTTGTTTTAAGACCTGGCATTGTTGCGTCTGAGTAACGGGATGAAATGCCCTATTTTAGACCTTACCAAAGGCTAATTAGTCTGGGGAACGGACGAATGGAGTTTGCTCGAATGTATGCAAGAAATATTACGTGTTCTCTAGGAGTTAGATAGGAACAGAAGTGGGACAGTTTTGTGTCCCACAAAACAGTTTTGTAGGACGAAATGTAAGAGTTCGTGGCGTGCCACGCAACTCTTGAGTTGGTGTTGGGAAAAGTATCCGGTGAGCTCGGGGTGGACCTGATAACTCTGTGGATGGTTGAAAGGAAGAATGAGCTCGGGGTGAACCTCGCAACTCAATGGGTTGAACTTACTTTTATTAGAGTTTGTTGAAGACTGTAGACTGAGAGAGCAGTACAATTCTTTGCTCGGTCCTGTGTGTTAGAACGATCTTACAAGAACTTATTTTTAAGCATAAATTTCACCCTCATATACCAATGTGTACTTTATCCTTGACTATTCGTAAGGTTTGGAGAGGGGATATTTCCTATAGCTCATTAGCCCGAACTTCCCGTCTTCCAATTTCTACTTTTCAGAAAAGTGGAGATAAAAACGGTTCTCCCCACTTTTCCGGAAAAAGTGATATATTTATATTGTATATAGGTAGGGCCCAGCCAACCCCCTTCCCTTAGCTACGGCATGATGAAAAATTATTCTGTTACAGTTGCAGCCAAAAATCCTGAAAAGCTCAAAGAACCGGAAAAGCTAAAAGAACCTGAAAAACCAAAAGAACCAGAGCTTCCAGCGGACCCTAAGGATTGCAAAATATTGATTGGGCGCGATACGACGATTGAATTTCAAAAAAATAAGGATCAAGCTATTGGTTTCAGTATTGTCGGTGGAGCAGATACTTTAATGGTAATTATTTATAAAATAATATGGTATATCGATGAGATATATTTTGTCCTGGTCGTTATCGACCTGTTCCATAAATGACAACATCGAGCATTCAAATCTTAACTTAATTGTAAGTATTCTATATGATGTGAACCTTTTGGTATATACCTACGGAATGCAATTTTGATCCTTGAGGCCGACGATTTGAAAAATACATGGTCCCTGTAAAAAATATATATAATAAATTTATATATGTCATTGTCGGATTTGCTGACTGGACTTCTAGACCAGCTTTTTTAATATTTTGAAACATTTTCCTTCTTTCATAAAATTTGTGAAAAATGTTATAAATATTGTTTGCCATGCATAAATTGAATTATGCTCAAATACTTGATATCATTTTTGAGAGCTGTTTATATTGTTTATATTATGTTTATATTGTGAGCTGTGTATACAAGTTCTCTAGAGATTTTTTAACATCTACTAGTGACCACCGTACATATTGTTCATAATGATCAAGCTTTGCAAAGCTTTACTCGAAACATTGCAGACAATTAAAAGTGCCAGTTTTTGGTAGGTGGTATATAGAAAAAGCGGCACGAACTTTCTGGACAACCCAATACCATATAACCAAAAATAAGAAAACAGCACCTTAGCATACATGTAAGAAAACCGCACATACAAAAGATCCGTGGGTCACTGAAATATAATGGATCTTTAGAAAGCAATATATACAATTATTTACAATCTTGTCGGATGATAGAATGTACTCGTATATATTTATTGCGTATGTTTTCAGTATCGATTCGTTGTGACATCTCATGTCAACCCCTTCGTTCTTTTCATCTCCAACTTGGCATTCGAATACTCTACTCGTACCTATTTAGTGAGAATGCTCATGTCATATCTAGTTTTATAATATCTTTGTAGTTGGGAGGAGCGATCTTTGGCAACCGTCCTAAATGTGAAGCTTAATACCCAAAGTATATCAAAGGTGACGAGAATAGTCATTATATTAGTGGTAGTTGAAGCGTTTACAAATGCAGCGATTTGTCAAAGGTTCCGGAAACGTCTCTCTCTACCTACTCTCTGAGTGTCCAACGCAATCGTCTTTCTCGTGTCAGTTGATATATGTACATACGCAAACCAATTGGAACAATAATACTTTATACTGTTTGCTTATTATAAGACCATGATTTTTAAATTATTTCGGTTACACTTTGCCTCTACTCCTCATTGTCAGCGACAATTAAGCTAGAAGTTCGATAAAAATATCGGGAAAAGGTACTCGGTATTACTAAACTTAGGCTGCCGAGCTTGATTCTTGTTTTCGGACATAGATAAGCTGAACAAATATTTATAGTTATTGAAACGGCCCCCTATCGAACTGAACAGGTTTACCTACTAGGCACTTTTAAATTTCCCCATACTGTATCTGACGCCGTGCGATCGCAAACGCCCATCAACACACACTAAATCATAATTTAATATAATTTTTGTTTCACCGATTTTGTGGATTTTTGCAAAACTGCGGTTGAGGATAACACGGTAATAAGGGTTAACTGAGAATCTCCATGGAGTGATTGGAGATGCGTTTGATTGATAATCATTTCGCTGATGGCATGGTACAGTAAAATTAGCGGGAAGCGTTCGTTATACGAGACAAACGAATAGCGTAGCTACCCGCCAAGATGCAACTGGACATTTCCGTCTAGGAAAGGGATTTGATGGTACTCGATCGCGGAAACGGAGCGTTCGATTTAAGAGTGCAGATTACGATGGTGAAGCAATTCTTTTGAATTTTACGTACCCGAAATTTGCGAACATCGTGAATACGGTCGACGAAAGTGCGGGCAGTCGAAATCAAATTTTCGCACTGGCGTGAGTGAACGTTACGTACCCAGTGGAGAATTACGGCGGTAACTCGGAGAAGTTTACCCCAACTTGCGAACCGTAACGGAAGATCCGTCGGGTTTTTTCTTGAGCGATGTTTACAGTCGCGGTTTTGCGTTGTTCGTTGACTACAGATGATTGATCGACGATGCGTGCGGATGATGCGCAAGGTCGTGTATTTGGCCAGAAGGTGGTAATCTGACCGAGCCACGTACGCTCTAGCCACCAAAGCGGATGATTGATGAATTCTTTTACTGAAATTCCTAGAGACGCGCAATCCGCGGGATTATATCGCATGGGGACAAGATGTCATTTTACTTCCGGCAATTTTGTTTAGATCTCTGATTCGGGATGTAAGCGCGACGAATGCCACGTACGTCACGCGAGTGCCACACTGGCATCGGCCCATCCGTGCATCGCAATTGTGTTTAACTTAAAGGCTTGTTTAATGTATTCGAGAAGACAATTTAATTCCAATCGAGAAATGGCGACGATTTTGAAAAGAGCGATTTTCGATTCGGCTGCAACTAGAGCTACTGAAATATCGGTCGGGGAATTCAAGATGTGCAAGCATACGACCGTAGAGTACATGCGCTGCGAAGCATTTGCGATGCCGTGTAATTCGATGGTACAGTGAGATTGCGTAAGGTCAATCCAGCGCGGAATTCTTAATTTCGCAAGTTTGGGACGTTCGCGACAATAATTTCCCCCAATTTTTGTGAATAGCCGGGGGTATTTCATCGTCCCAATCAATTTTGATAACCCACAAATCTTGCATGAGAATTTTGGCTTGAATAACAACGGGTGGGGCCCATCATAGCGGATCGAAGAGTCGAGTGATAAGCGAAAGAACCGTTGGTACGTTTCGTACTTCGTGCATTGGGCATCTTTCCAACAAAAAAAATAAAGGCATCTTCCTTGGGGAGCCAAGTTATTTAAAAAACGTTTAGGACTACCGAATCTTTCTTTGAAAGATCGATCGTGAGATCATGTTCAACGGCGGGAATGTCTGATATTAGGGCCGTATCGTTCGCTGCCCATTTGTGTAACGTGAATCCCCCGCGTTGTAATAGTGTGGTAAGCTGAGCGCGTATTGCTCGCGCTTGGTCATGATCGTCGGCTGCAAAGAGAAAGTCGTCAACGTAAGTCGTGTGACTTATGACGTCGACTGCGTCGGAGAATGCAGTGCCTTCGTCGTCGGCTATTTGCAAGAGTACGCGGTTCGCAAGATAAGACGCGTCAGCTGTACCATACGCTACGGTAAGAAGGCGATAATTGACGATAGTCGTTGACGGCTGTTGAAAGCCGGCCCCCACATGATACGTTGATAGTCTGTATCTTCGCGATGTACTAGTTTTTGTTGGAACATTATTTCGATGTCTGCTAAGTAGACGAATCTATGTCGGCGCCAGTTTGATAGGGCGCAGCCTATTGCGCGTTGTAATTTTGAACCGATGAGTAAATGGTCGTTTCGAGTCGTTCCGTTTGAAGTCGAGCTTGACGCGTTAGAGACGACGCGCACGCGAGTAGTCGCGCTGGCTTTGCGAATAATCGGATGATGGGGAACGTATACCGGTTTTGTTATTGCATTGAGACCTTCGATCTTTCCATGTGTCCCATGGATTCATATCGTATCTGGACAGCGCGATTTGGTGACTGTCACCAATGTCGGGAGTTGATCCGTGACTAGGTAACAACCTGTCGAATCGCGCGAGTGTGTATTGTAGCGGCCCCACATTTCTTTCTCACCATACTTATCTACTTCTAATCTCCTATGCCGCTAATCTTAAACTTTACTTATTCCACAGTCCCACGGAATCCTATTACCCGCGCGCGTGACATCCCCCCCCCCTCCTCCTAAACTTTTTCTTTCAGACCATTTCCTAACACTTTCCATCACAACCAAAATCAATTCTCCTCCGACATCTTTTCTGCCCAGATGTCTATCTCTCTCTATATTCATCAGTAAAAATTATAATTTATTAAATCTGAGTTCCTCTATATTTCGTTCTTCACCGTTCCCCCGCAAAGCCATTCCGCCACATGATAACATGCAAGTAAAACAATTTAGTGAAACTAAATTAAACAAAAAAAAAGAATAACATATCAGTGAGAACATCAAAGACAGCTTAACATATAGTGAGAAGAATAAAAAAACACACACCGGAGATGATTTACACATTTCACCAAAAACAAAAAACCAACACGACACAGCTACGCCACACAACACACACAAATGAAGGAAAAAAGAACAACGAATATACAGCAATGATCACCGGCATACCCGCACCGCTACGCGTGAGTCACAATCGACAGGGAATAACGGAAAGGAAAAGCGAACATCTGATGTATACGCTCACCATCATACTCCTGGCACTGTAAGTACCGTCCAGTTAAAAATCTTGTCCATATTACATATAAAAACGTATATTCGTTCACGGTTGAGAGTAATTAACACACAACTTATTGCAAATTTTATTCTCCCCTCTCTTACCTCATTTTTCCGACACCCGAAATAAATTAATAAATAATTATACAACAAATTTGAATGTCATACACAATATAATTGTTCTTCAGGTAAATACAATTTTCTGACTGATAATTTTTATAACTTTCTGAAATATAACTTTGACAATATATTTTTCTAAAATATAATTTTTTGAAAAAAAATCTCATTTTCCGAAATATAATTCTTAACAAAGAATATTATAATTTTCGAAAAATAATTTTCTAAAAAAAAAAGAAAAAAGAACAGTTTGGCATTAAATCACAATAAAATTACAAAAATGAATCTTTCTTGTCCCAGAACCCCACCATTTTTAAGTTAACAATCAGAAACAGGTTATTTCTACATCATTTTATCGCACAGTAATATCAAGCGTGCCGATCGGACCAGCCCGTAGAACAGATGGTCGAACCCCACATTTTTACCAAAAAACACGAAACAAAATAATAACAATGGCTGAAAATAATAAATTCACATTCAGAGATGTATTTAAAATCATCCCTATATATGATGGGAAAGATATAAAAGTCGATGATTTTGCCCAAATAATTAAACGAGTGGGGGAATGAGATTGGCAGTTTCGAAAAATCATAATTCTGCCTCAATTACATTGAACTCACCTTATTTTACCTTTACAGAAACGAAACTATTAATCGACACTGGTTCACAAATAAACTTGATAAAAAGAAGGACACTGGATAACACAGCAAAAATTCATACACTAGAATTTTACGAATGACATTACGAATTGATTGGTGTAACTGACAACTGGTGAAATATACATTCGAGCCAAACGTTCAATCCAGATTAAATCAGTGAAACCGAAATTGTATTTTGTCACAGCATTTTCCAATTCCGGAAAAGATGATTCTCGGTGACGCATTTTTCAAAGAGATTCCAGCTGATATTCTATATACATAAAGTTGCATAATTTTTCGTGGTCACATTGTACCATTTTTCGAAAGCGAATATATTGCAATCCCACCAAAATAAAAAACAATAATGCATATTAGCCATTTTGCAAGAAGTCATCCACCCTGAAAAGTGGAAGTTTATCAATCGTCTTGAAATTTTTATGATCGATACTCCACTGATACTGAAGGTTCAGTAAAAATTTGAAGACTTGTTTAACTTATAAGAATTTGAATCATACAAAATTATGCTATTTTTGCAATTTTCGCACGTTTTGATGGGGTGTACAACTGAAGGAGTGCAACCCTTACCGTAGCTGCATTTCGTATGATTATATGCATCCTTCTTCTTCAAAATGAGACATTAATGATGCCGATACGGTCATTCGTGTGGACTTTTCAAACAAGGTGAGACGTTTGTGACCCACCGGCCGTTGAAGGGTTGCTTTATGATCTTATCAGATTAATCCGCAGCCTTTAAAACCTTCGACTAATAGTTTTCCAGTAAATTAGATGAATCGTGGAAATCTGTGATATAAAGTGTCAGATAAATGTCAGTTCCTTCCTTTGTCATGACTTATTAATTAAATTTCGAGGAATTGTTTGAAAATTTTAAAATTTTGTAATCATTATTAAAATGTTTTAATAATGATTCCAATCGATTAAGCATTGCAGCTTGTCGGCTCAAATAGACAGAAATCCCGTTTTGTTTCACGACATATGTCGGGGACCCACAGGGCGACGCTGCGCGGAGCATCCGGTCGCTGAGAAATCGAGTTGAATCTCGAAAACTATGGCTCAGCCCATCTTGGGCATCCTATACTTTTTTATTCAGAAAGAATCCTACTATTTTATAATACAAAAATTATTAAAATCAGTGTAGAAATTCGAACCCATATTGCTAGGTAACCATTTAAACTAGAGACACTTTCACTTATCAGGGTGGATGACTTCATGCGAAATCACTCATATGTATTGTAACGACTTTCCGCTACTCCTCCGAGAACCCTGCCCGCCTGTGTACCACCAGGGTACCCGCGCTACGCGCGCACCCTACACAACCACGGCCAAGGTAGGCGATGATATTCGGGGTGCGGCCGGCGCATCCGGGACGGACGGGCGCCAGGTACAAGTACCACCGGAAGAACGGGCTTGTTTGATTTTGCCGCCCCGTGAGCACCTCCGTGCACCCCGACCTCCTCGTGGTACGGAGCAGAGATCTCGGGAATACTGAAAGGACTAGCTCAGCCCGCCATACGGCCGGCAAGGATAGAGGGGCGTGGACGGGCACGAGAGTGGAGGCGTGAAAGAAATAATTTGACACATGATAATTACGTTTGAACGGATTGAATCCGATTCGTTACTACGATTTCCGACGTTCTTACAACGAGGACCGCGGCCCATCGGCTACACTTCCGTTGAGATACGTGACTAGATCCATCACAGACTCTCGACATGAGAGCGAAATCGGTCGCGAACGAGAGTTGAAGGGGGCTAGGTAGCACTCGGGAGCAAATCTTACGAAAAGGTAGCATTGGGAACGATAAGATTACGAGCCCGAAAACGTAGCGCGCGAAACAATGAAATTACGCTCCCGGAAGGTAGCACGCGAAATATTAACTCTACAAAAGGTAGCGGATGACACAACAATACTACGAATCGGTAGCGTACAACGTAATAATATTACCAACAGGTGACGTACTACATAATAATATTACGAACATGTGGAGCACAACCTAACGATAGTACCAACGGGTAGCGCACGTTAACGATTCTCTGATACGAGATACCTTAATATAATCGACTGAATATTAGCTAGTGCATTATACGAAATTTTGCGGTACGCCATCGCCTGATATGGTTCCTCAAATAATATTCTACGTATGATCGCGAATTTGCAACATCCGATCGAGGAGTATAATTTCCGAATAATAATCGCGTACGATTGCGAATCCCCACGCTCCGGTCCCGGAATATCAGTCGCCGGGCTAAGGCTTTACGTACGATAGTTAATGCCCAATATTCAACCCAACAATATAATTCCCGGATAATAATTTGCGCATGATCGTGGACTCTCAATAGTCCATTAAATAATATAATTCCCGGATAAGGATTGGCGCACGTTAGTGGATTTACAATAGATAGCGCCCGATAGTTACTTTACGATAGGTAATGCACGGTAGTGAATTTGTGATACTCAATCAAACAATATAATTCACGAAATAATACGTCGCGCACGAGACGGATTCCCAACATTCAATCAAATACCTAATTCGCGGAATCACGATTTGCGCGCGATAATTAATTTATGATAGGTAGCGCACGATAGGTAATGTTCAAGATTCAATACAACAATATAATCCCCGGATCTTAATTTGCGTGTGAAAGTGAATTCGCGCGATAGTGCACGAGGAACCGCCTCCTCCAAGGTAGCCTACGACGAGTAATTTGGCGATAGGTAGCATACGACAATTAATTTAGCGAACAACAATTAATTTAGCGACAGGTAGCGAACAACAATTAATGTAGCGACTTAAGGTAGCCATAGGTAGCATACGACAATTAATTTAGCGAACGGCAATTAATTTAGCGACAGGTAGCGAACAACAATTAATTTAACGACTTAAGTTAGCCATAGGTAGCATACGACAATTAATTTAGCGAACAACCATTAATTTAGCGACAGGTAGCGAACAACAATTAATTTAGCGACAGGTAGCGAACAACAATTAATTTAGCGACTTAAGTTAGCCATAGGTAGCATCTAACCTTACGATCATGTAAATGCAGTATGGGGAAATGAAACTACTGAGAGGTAGCAACTACTATTACAAGTACGAAAAGGTAGCACGCCCAAATCATAATCCTGAAAGGTAGCAAAAGAAATATCACGACCATGAAGATGTAGTACGTATAAATAAAGCGACCGAGAGGTAGCAGATAATATTACCAACACGAAATTATTTCCAATCGTCCGCTTTTGTAACAACGAGGTACGCACGGTCGAACGCTCACAAAACAAAACAAAGCTGAGAGAGATAGGTATACCGCCAAGGCCATCTAACGCCCGAGCGAGCGAGATACGCGCACAGCGCGAGTGCCGAGTGCGCGTGTACTCGGCGACAAAGAGCGACCTCCGAAAGGGACGCTACCGACGAACAACGGCCGATTGAATATATGTGAGCCCGGCCGACATACGAACATGATTAATAAGTATTCTGATTTTGATACTAAAATAAGTGACTTTAGCGATTCGAGAGGTCCACAAGGAGACGCGAGGCTATCGCAACTAATTTGTAATTAAGGCAACGAAACTATAAATTCTCTGACCCTGGTGCCCGTAATAAATGTTTTAGCAATCCAAGGGTCCACACGGAGACGCGAGACTATCGCAATTAATTTTATTGCCCCTAATTCAAACAAACTATAAATTCTCTGACCTCCCGAAGGCTACGGACTATATGATCTACACTCTCCCATCCCGCGATAAGAGAGCTAAATTCGTATAACAAGAATTGGACTCACCGTAGAAGTGTTGAACTTTACCCGTCGGTCGGCACACAAAGCAAAAAGGAACACTCGTTTACTAGGTAACTGAACGTGATCGCTGAACGGTAGCAGGTTTTAGACTAATTCTCTTGGCCTCTGACCGCGTGAACCGGGCTCGCCGGCTCTCTCTCCCCCCACTCCATAGGTGTTTCCCCCAATATCCTAATTATTGCGAAGATCCCGCGTTGCCGCTAATTTTCCTCTCCTACCGCGATGATTTCCGATTTTCGTCCTCCCGCCCCTCGATCCTCGCGCTGGCCAAGCTCGCGGTGAGGAGGGGAAGGGGACGGAGATGATAGGGCCGTGCACCTCTCGCAAGGAGACTCGTGCTCCCGGTACCCGAAATCCTCTCCGTCCGCATCGAACGCCTTCTCCACGGAGTCCGGGATGGGCGCCGGGACGGGGGAGGCTCGCCTCGCAGGGCCGGCGTCCCTGACCCTGCGGCTGGCCCACGACGAAATTGCAGCACCGCGTCCCGTGTCACCCAGTCCGAACTCCCCTCGATGGGAGCGCCGTGTTTAGCGGACTGCGGCGCTCGATGCACTAAATCGGCATCGGCGGAGAGAAGATATACGGTCCTGATGTTTTAGAGGCTGCTTCTGTCCTCGTCGGAGGCGCAAATCCGCCTCCTACCCGGATGTTGATACCGGGGTGACGAGGTCGCAAGAAAACTCGTCACAGTATATATATATTTATAATAGCATATCGTATACATTTTCGATTTTGATTTTTCCCTGTCTGCGTAATTTTAACCAATGGTTGAACACTTATACTTCCTCTGCGCTACAGTGAATTGGTTTATTTTGTGATTTATTAATTTGTTTAATATGTGGACACTTCTGAGATACAATTGATTTTGTATATACATCATCCATTATTAGAGTATCAAATTTTGAACAATGTATTGCTTCGAGATTGAACGGCGGAATTTTTAATTCTAATAATAGATTTTTTTCAAATGTACCACCTTTATATGCAACTAAATATTGGGTTTTAACAATGTTCGATTGTGCGAGACAGTGTAGAAGCGTTGATTTAACATCACGTTGATTCAAACGTTCCCAATGATAATCCTTGAACGCCATACCGTGAATACGATGATATAGATAGCTGTTTGTGCACCTATCGCCTTCAGATAGATTATGATAGATGTAACCCAGCCGGTAACTGGTCATGTAGACTTTCTTCGTTGAACATCCAAGAGGAGCAACCTCCTTATACAGGAATTTTGTATTTAAGTAAAATCCCTCGATGTTCATAATAAGTGTAAGATTTTTGATCACTTGATCAACCATGTTGTCGGATACAATTCAAATGAAAGCTGAATAATAACGTCTGCTTATACGTTGAGGTAGACGTATATTAGCGTGAAGTGAATTGGTTGCAGTTTATAAATCACTCTTTCAACGGATGTTGCGGTTGACATATCGGAAGCTGTAGATTTAAGAAAAAACGGGTACATCGATGTGGAAGATTAAAATCTATGACGTACAGCGGGATGTGGGAATCGCTGGATAGTATGTCGGGATGTTCGAATTGGTTAAATTAATTTTTTAACAATATTAGATAGTGTGTATTCAACAATTTAATCGTGTATGATTAGATAGTATGCAGTTATATTTTCAGGTTATTCAAACTCAAGTTTCACATCCACTGTACCACTTTTAATTGACTCATTTTGGTGAGAACAATCGATGATTATTATAGGGCCGATACTTAGAAAGTTGTCGAGATCAAGCATAGGTATCATGTCGCTGGAATTGTAGTATGATTTAATAAATCTTGAATACATGTCGTATAGTACGCCATAACGATTATCATTATTATCAAAATGTAAATTGAGCTTGTCGTAGGGATAACATTCAGAATTTAAAAATAGTTTTAAATCGCGCAATTTAAAATTATCGAATTTTGACATAGTTTTATTTATATCGTTTTTACGATTCGTTTGTTATGCCACCATAACATATCGTGGTTTGTGCAACATTGTAGAAGTTTTCACAGACCATGTATGACGTTCAGTCTGCGGTAATAATGGATATTCGTATAAGTCCCACGAGCGAAAAGCCATTGTTATAGGACGATTTTCATTGAGTATTTCTAAATATTGTAATTTCGTATAGTCATTAAGTACAATATGAGGTATTCTCCACTGAATTCTATGATATTCTATTTTCGATTGCTTGATCTTCTTGGATGTGGTGAACAATGCGTTCTTATCATCACGTGTTCGTATTAAGACGAGTTCGTGTCTAGCATTTATAATCACACGTTTATAATCTTCACAGAATCCCATCAGCATGCTTAATGGTATACAGTAATTAAACTCAGAAACTACGTCTGTCCGATAATATATTCCATCCAGCATTTCTTAGACTTTTACTTTTCTCCGGCGTGAGCGTACCATAATTTTTCAATAATGTTGTAATACCAACGTTTTTACAACGATCCACTTCAATACCATTCAACTCATAATGGATCTCACTGAATGTAAATCCTAACACATTGTTATCCATGTAAACTTTATCAGCATCTGTAGCACCAACATCTTTTTCAACGATTAATTTACCCTCCAGATATATATACCTCTGATGAGGTAGAACAATTCGATCTTGTTGTTGGATGGGAATACGTATTTCATCGTTATAGTCAAATGAAGTGTTTGCATACGGATTATAACTGTGATATTCAACGTTAGTCACACGATTATCATATGTTGGTTTCGATGTAATGTTTAACATATCTGCTGCCATTTTTTTAATTTATTCACTAACGCTGGTTGTTGGTAATGCCATATGATGGATTGACTTTCAAGCCCAACGATTGTAAAAATTTGAATTTATCAATACTCAAACTCGTTCTATTAGTCGATAATGATGATGATGATGACTCTTTGGAAGTTCGATCGTGACTAATATTCAATGCGTTTAATGCGTTTTATGTTGATAATTTAAGTTTTATCAACGGTTCTCCCCATGTCACGATCATTATCAAGATCACTGTTATTGTTGTAAATTAACATTTTCTTATGTGAAGTCGTACTGCAATTTCTTCGTCACTAAAATCCACAATATTATTATCTTGATCCACAATTCGTAAGGTTAATCTATCGATCACTCGCACGATGATCGGTAGATAAATGACGTTTGACGGTGTTTCTGATATCTTATATCCTGGTTCAACATTGGGAAAAAATTCATGAATAACGTGCACCATTTTTCCATTGCTGTATGAACCAGAAGTAGTATTACATTCAATCCGTAGTATATTTATATTTATTATTTTCACCGCTAGGTCAGATTCATACCATTGGTTTGGATTGAGTTTTCGATTATTTGAAAAGCCGAGGATATTACCAATATTGTTAGGCTTAGTAAAATCAATTGAATATTTACACGTAATTTCACTATTCAACGTATTGTTATTAGCTCGTAAAACTAATAGGTCATTGGCCTCTTCTTTTACGTTATGTGGTATATTATCTTGCAGATATTTATTTATGGCACTAAGTTCATACGATCCTTTCGGTATCTCAATCAGATTATCATTATCGTAATACAATTTATTATTGCTTGCGTCAACGTTTAATATTACATGAAACGTTTGAAAATCTACTGATCCAAGCTCATAATTATTATCACTAAGATCGATCGGTGGAAAAAAATCCGTGGTGAGGTTTGAATAAGTTCCTGGTAATGTAACAGTAATTGATGACATCACTTTTCACTCAATTCTTTTTATATGTACTTTCGATGTAGAAGTGTTTCGCAGGAGAAACTCTATACATAACTCACCACAAATACTCGTGTCGTACAACTGATATTGATTGTAATTGTATGTTATTATAACTCTCGGTCCAAAATAACTAATCAGCTCCAATGGAGTTCTAAGATTCCCAAATGAATCAAAGTATTCAACATGATTAACTTGTTTTATATACGCAACCCAAGTCGTTGGCATCTCGCTTTTAGTAGAGCGGTTTTTATTAATTAACATATTTGTTAATAAACCTTTATAAACAATTAAAATTCTCTCTGTCCACTTTAGCGGACAGACTTACAGCGACGGCCGTCGTTGACATCTCGCTCTTTAGCAGAACGAGTTTATTAATTAACATATTTGTTAATTCATTATTTTTAGAAAATTTTAAATATCATTTTTTCATCATTTAGTATGTACTGGAGAAACTGCGCTGACATTTTTTTATCATCCAATGTGTATCGGAGAAGCTTCGCTAACCTTTTTTCATACATTTAGTATGTATTAAAGAAACTGCGCTGACATTTTTTCATCATTTAGTATGTATTGAAGAAACTGCGCTGACATTTTTTCATCATTCAGTATGTATTGAAGAAACTGCGCTGACATTTGTTTATCATTCAGTGTGTATCGGAGAAGCTTTGCTAATGTTTTTTCATCATTTAGTCTGTATCGAAGAAACTTTGCTGACTTTTTTCATCATTCTGTGTTTAGTCAACAAGTTTTATTAAACGACGAAAAAATGACTGTAAAGTTTCTTCGATACAGACTGAGTGATGAGAAAATGTCAGCAAGGCTTCTTCTGTACACACTGAATGATAAAAAAAACGTCAGCGCAGTGTCTTCAATACATACTAAATGATGAAATAATGTCAGTGCAGTTTCTTCAATACCTACTAAATGATGAAAAAATGTTAGCGAAGCTTCTCCGATACACACTAAATGATAAAAAGATGTCAGCGCAGTTTCTTCAATACATACTGAATGATGAAAAAATCTCAGCGCAGTTTCTTCAATACCTACTAAATGATGAAAAAATGTTAGTGAAGGCTCTCCGATACACACTAAATGATAAAAAAAATGTCAGTGCAGGTTCTTCAATGGATACTAAATAATGAAAAAATCTCAGCGCAGTTTCTTCAATACATACTAAATCATGAAAAATGTCAGCGCCGTTTCTTCAATGCATACGAAATGATGAAAAAATGTCAGCGCAGTTTCTTCAATATATACTAAATGATGCCGTGCCGAGAACCGATCACAATGCTTTGGCTATACATATATATATGCATGTGGGTAATATCCGTCCAGTCATCTGTAAAGAAATATGTATTATACAAAAATGTATTTCTTGCAATCATATTATATGATAATCAGTTCTTATAAACTGATACTCTCTCCGTTCGTTTTAGCGAACGGAGGAGGACAGCGACAGGCGTCGCTGTGACCTCGCTCTTTAACAAGGTACTTATTAATTAACATGTGTGTTAATTCACAATTCTTATAAAGTAAAATTAACATATTTATCAATTAATAATTCTTATCAACTAAAATTCTCCTCGTCCATTGTAGCGGATACAGGAGAACAGCAACATACGTCGCTGAGATGTTGCTCTTTGGCAGGGCAGTTTTTATTAACTGACAACAGTTTTTAGAAACTGTAATTCTCTTCGTCCGTTTCGGCGGACGAAAGAGAACAGCGACAGCCATCGTTGGCATCTCGCTCTTTAACAGAGCGAGTTTAGTAATTAACATATTTTACAATTAAACTTATAATAATTATGCAAATATACTCTGAAAATAAAATATTAGTTTAAAATAGTTTATGGGAAGCTACTATATCATTCGGGTCGCGTAGAGGACCGAGAGCTCGTGCGGCGCGCACGATATGCTCAACGCGCACGGATTCTCCCTCAACCGCTCCCCTCTCAAGCGCGTGCTCCGGTCGTCGTAATAGGCCGGTCAAACCAGAGATTCGGATCTCAAACGTCAAATTTTCGGAGCTACAGATTGAAATTTAGAGGGTATACGTAATTTTCAATTCTAAACAAGTTTTTTCTCCTAGTAATTTTCGAGAAAATTGTGCGTTCGCGAGAAAAAAATTAAAAACTAAAAAAAAGGGGGTCGGGAGGGGTTTTTGACCTCCCACGGCTGTAATTTTTCGATTTTCCGAAAAATTCAACTGCACGATATTAGATAATTTAATTTCGCACAAAAAAGTCCGCGGTAGCACTAGTCTATCTGTAAAAGGGGGTGGTGAAACTTGTTCAAAGTTTTTTTTCGGCGCGCAGTTTTTTTGTCAAGTCGTGTCTCATTAAAAAATTCATAGAAAATTAACTAACTTGAAAATCATTTTTTTAATACGGCAGTTATCTGTAGAATCGTTTGTTTTATAATTTTCGTGAAACATCAAAATTCTATGATTATTTATACCCGTTGTATCACAGTTTCAATATTTGAAACGGCTTTTTTTGGGTGTTCCCACGAACGAAAAAAATTTTAGCCTAAATATTTAATAAACCTACTTTATAACGAAAAATAAAGTTCCTTGAAAGTTACTCGTCACTATCACCGTTTACGCGGTAATAATTATTTTAACACGCGACGCGAGAGACAACATTTTTAAACCTGCGACGCTGTATAGACAGAGAAAGACTATCGCCTATCTCTCTCTTAGTCACAGCGCATATGGAGCCTTCGCTGGCTCAGTGCTGGCGCTCACGGAACACTCGAAACATTTATGCTCTGTACTGTGTCGCACGACGAAGCTCGTCGCTATAGCAACCGCGCGGCGTTCCTCGAATGCGATGCGACAGAGATCGAAGTATTAGGCATCAATGATGTGTGCGACAAAAATGTACTTACCCAACGCTGTTGACAATGTAAGGCGTCACACTATACGTTTTCGCCAGTCCGGCCTTATTGTTAGACTGACAATGAGTTGGACGCGATTTGAGAGGCGGAGAGAAATATATATAAAATAAAACAAACGAACGCGCCAAACCGCGTTCGCGTGACGCCTATAATGCCTTCAAGTAACAATATTTCATCTATGCACGGGAGAGGATATGCGTCATGGGCAGTCTTTTCGTTTAGTTTACGAAAGTCGATGACGATCCTCCACTTCTTTTTTCCCGATGCATCCGATTTCTTGGGCACGATCCACAGCGGGGCGTTATACGGCGAATCGCTTGGCTCGATTAGATTTTGTTGCAACATGTCGTTTACCTGCCGATCAATTTCTTCTTTGTATACTGGTGGGTACCTATACTGTTTAACATTTATCGGCAGATCGTCACTCGTGATTATGCGGTGTCTGACCGCCTTTGTGCCCGGTAGAGGGTCTCCAGGTAGGGCAAATACGTCGAGGAAAGAGGAGACGATATCCCATACCTGCTCCGATTGTTCCGGTGGCACGTGTTCCAACCGCACATTTTCCCGTAGTCTTTGTATACGGTCAGCTGTGTTCTGGCTTTCGATGTGGTACATCCTTGCAACGTCCGACGGTGCGTCTTGGCGCTCCTCCGACGGTGGAGGGGTGAGCTCGTCGAGAGTTATCCCACGTAGCAGATTTATTGTAACCCGTTTGGGTTCTTCCGAGTCGTTTGTTACGGGCACTCGGGCTTGGTAGTCCTTGGCTTCGAAAACGCAAGGTACTACCGATTCTGAATTTTCTTCTGCCCTGTAAGCAGGCCCATTTTTAATATTCGTTAATGTTTGAATCCAGCAGACCGATCGAGGTGGAATTGTTATTTCATTAGTGTCAAAAACATATCGCTGCCCACTTAGCTCGAGGAATTCTTCCGGCCCAATACCAATGAGGGTTTGGTATTGCTTCATAAATGGGATACCGATGAGCCCGTCTTCCAGAAGAGGGAAATCATCCGATATCACATGAAAGATCTGCTTTCGGCCTTCGAATTCTTGTTGCGTGATGAATAACGATTCGTGTACTTCGTTGCCCATCATGAATTTAGTGCAAACGTTTTTATTGACCAGCGCTCCCGTCGTTAGCATGCCCTTTTTTAGTAAATTAATAGCGGACCCTGTGTCTAGCAGACATCTTCCTGGTCCGCAGATTCCTCGCATGGGTAATCTGACCACTCGTTTATCTGATGCGATTGCGTTGACTCTGGGCAATCCTCTTCCGGCATGTGGTTCACTCTCGGCGGAGGACGAGGTGAAGGCCTGTCCTTTTGAAAACCCGATTGTTGTGGGAAGGGGTTGGCACGGTTTTCCGTGTCTCGCTTCTTCGTCCGGCAGTCTCTCTCTATGTGACCCATGCGATTGCAGTAGCGGCACTGCACTAATGATCGTTGGGTCGTGGACGTGTTCGCAGGTAGTCGAGGGGTTGGCGGCGTGCTGCGTCGAGGGACCGCTGCTACGTTTTTTTCAGAGAGACTGAGATTTCTCGTCATCATTTCCCTCGTAATGTCGTAGGCTTCCGAGGCCTGTGCCTTGGCTATTGCTGAGCGGATGTTGCTTGGCAGTTGCGCGCGCACTTCGGTAGATATCTCCTTACGGAGTCCTAACAAGTACTGTTCGAGGCCTTGTTCTTCTACGGGTGAGTTAGCGAGTGCGGCCAGGACTTGGTTTTGAACCTCCAAGAATCGGTTCGTAAATCGCGATACGGTTTCGAGCTTTCCTTGGAACATTCGAGAACGTTTGTCGCGGTATACGCTCACAGGTTGTAGGTTCCCGAATAGAATTCGCAGGGCCTCATATAGTCGGTCGTATGTCGTGACGTCGTATTCTTGTAGTTCGCGCGCCGCGTCACCGATAATTCTTTTTGCTATAATAAGGCGGCGGAAGTAGTCTTGACGAGTGACTTGTGGCCTTGTGTCCTCGATAGAACTTATAAACGCCTGGACACCACTATTTTTTCCGTCGAATTCTTTAATGAGGTCTATTGCCTCTTTGGGCGTTATTTCCTCCATGTCTTGCTCTGACATTTCACTGTCGCGTTCCAAACATTCTTCGCTCAGTTTAATATTTACGCGTTCGTTTTGTTGAGCCATTTCGTTATTTGTTTCACCGGAATTCGCGATAGAGTTGGAGTTAGTAACTATTGTATCACTTTCGGAATCGGACGCGATTGATGGTAATGGGTCGCGGTATTGAGTAAATGAGTTGTTTTTACTCACCGATTTTTCCTGATGATCCAGCGTTGAATGTATGTCTTGTGCAACCTCTTAGTGTTGTTGATCGTCTCAAAGTTCCTGGCACTTAAAGTTGGCAAACCCCACACTTAGCACCAATGTGATATCGCGGGTTATTTATTTACTTATTTGTTATTATTGGAGCTGCCGACTCGGCTACGGAACGCGGTAGTTGAGAGGAAAAACGCGGTAGACACTTAATCGGGAAACACAAGACTTTATTTTCAGTGGTTCAACAGACAGCGTAACGTTGCTGCCCAGATGATCGGAAACTACTAACTGTCTAGCCTAGGAGGAGGGTGGTTCTTATAATATTAATCCGTGGGAAAGTCGTAGTGTGGTGGGGCAAGAATTTGGGAGTCAGAACGTTCTGGAAATGGAAACGTCTGGGGAGACAATGGGGGCTGCGGGTGTTTCGTGGTTGAGGCAGGTCAGGCCATAAAGATAGGTGATTTACGGCTGGACTTTGGAAAATGGAAAAGGGAGGTTTTGGGCCTTTCTCGGAAAACAACGACAGCTGCGTTCTGATGGAGAGATGTCCCAGCGATAGCGAGGGGGTGGCTGTAGGAAGTCACGTAGGCAGGAAAGGAATGCGAGAGGCGCGTGGGAAAGAAGACAAAAGGTGGCTGGGGGTAGACCATCGTCACAATATATTGTGACGTTGCACAAGTTTATCCTCCCCCGCTGCACCAGCTCGTCCCAAAGGCAGCCGTTTCACCGATCTAAAATACAAATTAACAGTAAGTATTATTCTTTCCTTCCCTTATATTATAATTGTAAATCGTGCAAACACTTACGCGTCGCCCTGAAGAAAACTCACCATCCACCGACGAAAATCACCATCGAGAAGAGCCACAGCAATCCCCAGGATCACCATCATCGCCACCCGGACATCATCCAGAATAACCTACAATAAAGTAACCAAGCAAAGAAAAAGGAAAAGAAGAAATGAACACTTAAAACACTCACCACCCACCGGAGAAACATCCATCGAGGAGACCCGAACGGAAAATCACCCACCGCGCACTCATAAAATCTACAAAAGTATCTCCACTTGGAAGAAAAATATCGTCTCCCGCACTCTCCAAACAAAACACCGGCACGAGCCACATTCGACATCCCATCAGCTGTCCCCGAGCCATCAATCGGCGAAGGTGACGTCACAAGCGAGGAGATGGCAGCAGCGTCCGGCGACACCGATAGCCTTCCCACCCGTCCTACTTACCCGACACCTTACCCTACCATATCGATAAATCCTCGTTACGCCTAGTTCCCGATAGAGAGTTCCCGATAGAGCCTGCCCCCAACATTGTCCCCCAACATTATCGACCCGAGTGTCGCCTCATCGATTGACCCGTGACCCGCGCGGCCAATCATGGATCAAGGATCTCCCGTGTCTCGTCAAATCAGAGGCACGGGAGAAATTTAAGAACCCGGAAAAATTCGCAAGTTCCGGCACGCCATGTGCCGGACACTTTGCGACGAGCAACTATAGAGAACGGACGTATAGACAGGCGATAAAGAATTTATAGACGAGTTAGAGTGCGAGGAATTAGAATTGAGGACGAGTTAGAGAGAGTGAGAGTGAGAGTGAGTGGTGAGCGAGGCGCGAAGGAGTACATTGGAAAGAAAAGGAGAAAAGGAGAATTACGACGACCCGGCTTCGCCAAGGATAACTATCGGACACGACAACGGCTACAACGAACCGGCGAGTCGACGGACACGAGAGAGAGAGAAACCGCGAGAATCAGAAACGTAAGTGTTTGCACCAATCGAAATTTTGGCACACATTTTTTTTCTTGTATTTTGTTTTCTCATTCATTATACTCTCCTTTGTGAAACAAATTGTATTCGAGTTCCTCCCCCCATTCTGGTTCCCGAGTTAGATTTTCCTCACCATATTTATTATCTCCGTGATTTTTTACGGAGAAATAGCGATAATTTTGAGTAGCCCGTGGAACGGCTGTGTAGTACTAAGACGCGTTAGCTTTAAGATTTTCCCGACGGCCTTTGACCGTCCTCGCCCGTCAGAGTTCGCGTTACCCGTGTTTACGTTTTTTTTGTATAGAGTCCCGCGTTATCTCGTTTCAGTTTCCGCACTTAGCGAAATATTATTTCGAACTTTCAGAATTGTGGCCAGTGGTAATTATTAAGAGGCCGTAGAGTCGTAGGACCCCCACCCTGAGCTACCCCTAATAGTCCATTCTCCCCTAGTCTCCCAGTATAAATTGATTGCATCCCCAAAAACTTGTAATAACATTTCTTTTTGTTATTTTTTTTGTACAAAAATAACTGGCGCCTATCTCCCTTAATTGTAATTATATAGAGTTTTATTATTAAGATCGCCCCCGAGATCGTCCGCCGAACATCAGTATTGAAACTTTTTGTGATATATAATTGTTAACGCCTAATAATAAGCAAATAAAATAATTATTATATTTATTTGAATTCGTGTCGCCCATATTAAGTTAAATTTTTTTTTGTCCCCCACTTTCCCCTAGTTATTCCTCTCCCAACGGCGTGACAAATTTGGCGCCCAACGTGGGGCACGAGAAAGTTACCCCCCCCCCCCCCCCATAATTAGCGCATACGGAGAGCAGAGGCAGCAACAATAAATTAATAATTTTTTTTTTGAGAATAAATTTGTTTTTGAGAATAGTTGTTTTTTTTTGAAGAATCATTTTTTTGGAGAATCATTTTTTTTTGGAGAAAATTTTGTTTTCCCAAATAGTTTTTTTTATTTGAGAAAACCTTTTGGCGAATAAATTTTTTTTTTTTGCGAAATGTTCTTTTTTGAGAATAATGTGTTGGGATAAGGATTTCCTAAAAATGTTTTTCTAAAAACTCCTAAATATTTTTCCGGAGAATACTCTTCTTTATATACGCTTTTGAGAATATTTTGATTTTTTTTGAATAATTTCGTTTTGAGAATATTCTTGGCTGCTATTAAGTCGCGCTACGCCTTCGTATTGCTGCTTCCCCCGTTTAATAGTGCCCGCCACTGGCACCCCAATTTTGGTGAAATTTCGTATTGTGTTTTTTTATTGTATAGGTAATTTGAGAAATACTTTAAAGACCTCCCTATTTGCGATATTGAAAATTTTTGCGATTACACACCGTTCCACGCTTAGGGTATATACCGTCGCTCCTATCTCGCCGCATATTGTAACATATTGTTTGATATATATTTTGTTGTTGTTGTGATATTGAACGAATCTGGTGTATAATTGTGCCCCCCCCCCCTATCTGGAATTTAATTGCGTACACCGATTAGCACTATGGACCCCCTCGGACTGACGCTTCCTCAGACCGCAGTGACGGTGACCACCACTACCGTTACCTCCCCCATCGTCCACATTTCCCACAGTTCACCCCAAACATCCCCCAACCCCATCAATAGAGAGGAACACATTTCGGAGATCCGAGCGCGAATTCTCGAAATCCGAAATGTGCGGGCTATTATTCGATTATGCCTGGTCTCGAAAATCAGTTCGCTCGGCACGGACGAGGAACTGAGAGACCGGCTAATCCGTCACGAATTAAGACGATTATACCCGTTCCTCCCTGTAGCGTGGAGTCCTTTCGAGGACGATCCCGCAGTTCCTCTTTCGTCCGCGTTTGATGACGAACTGACGAATCCCCCCCCCCCCCATACTAGACCCAACCCTCCCGCACATAACCCACGCTGAGTCCATCACGTCTCAGCCGACAACACCCCTCCCCCATGACGCACCCTACCTTCCCCCCAATCCTCACCTCACTCCTGAACACCACCCCCAAACCCCCCAACCCCTCCCGCCGGTCGTCCGAAGGACACCGGAAATCCTAACTGGGGACGAAGTAGTCACCCAGGAACAATACTATCCCCTTCCTCCCCCTCTCTACCCCCGCCGATCCACGCAAACCGTAACCTTTGCACAAACTCCCGGGATACGATTCCCATCCTATCAACCCCCACCGGCATCAACAAACCCCCGTCCTCTAATACCAAACCTCCCTTATTACGACACCGAAACCCTATGGAATCCTTCCATCCCCCGTCCTTCATTTGCCGGTCCCGCGTTGCAGAGCACTCAACTCGGTCCTCCACCCCGTACCCCCTACCGACAATTAGAGGCCCCAACGTTTGAGCCCACGGGATATAATGAGTCCCGAAACTCCCGGGACGTACGCCGAGCCGACGATTGGCGGCGGTACGGTCCCAAAATCGCGGGAAGACGCAGTGAAGACGGAGAGGAGTTCCTCCGCCGTCTCCACGAATACTGTCAGACCCGCGAATATACCGAGGCGGAGCTCCTCCGCTCCCTCCTCGAAGCTTTCACGGACGGAGCGCTGAGGTGGCACCGCCTCGAACAAGAAAACTGGGATTCCTACACCGGGTTCTTGTATTATTTCAGAACCCGATACAGAATAGACGCATGCCAGGAGAAAATCCGGCAGGAAATTGGCATGCAGACCCAGGGTCCGGATGAGCCGTGTGGGGAGTTTGTAGATAAGCTCCGCACGCTCAACCGACGACTGAAGCCGGCCCCTCCCATCGACGAACAGATATCCATATGCCACACCAATCTCCACCCCGACTATAGCGAGCACATCCCCCACGAAAGTATTCACGATTTCGCTGACCTGCAACAAGCATGCAGGCAGCGAGAAATTCTTAGAGAAAAACGAAAGTCTTACCGTCCCCCTCCCATTGCCTCTCCCACCTGTGATCCATACGTGACATACAAGCCCCAAAACAGGCCAGAGATCCGGAAAACTTCCGCCGTAGAGTCAACTCCCGAAAATGAACTCCTACCCCCCTCCCTACCCTCACCAACAGCCAAACGGCCAATCCCACCCCCAAGAACGGCCAATCAAACCAAGAGTTACAGCGAAGTAGCCTCCACCGACCATTAATCCCCTCCGCACTACCCCCCTCGCCAAGAAAATTCCCGTCCCCTTCCACCCCCGCGAAAACCATCCCAAAGCCCAATACCTCTCCTATCGGACGTCGCTCCGAAACACCCTCCCCCAAATACCCCCCTAAACACCCCCTCCTTCACCCCAGGCCCCTGTTTCAATTGTAGTCAACTCGGACACCGGTACCGAGATTGTACGCACCCCCACGGATATTTTTGCCGACTGTGCGGACGCTGGGGCACGGACACGCGTTCCTGCCCCGCGTGTCTGCACAGACAGTCGGGAAACTACACCGGGGGGAGGCAATGAACAACCCGCCTCAACAAATCGAGCCTTCCCTCAGTAAACACCCTAAATCCCGCGGAACCAACCCCAAGCACCAGTATCAGAATCCAGTCCCCCTATGAGGTAAGTAATTTCGAGTCAAACTCTCCCAAAACGCCTTTAGAGTCACCCCGAGAAAACAAATCCTCTTCCCATTCCCAGAAACTAACCCTACCCCCTCGCCCAATCCCCAAATCCGCCCCTCCCGAGGAACCCGTCCAAATGATCGACGGAGACCACCGCCACTACCTCTGGGTCCTCCTGGGTAACTGTAAATTCCCAGGACTCGTCGACCCAGGCTCCTGTCGATCATACCTCAGTCCCAGCCTTAACGAAAAGTTAACCCTACCCCTGATACCCATGGAGGAAGGCGTGAAAGTCGCCAATGGCCACGTGATGAACGTAGAAGGAGCCCTCCACCTACAGTTTGAGTTTGGTGGAGAGAGTGCCCCAGTATTAATGCGCGTAGCAGCCATTAATTGCCCCTGTATCCTTGGACCGGACTTTTTGCGACAATTTGGATTAATAATAAATTATCGTGACGAGACTTGGCAGACACAACACAGTACCCCCCAGACGTTCCTCACTACCCGTACTACCGTGACTGCCCTTAACCTACAAGACTGTGCTGGTCTTGTAGTCCCAGAAGAATCCTCCCGATGCAAATTAGAGACAAGCCTGACTAAATACATAATTCCCAACCCTTCCCCCGAGCTACGAATGACACACATAACCGAACACGAGATAGACGTACAAGACCACCCTCCCATACGACAACGTTCCCGAATGATCTCTCCACACGTCCTCAAAATTGCCCAAGAGTAGGTAGATAAAATGTGGAGAGAAGGAGTTATAGAGAGGTCCAAAAGCGCTTGGCATAGTAACCCCGCAATTGGCCCGAAACCCGGTGGTAAGCACCGGTTTTGCGTCGACTACCGAGACGTAAACAAAGTCACTAAAAAAGACGCATACCCCCTCCCCAATATGGACCGAATTCTAGCCGGATTGAGACAAGCCCGATACATTTCCAAGCTTGACCTGAGCCAAGCGTACTTCCAGATTTCCGTCGAACCGAAAAGCCGCCCTATCACCGCCTTTGCCGTTCCTGGTAGAAGACTATTCCAATTTAAACGCATGCCCTTTGGACTGACGAACGCTCCCGCGACTTTTCAACGACTGATGGACCGACTGATAGACCCCGAATGGGAACCCCATGTTTTTGCTTACTTAGATGACGTTATTATAGCCACTGACACGGAAGACGACCACTATGACTACTTGACTAGAGTTTTGACAGTATTTAGAGACGCCGGACTGGAATTAAATAGAGACAAGAGTGAATTTTTCTGCCCCGAAGTTAAATATTTAGGATACGTGATGAGAAAAGATAGACTGAAGACCGATCCCGACAAGATTGCCCCTATCCTCGACTATCCCGCCCCAACCAAGGTCAAGCAACTTCGCCGATTCTTGGGAATGGTGGGATGGTACGCCCGGTTCATGGGAGATATATCCCGTGATAAAACTCCCCTGACCGACCTATTGCAAAAAGACGCTCCCTGGCACTGGGGACCCGACCAAGAGAAAGCTTTCCAATCCCTTCGCGACGCACTGACCTGTACCCCTGTTCTAGCTCGGCCAGATTTCACTCAACCCTTCACTATCCATACCGATGCTAGTGACCTCGCAGTAGGCGCAGTCCTCACCCAAGTCCTCAATAATGAAGAACATCCCATCCTCTTTGCCAGCCGTGTCCTTACCCGAGCAGAACAAAAATATACCGTGACCGAGAAGGAATGTTTAGCGGTGCTGTGGGCCGTGAAGAAGCTGAGACCGTACATAGAAGGTACGGCCTTCACCGTTATCACGGACCACAGCAGTCTCCAATGGCTGAAAAATTTGAGAGACCCATCCGGCCGACTGGCCCGATGGGCATTGGCCATGCAAGCCTATAATATGAAAATCGAACATAGAAAAGGAGCCCTAAATGTAGTTCCTGACGCCTTATCCCGAATGTTCGAAGATCAAATAGAGACCCTATCAGCCATTGGAGATGCCATAGATACCTGGTACGAAGAGAAATTAGAGAATGTCCGCGAGTTTCCCCGTAAGTACCTCAAGTGGAAGATCGAAGACGGTAAGTTATACTATCACAAACCTCACTCCGTCATAGACCCTACCCTAATCGACCTAGATGCCTGGAAATTAGTCCTGCCCTTAGAGTCCCGTTCTGAAGCACTTAGAGAAACCCACGACAACCCCCAGCTGGTCACCTCGGAATCGATAAAACCTACCACCGGGTCATACAAGACTTCTTTTGGCCCGGTGTTTTCCAAGACGTTGCCCAGTATGTGACCCGTTGCCGTGAATGCCAACTCCATAAGGTCTCATAGGGAGCTCCCGGAGGCCTTATGAGAGAGAGAACCAGCGAAGGACCATGGTGCGTCGTAGCCGCTGACGTCATGGGTCCTTTCCCTCCCAGTAAAAATCAAAATAAGTATGTCGTGGTGTTTCAGGACCTATTTACGAAATTTGTGGAAGCCAAAACCCTTAGAACAGCGACCGGACGCAATATTATGACCGCCTTAGAGACCCTTGTCCTCAACCGATGGGGATGTCCCCAATACCTCCTGACAGACAACGGAACCGAATTTGTTAATACACACATTACCAACACCTCTCCCAATATGGCATCCGCCAAACCACCGTCCCTCCCTATCATCCCCAAGCCAATCCCGTCGAGAGAGTAAACCGAACCCTAAAGACCATGATCACCGCGTACGTCGGGCCATACACTCTGGGACCAACATCTCTCAGAGCTATGTTTTGCGATGAACACCGCCGTACAATCCTCCACCCATATGACCCCAGCTTTCCTGGATTTTGCTAGAAACCCCCGCCCAGCAAAGAGTATTCGAGACAACGTTCCTACTTCCCCGACGTTACACCCTACAGACCCCCAAGTATGGACAGACAGACTAAAACGACTGCCACTGATACACGACTGGGTACAGAAACAATTAGAGCAAGGACACAAACAACAGGCGAAATATTACAATAAAGGACGGAAAGACACCCGCTTTAAGATTGGAGAGTCAGCCCTGAGACGCAATCGAGTATTGTCCTCAGGCACCCAGAACTTCGCAGCCAAGTTAGCCCCCCGATTTATCGGACCCTTTAAAATTTTAAGCATTCCATCCCCTGTTGTTTACGAATTAGAGGACCCAAACTCCAGGAAAAACCCTCGAGTGCATGTGAGTGATTTCAAAGAGTACAAAACACCAGAGACCGAGTCTATCCCCCAGAGACCGTCAACTAGCCAATCACACCCCGCTAACTATGTGTATTACCTATTTCAGACGACAAACGAAGAAAGAACAATGAGCGGGCGGCGAACTCATGGCCGATCAGGGGGGCACCGCGAGTACCGCCTCCCAGTGGGTACTTTGCGCGGCCCCGAACCCCCTTCCCAGACTCCCGCCCACCTGATATTCAATTTACATCCCCCCCGTCCCCCTCCCCTACCCCATCCCCTACATCTCCCCCTTCCGCCACTCTCCAGAAAAAAGAGCAGCCACCCCAACCGGCCCCTTCCCCCCCTTTAGTCCCAACCCCGTCCAACCGGTTTTCAAAGCTGCTGGCTTTTGCCCAGGCAGCAAAGAAGGACCAACAGCCCCCCCTTCACCCCGGCCCCCTCAAAGTACTCCCCTCCCTTCCTAGCCTCCCCGCCACCCCAGTCCCCCGACAACCCGCCCTAACCACCCGCAACCCCATTCCCTCCTATTCCCTTGCGCCCTCAACACCATCCACCTCACCGGCCCCGTCCCCACATTCAACCCCAAGATGGTGGAGTCCGTACCGTCACCCCTTTTCCCTCCCCAGTCCTCCGCGAAGCGGCCATATACGGCCCAAAGCCGAATAGATGCCATACGCCCGCCCTCCATTCCCCCACTAATGACCCTCCCGACCAAATCCTCCATCCCTCCATTAATGACCCTCCCGACCAAACCCTCCATCCCCCCGCTAATGGGAACTCTCATTAACCCGCCAACCCCCTCCTTAAACACCCCACCCTCCCAGAATCTCCCGGGAAGAACCCCTCAGCGTCACCCCGGAAACCCCTGACGGATCACCCTTACCTATCCTCCCCACCCCTCCCCCACCACACCAACCCCCGCCCGCAGAAACCCCACGGCCCCCGGCCAAACCCAACAGTCCCAACTACCCGACCCCACCGCTACCGAACTCCTTAAATCCCTCACGAACACCCCTCCCAACGTCCTCGCCCTAGCCCTGGCTTCGGCCCTCCTGCTCCAACAAACCCCGACCCCCCTCCCGACCGCGCCCCCGGCAGATCAAACCCCGGTGGTTCGCAAATGTTGGGCCTGCGGAGCATCGGGCCACATAGCCCGGGACTGCCCCAATAAGATCGAGAACCGGCCCCGGCCCCAGTAAAATGGGGACTTCCGGGTCCGGTGAAGCAGTCCCGGCCCCGTTTTGGGGAACTGGCATAGACCAAATTTTTAGTTTTTTTTTAGCAAAGGGCATAGACCAAATTTTTAGTTTTTTTTGAGAAAAGGGCATAGACCAAATTTTTAGTTTTTTTTTTGAGAAAAGGGCATAGACCAAATTTTTAGTTTTTTCCTTTTTGACACTGGCATAGTTCCATTTCTTTTTTTTAGTTCCTTTTTCTTCTTTGTGATGGCATCGACCAACATTTTGTTTTACTCTCATTTAAACTATTTTGGGCAAATGGCAAAGACCATTTTTTTTGTGTCAAGGGTTGCCCAAAAGGTAACACGAGCAATAAGAAGTAACCGCGGGTCCAACACCGGCGGATCTAAACCAGTCTACCCGAGCCAACCCGAATCTAACCCAGTCTACCCGAACCAACCCGAATCTAAACCAGTCTACCCGAACCTACCCGAATCTAACCCAGTCTACCCGAATCTACCCGAATCTACCCGAATCTAACCCAGCATACCCGAGCCTACCCGAGCCTACTCCCCCCCCCCCCCACTAAACACCAAAGTGGAACCAAAGAGAGCCCTACGAACGAAGCCAAGGAATGCAGATAGAATATATGAAGAATTTGAGATCATCCCATCGAGTCACACGAGAAAGGAGAGACGACACCCTAGTCAGCATTATCACCCAAGGGACAAACCAAGCAATTAAGGAATAAGAGCCAACTGTGATATAACCAAAGTGCCCTTACTTCAATAATGCAATCACTGTGATTTTGTTTGGAGTCAGGAGGAATGATTGGGATAATAATTTAAGTATTTCAGGTTAGAGAAACTCGCTCGAGTACGTCTAAAAGGCGTACTCTCGTCTAAGCAGGGGGGAGTTGTGACGTTGCACAAATTTAAACTCCCTCCCCCGCTGCAACAGCTCGTCCCAAAGGCAGCCGTTCCACAAATCTAAAACATAAAGTATCAGTAAGTATTATCATTCCTTTCCCTTATATTATTATTGTAAATAGTGCAAGCACTTACGCGTCGCCCCGAAGAAGATCAACACCGAGAAGAGCCACAGCATCCCCAGGATAACCATCGTCATCGTCACCCGGACCACCCACCATCCACAATAACCTAAAATAAAATACCAAAGGAACGAAAAGAAGAAATCAACAATTAAATGAAAACTCACCGAAGAAAACCACCACCGAGAAGAGTCACAGCCATCCCCAGGATAACCGCCGGCCTCGCACCCACAATAACCTAAAATAAAATAACCAAGGAAAGAAAAAGGAAAGAAGAAATCAACAATTAAAAGAACACTCACCATCCACCGGAGAAAAATCCATCGAGGAAACCCGAAAGGAAAATCACCGACCGCACACACAGCAACGAAAAATATAAAATTATCACCACTCGCAAAATATACACCCGCACTCTCCAAACAAAACACCGGCACGTGTCATCGCCACATCCCATCAGCTGTCCCCGAGCAATCAATCGGCGACGGTGACGCAACGACCAAGGAGATGGCAGCAGCGCCCGGCGACATCGATAGCCTTCCCACCCGTCCTACTTACCCGACACCTTACCCTACAATATCGATAAATTCCCGTTACGCCTAGTTCCCGATAGAGTCTGCCCCCAACATTGTCCCCAGCAATATCGACCCGAGTGTCGCCTCATCGATTGACCCGTGACCCGCGCGGTCAATCACGAATCAAGGATCTCCCGTGTCTCGTCAAATCAGAGGCACGGTAGAAATTTAAGAACACCCGGAAAATTCGCAAGTTCCGGCACGCCATGTGCCGGACACTTTGCGACGAGCTATTAGAGAGTGCAGACGTAGCGGAAAATATTAAAAAAATTAGAAGAACACCAACTTAGAAAAGTATAAAAGAGTTTCGAGAGTTAGATAGTTTTGCGTGGAGTGAGCGAGTGAGAATAGAGAGTGAGGTGGATGTGAGAGAGAGAGCGAGCGGCGGGCGTGCGGAGAGACGAGGACAAGAAGAAAAATAACGAATATTGGAAATTACCACGACGACCCGGCACGCCACAAGGACCACGAGAGAGAGCGAGAGAGAGTAAGTGTTTGCACAAATTGAAGTTTTGGCACCAATCTTTTTCATTTTTGTATTCCGGTCCCTTTTGCGAGAAAATTGTATTCGAGTTCCTCCCCCATTCTTGTTCCCGGTTTAGAGTCTCCCTAACCATTAATTATCTCTGTGACTTTTCACGGAGAAATAGTTATAATTTTAAGTAACCCGTGGAACGGTTGTGTAGAGTTAAGAAAATTTCCAACGCTAGAGTACGAGATCCCGACCGCCTTCGACCGTCCTCGTTAGTCATTGTTCGCGATACCCGTGTTTGCGTTTTTTTTTGTATAGCGTCCCGAGTTATCTCATTCAAGTTTTCGCACTTGGCGAAATATCATTTCGCGTATCGGAAATTGGCCAGTGGTAATTATTAAGAGGCCATCGCGTCGGAGAACCCACCCTGAGCTACCCCTAATAGTCCCATCTCCCCTAGTCTCCTAATATAGATTGTTTGCGCCCCCAAAAATTTGTAATAAAATTTGTTTTTGTTATTTTTGTTTTTTGTATAAAAATAACTGGCGCCCATCTCCATCAATTTTAATTATATAGAGTTTTTATTATTAAAATCGCCCCCGAGATCGTCCGCCGAACATCAGTATTAAAATTTTGTTTGTGATATAATTTTGTTGATAACTAACAATAAGCAAATAAAATAATTATTATATTTTTTTGAATTCGTGTCGCCCATATTAAGTTAATTTTTTTTAGTCTCCACTTTTCCCCCAGTTATTCCTTCCCCAACGGCGTGACAATATATATATATATCGCAGCGCTCGAGAGCCGCGTGACGTCGGACAAGGTCCTCAGCTCAAGGGCTCAGCTCGCCGGGCACGCGAATGTATTTTGAGGTAGCTGCAACGTATATTATTTTTAATTCGCCGCGAGTTTTAACGTTTTTTCTTTGATTCATTGAGCCGCGTTTTTGTCATTATTGAAACAGAAGATTTGTGAGAGGAAAGTGACGTGACTCGAGGTTAGTCGCTGAACGCGTCTGATACGTGAAAAAATGTAAGAATAGATATCAGTGATGGTGCATAGAGGATACTAGTGAGAGTGTGGTGAGTAAGTGAAAAAGGAGTGAAACGTGACAAGGAGTTCGTATGACAAACAAGAAACTCAAGTACACAATTTATTGTTTATTCTTTCCGATTTTCATTCATCGTCATTCTGCTTTTATCAACCGTTTTGAGCTCGTCAACTATACCTTACAAGAGAATTAAGAGATAGTTTTTGATACCTTATAAAATAAAAAATTTTGAAGAGCCTGTATCTGTGATTGTATTTCTCGTACGGAGATTTAAAATAATGCCCGTACGACAAATGCAATGAAAGTTGCACGGGCTCTTACAAAGTATTAATTTATGAGGTATACAAAATGATTGCTTAATTTTTTTGCAAAGTATAATTGAGGAGACGAAAACAGTACGCAGAATGACGGTGAATGAGCATTATTTCATGACAATAAAAAATAAATTCAGTGAACGAGCCTAATTGAAAATAAAATTATGGGAGAAAAGAGAGCAGATGGGGCGAGTACCGTCTACATGCTCGGTGCCTAGCCCGCGAAAAGCACAGTTGCCGGCGTTCTGGTAGACGGAGCAGGCAGGCTGTGGAGAGCGTGAGCGAGGAAGAAAAGGACGGCTGGAGAACACAAGCGGCGCTGCACTGTGCTTTTTCGCACTCGGGGTACAAGCGATAGCCGTTTGGATGGAGTTGGGAAACTAGAGTAAGTATAATAATTGTCTGGAGCAACTAAATTTAATTTTGATATTTAACTATAATTTAATTATTTTTGAAATATACATTAATTGTTATGGGAATGCTTTTTGGAAGAAAGAAAACAAATCTGAAAAAATTCTCGTAAACTCAACAAGAAGTAATACAACTTTTTACCGTCTTGAAGTTTTGTTGTAAACCTCATCATCTTCGTAATTCGGAGCAATTTCCAAATGATCTATTTTTTCTCAAAAAACGAAATATGTTTGGAAAAAAATCCTAGAAAGCTTTCTAAAAAATGAAATTGAAGCTTAGACGTCCCCCGTTATGGTGTCGGGGAAAGAAATGCGTTAAAAAAAATTTACCATAAACGGGGTCCACTCATAAAAGAACAAAAAATGGTCGTTGTCTAAACTGGGTGCTAATTGTAAAAAAAATCGTAAATATTTGTTGAAAAAGCCAAAATGAAGGTAAGTCCCTCCTCTGTAAAATGGCATTGGTTAAATTGGCTTAGGCCAACTACCGGCGAAATGGCATACAATACCGTTCCGGCAGTCTTTTCAACTTTTGTCCGGAAACTTTTCGCCGGTAGTGTATATAGGTATGTATGCTCGGGTCGAAAGGAGAACACAAGCAGTAGCGTGAACAGATACCAATGTTCCGACCGTATATATATTTATGACCGAAGCATTGGGGTCGGTCAGGAGACTACTGCTGTTTTCTTATTCTTTCTTTACATGTTAGGCGCGCCTTCTTTGAGTCTTCCGAGCGTCAGCACTCCCAGATTTTTTCCAATTGCCGGCGTAGACAAACATTATTGTAAGACGAATGAATTTCGATCGTTTCATTGATATTGATAAAAATCGGCGAAAATATTTTATTCTATCTGCAATTTTTTAAACAGGAATTATAAAATTTCTCTTCGAAAATTGTAACAACGTAATAAAAAAAAAGTTTTGCATATTTTCTATAATTGAAAAATCGACGGAATTCAATGAAGAATTTATTCGCCAAGTTACCGCCAACATAATTATTATTGCTAAGTAGCAATTCTATATATTGGAATAAATTCATTTTATAATAATTTTGATCCGTGGCTACACTCATGTTAGGTAAAATCCAGAGCGCTTCAAGGTTTTATAGGCCGGTCAAACCAGAGGTTCGGATCTCAAACCTCAAATTTTCGGAGCTACAGATTGAAATTTAGAGGGTATACGTAATTTTTAATTCTAAACAAGTTTTTCGTCTTAGTAATTTTCAAGAAAATTGTGCGTTCGCGAGAAAAAAATTAAAAACTAAAAAAAAGGCGGGGGGGCGGGTGGTTTTTGACCTCCCACGGCTGTAATTTTTCGATTTTTCAAAAAATTCAATTGCACGATGTTCGATAATTTAATTTCACACAAAAAAGTCCGCAGTAGCACTAGCCTATCTGTAAAAGGGGGGTGGTCAAAATTGTTCAAAGTTTTTTTTTCGCGGGCACGTTTTTTTTTCAAGTCGCGTCTCATTAAAAAATTCATAGAAATTCAAATAACTTGAAAATAATTTTTTTAACACGGCAGTTATCAGTAGAATCGTTTGTTTTATAATTTTCGTGAAACAAAAAAATTCTATGATTATTTATACCCGTTGTATCACAGTTTCAATATTTGAAACGGCTTTTTTTGGTGTTCCCATGAATGAAAAAATTGTTAGCCTAAATATTCAATAAACCTACTTTATAACGAAAAATAAAGTTCCTTAAAAGTTTCTCGTCACTATCACCGTTTACGCGGCAATAATTATTTTAACACGCGACGCGAGGGACAAAATTTTTAAACCCGCGACGCTGTAGATGGCAGAGAAACACGGCAAGGAACGCCGCGCGGTTGATATAGCGACGAGCTTCGTCGTGCGTCACAGTCGCACGACATAAATTTTGCGAGTGTGTCCGTGAGCGCCGGCACTGAGCCAGCGAAGGCTCCATATGCACTGTGAGTAAGAGAGAGATAGACAGTAGTCTTTCTCTGTCTATACAGCGGCGCGGGTTTAACAATTGTGTCTCTCGCGTCGCGTGTTAAAATAATTGTTACCGCGTAAACGGTGATAGTGACGAGAAACTTTCGAGGAACTTTATTTTTCGTTATAAAGTAGGTTAATTAAATATTTAGGCTAAAAAATTGTTCGTTCATGGGAACACCCAAAAAAGCCGTTTCAAATATTGAAACTGTTATACAACGGGTATAAATAATCATAGATTTGTTATGTTTCACGAAAATTATAAAACAAACGATTCTACAGATAACTGTCGTATTAAAAAAATGATTTTCAAGTTATTTGATTTTCTATGAATTTTTTAACGAGACGCGACTTGACACAAAAACCGCGTGCCGAAAAAAAAACTTTGAACAATTTTCACCACCCCCCTTTTACAGATAGACTAATGCTACCGCGGACTTTTTTGTGCGAAATTAAATTATCTAACATCGTGCAGTTGAATTTTTCGGAAAATCGAAAAATTACAGCCGTGGGAGGTCGTAAACCACTCGCGACCCCCGCCCCGCCCTTTTTTTAGTTTTTAATTTTTTTCTCGCGAACCCACAATTTTCTCGAAAATTACTAAGATGAAAAACTTGTTTAGAATTTAAAATTACGTATACCCTATAAATTTCAATCTGTAGCTCCGAAAATTTGAGGTTTGAGATCCGAACCTCTGGTTTGACCAGCCTATTACGACGACCCGAGCACACCCTTGAGAGGGAAGTGGTTGAGGGAGAATCCGTGCGCATTGACCATATCGTGCGCGCGACACGAGCTCTCTTTCCTTTACGTGACCCGAAGGATATAGTAGCTTCCCATAAACTAATTTAAACTAATATTTTATTTTCAGAGTATATTTGCATAATTATTATAAGCTTAATTGTCATATATGTTAATTATTAAACTCGTTCTGTTAAAGAGCGAGACGCCAGCGATGTCTGTCGCTGTTCTCTTTCGTCCGCTAAAACGGACGAAGAGAATTACAGTTTCTAAAAACTGTTGTTTAACACACATTAATTAACACACATGTTAATTAATAAGTACCTTGCTAAAGAGCCAGGTCACAGCGACGCCTGTCGCTGTCCTCCTCCGTTCACTAAAACGAACGGAGAGAGTATTGGTTTATAAGAACTGATTCACATCTAATATGATTGCAAGAAATACATTTTTGTATAATACATATTTCTTGACAGATGCCGGGTGTATATTACCCAGACGCATATATATATGTATAGCCTAAGCATTTAGATCGGTTCTCGGCACGGCATCATTTAGTATATATTGAAGAAACTGCGCTGACATTTTTTCATCATTTAGTAGGTATGGAAGAAACTGCGCTGAGCTTTTTTTTGTCATTGAGTGTGTATCGGAGAAGCTTCGCTAACATTTTTTCATGATTTAGTATGTATTGAAGAAACTGTGCTGACATTTTTTCATCATTAGTAGGTATTGAAACTGCACTGACATTTTTTCATCATTTAGTATGTATTATGGTTAGCGAAGCTTCTGCGATACACACTGAATGATACAAAAATGTCAGCGCAGATTCTTCAATACATACTAAATGATGAAAAAAGGTCAGCGTAGTTTCTTTAATACATACTAAATGATGAAAAAATGTCAGCGCAGTTTCTTTAATACATACTAAATGATGAAAAAATGTTAGCGAAGCTTCTCCGATATACACTGAATGATAAAAAATATCAGCGCAGTTTCTCCAGTACATACTAAATGATGAAAAAATGATATTTTTAATTTCTAAAAATAATGAATTAACAAATATGTTAATTAATAAACTCGCTCTGCTAAAGAGCGAGATGTCAGCGACACCTGTCGCTGTAAGTCTGTCCGCTAAAGTGGACAGAGAGAATTTTAATTGTTTATACATTTTTATTAACAAATATGTTAATTATTAATAACCGCTCTGTTGAAGAGTGAGATGCCAACGACGGCCGTCGTTGTTTATCTCCGTCTGCTAAAATAGACGGACATAATTTTAATTCGTAAGAATTTATAATTAACAAATATGTTAATTAATCAAAACCGCACTGCTAAAGAGCGAGATGCCAACGACGTTTGTCGTTGCATACTCAGAATTATTATAATTCTGTTATTTACTGCTGTGGTTGCAGCAAAAACAAACTTGAATGTTTGGCACGCTCGGCTATATATTGTAGCGAGAAATAAATTCTTGCAGCGTACATGTAACATGCACACTAGTGTATGTTACATGTACATAGCCGAACATTAGTATTAGATTTTCGAACGGGGCCTCGTAGCAGGGTCATGGCTGGCCCTGCTACGAGGCCTCGGTCTTCGGTCCGCCTCGTGTACCGGGGCTTCGGAACAGACGCGCCATCTAGCGCTGCGAAGTGACATCTAGCGGTAGTGCGCAGCGGCTCGTAGCCAAATGCTGCGAGCTCTGCACTACCGCTGGGAAAGGGATCCCGTCGAAATTTTTTTCCGTGTTACACTGCCTCTTAAGCACTTTGAAAGAAGTGCTGTGAGCTCGTTGTATGTTTTTCCCGACGTTTTAGCTGGGGCACACAACGCTTTGACAAGCTTATAAGTCTCTTCATCCACATGCGTCAATAATTCGGCTCTTTTCATTTGTACTTGCGTGATCTTTTTGCGACAGAATGGAATTCCAAGCGTTCTTTAAACGCCTCCCAGTCGTCCGATTCCTTGAAAAACAATTTCGTTTCTGACGACATGGCGTCTTCTTCTTGACTGCTCTCGTCCGAATATGCTGAATTATTAATGGCACTGCCTGTTAACGCCTCTGCTGTTACGTTTTCACTTTTACTGCACTCTAACTTCACCAATGCCACTAACTGCTCTCGTAAGATGTCCCTCAGTTCTGTCTCGTCGACTTCTATTCCTCTCTGTTCCAGCTGCTCAATTATATCTGCTTTTCGAAGATGATAAGCTTCAATCACCGTCAATTGTTTTTCTGCTGTGCCTTGTTGCTCACCGTTCGATGCGTCAAATTTTGACTCGTCGTCACCCATCGACGAAAATGTTTACTTGAGCCCGCACAACACTTGTAATTTTTCTCGTCGGAATGTCTTTGTCGCTCACTCAACGCTCTTCGCGATTGTTCACCGTGTCCTTCTTAACAGCCTCTACGCGTCTCTCGAATTCGAAGTTCCTCGCTCCGATTTCCTTACGCGCTGCTTTTGTTCACTACACCTTCGCACGCTCGTCACGCAGAAGTCTAACCCGAAACCACTGTTCGTCCTCGTCGCCAGTTGTGGCATATGTAACTTATAATATTGCGTGGTGTGGCATCAGGAGCGAGGAACAATTAAGCACACACTGTGTAGAGTATAGGTTGAACTTTTATTACCACTTGTCCCGCTCGCTCACCGAGACGTTCTCCTGCCTCGCGCTACCCCAGTCAAACAAATTTACTGTTGAGCTTA
The DNA here is from genome assembly GCA_951802705.1 of Netelia virgata. Lineage (NCBI taxonomy): Eukaryota > Metazoa > Arthropoda > Insecta > Hymenoptera > Ichneumonidae > Netelia > Netelia virgata. Next base: position 15,347,713 of record OX637866.1, read on the forward strand.
ATTGAAAGTCCAAATGGTATACGGTTCGCGAATATTTATGTGTATTCAAAGTTGTTGCATCAACCAAAGTATCAATATCTTGAAAATATTCTATCATCGATTGATGACATTGGTTATTTTACATTCTCAAACAATAGTGATATAATTCAACCTGATAGTGTAAAACCAAACTCTGTTTTCATTTTTGACGATGTGCTATGTGATAAACAAGATAATATTGGAGAATATTTTTCCACGGGTCGTCACTTTAACATTGATAGTTTTTATTTGTGTCAAACATATGCAAAAATTCCAAAACATTTGATTCGTGATAATGCAAATTTCTTAATGCTCTTCAAACAAGACGGTATGAATTCACGTCACATTTATAACGATCATGTAAACATCGATATGACATATAACGAATTCGTAGAATTATGCTCAAGTTGTTGGAACGAAAAGTATGGGTTTCTCGTAATAGATAAGGATAGGCTAAAAAATAAAGGGAGATGTCGGAGGGGGTTTAATTAGTTTGCAGTCGTTTGATCATTCATTCGTTAACCGTAAGTGATATTGTTTGTATTATTTGTAGAGTGTAGAAAAGAGGGACGATTCGGGACCCTTTTATGCAAGAAGTTAATCGGGAAGCAATAATAAAGTTTCGAATTCTTTTATAATTATGAACGCAAATATAAACTCTTTATTAATCTTTTCTTAATTTCTACACTTCGAGTACGCGTGTGCTTGCTACGACTCTCTCATACATTATTGACTAGACCGCGCAACAGCGCTCACAGCGTCTCTACTCACCACGGAAAGCTCCGAGAGAGCTTCGTCTCCTCTCGTGCTCTCGCTCGATCGCTCGCGTTAAGTACGACGACACAACTCAACAGATACTATACAGTTCTGTTAACCGTTAAGTGTAAAAGTAAAAATGTCTGCTAGTAATATGAAAAAAAAGAAGACGCATAAAGAACGTATTTTCGAAAAAATTGTTCGAATAAGTGACGATATACGGAAAAAAATGAAGCTATACAATTTTGAAAAATTGAAGATACAGAACTGCTAGAAGAATCGTATAAGCCGATAGTTGAACCGTTGTAACAATTACTTAAAGACACAATCATTGTTAAAAATTAAAAAAAAAACGTACCCTTCAACCGACAGATATCAAATTTAAGAAACAAAAAAACATTGAAATCGATGGAGATGAAGAAGAAGAAACAGAAGAAGAAGAAGAAGAAGACAAAACAGTTGGACATGAGAGTGAAAAAATGATGATTATGATATGTTATATCCATATATGATAAAAAAGAAAAAAATTGATTCTATTGATCATAGTACTCCAGTAAATAGAGCACATTCAACAACATTGCGAAATGCTATGTCACCCATGAATGTATCATCGAGCGCGTTGTCAAATAATGAAGATTATATTCGTGAAATTATGCAACAACCATCGGAGGAAGTGGAAAAAACTATCAGCGAACATCTGGGTGAATTGTCACAAAAATATTTCAAATTATTCTTTGGATCTGATGCTCAACGAAAAATAGATAATAATTGTTAGGTCATTCATTATTTGAGATTGATAAGGACGATAATATAATCATCAAAGGAATACGGTATCGCGCTACGCCCGGCATCTTTGAACTAATTTTGATGAAAAATCCTTCAAAAAAGTGAACAACGCAATAGATTTGGATAAATATAAGAAGATTCTACTTGCGACTAATGCACATCGTCGTAAATTCTCATCAACGGGCCAAATTATGGGAAACAAAGGATTAAAATATAAGAATATTATTGCTCCTTTGACTGCAACGATTACATCATCACGTGAATCATCAGTCGTGGAGAGTCGAAGCGGAAGTGGTTTACTCCCTGATAAAATGATTCGTTCGGTTCTAACGAATATGTATATTGGAATGAGCCTGATGAACTGGTTGATAGACTTAAACTGCTAATTGCGTCGAAAAAGGCTGGACATACGGGTCATGATAATGAAATAATTTCAATTCTAGAGGAATTACGTGAAGCTAATATCATTCTATAAAGCTTTGTTTTTGCTCCTGAATATGTTAGTTAACTTTTTTAACCTTTACGTCAACGTCTACTCCAACATTTAAGAAAAATTGTTATCAATAAGTTTGGAAACAATATGAATGCCCTGAGTTATAATATTGATATAAAGAAAACATATAAAGCACTGCGTTGGAGTGACATAGACAAAGCATATGACGCTGATAATACTAATATCATACATTTCGCAGATCCTGCGGCTAACGATAGTGCAGTTAATAAACGATATATCAAGCAACGGCTTTTAAACTTTTATAAACAGATCCAAAGCAACATAAAACGAAAATTTATGACAAAGGATGAGTTTAAATATCTGAAAAAAGAATTTGAAAAGATTGTAAAAGTCACGAACAATTGTATCCACTATAAAGATGAATTAATAGCGATGATTAATGATACTAATGAGAAAGTAACAAATTGTCAGAATCAAATTTATAAGACTAATGAAAAGATAAAATATTATCTGCAACAAATCAATATTAATAATGAAGAAATTTTACTAAAATTGATGGAAAAGTTTGAAACTGCTTTTCATATGGACAAAATACCAAACAGTGAATAATTTGAATAGGATTAAATGAAGTGTTGATCGAAAGCGAGATACAGATTAATAACCTGCAACTATCTATTGATTGATGGCATGGAAAAACTGGGAAGTGATCATTAACGTAAAAATTGTATATATTAATAGTGTTTCGGGGAGACCGAAAGGAGGGTTTGAAAATTTGCGCTCGACGTAACTCATGGTCGATAGAGGAGCTATTGCCCCCTCTTCAACGTTCGCCAGCTCGCCTCGTGCCTGACCGGAACCGGTTCCTCGGCCATTCTCTCACGAGAGCTCTTAAAGTGCAGAAGTGCTATAGCGTTTTTCAGTTTGTCTTATATCTAGTTTTCGACCACGGCCTTCTCAAATTTTGGACATTCTCGCAACTCAAAGTAAAATCTCGACTCGGCTTGTAAAACTCGAACTTATTCTCTAAAATAGCAAGATCAGCTCTAACGCCCATCGCGTAGCGCAAGAACCGCTCTTTGTCTGTGCCGTATATATTAGACGAAATAAAATCGACGATCCTCAAAGGTGAACCTCGCGTCTACGAACTCTCTTTCTTATTTTCACTAACACTTCTCGCGCCCACCAGATCCTCGCTCGAACAAATAGAAAATATATGGATTAACGTTTAATGGGTGAATAGCTACAGAGTCGCTATGAGTAAAGAAAAGCAAAAATTAGTTCAAGAACTTCATACACCAGCTCGAAGAAACTTTCCTCGAAGACGTGTGGTTATTCACGGTTACGATGATCTCTGGAAAGCCGATCTAGTTGGCGCGCGTGCTTATTCACGTGTCAATGCGGGTCATCAATATATTCTCACGGTAATTGATACATTCTCTGAATTCGCCTGGGCTCAAAGAATCAAAACCAAGAGTGCGTCGGATGTAATGAACGCTTTTCATCGAATAATATCTAATTCAGCACGACAACCGAAGAATCTACAAACCGACGATGGAAAATAATTTTTCAACAATAATTTTCAAACATTTTGTGAAAAATATACGATCAATCATTATTCAGCGTATGGCATTATGAAAGCATCGATCGTTGAACGATTCAATAGAACTTTAAAGAACAATATGTGGAAACAGTTTACATTAAATGGTAATTACAAATGGATTAAGATACTTCATGAATTAGTTGACAATTACAATAGACGAGTACATAGAACAATTAACATGAGACCAATTGATGGAACCATTAAGCATAATGAAAATTGCTGTCAACCGTATATAATAATGTAAAAATTGCTGGCCGAGCCAAGTATCGAATCAATCATTATGTGCGAATCAGTAAATATACTAATCTCTTTGCCAAAGGTTATACACCAAATTAGACTACAGAAATCTTTCAAATCAAGCAAGTTCGTCGAACCAATCCCGTTACTTACCTTCTCAAAGGCATTCACAATCATGATATAGAAGGAGGATCCTATGAACAAGAATTAATTAAAACTAATCAACCTGACGTTTATTTAGTTGAAAAAGTTCTGCGTAAAAAGGGTAATGAAGTTTATGTAAAATGGTTAGGAATGGATTCGTCGCACAATTCATGGATCGATATGAAAAATGTATTATGACTCATGACACAAACTTCCCTACGTTCTTTCAATAATATATATTCTCGCCCCTGCGGCGAGGCGACAGGTTCGCGAGACGCGAGGCATCAATCACTCTACGTACGCCCGGCTACAAAGTCAGACCTATTGTGTTCAACCTAGTGATAGCTGTATAATAAAAGAAATACGCCAAAAGTAAAGTGTCGCGATTATTAAAGTGTGGCGATCTTTATGAATATGTTACGTACCGGCTAGTGGCGGGTCCAACAAATGTGATTTAATTTTTGCTGCCGCCAACGAGGTGCTGAAGGCACGCTCGTAAAATAAAAGAAAATACGTCAAAGGAAAATTCAGGTCGCGTGCGGCCATCGGAAGGACGTGAATAGCCGCTATATATTTATGTGCAAGAGTAGCCGGGTTTCTTGGATAGGTGGAGGTTATTGAACTTGCATAGACACATTTATTGATGACAAAATATCCCCGTAGGGTGGTGTTTATTGTAGTCTAGAAAGAAATAATAGTCAACTTACAAATTGATCCGCTCCTCGCGAGGATTAACCTAACAGGTTGCACTTCATTGCTAGCTTATGGAACACTATTATTGCGCGGTTTGCGCACAAAACTCTTACAATGCTGTGATCGTGAACTTTATATAAGAAAAATATAATTATTTGATCTTACGCACTACGTTTTAACTAGGTGTCGGGTTGCCTCGAAGGGTCAAGAGCCGACCAATCTAACAATAAGTGGCTTTATTTCAACGGCTTCGCCCGATTTCGGGCCTTACTTCCCGACTTTAAGCACGCCGCGGAATTCCTTCGATAAAATACAAATCGAGACTAAACTAATACACGATTCCATATCGCACCAGAGGGTCCTCGGATCCCCGGTGGGGATATGGAATTTGCAAGTTACGTACATGACCACAGTTATGGCGTGATTCCGGGAACTTCGCGGCATTCTTAACGGGTCGGCAGCGCGTGCACTGCTGAATCAGTCAATTCTGAGCTGACCCCGGGCGTTGACTCCTCAGAGTACGAACGCGCACGACCCCGGATCAGCGACGTCGTTGTTGTGCTGAGTTTCAAAAGAGTTCCCGACATGAGTGAGCTGTTCGATGAAGAACCCCACACAACATCTCCGTTGTGAGAAAAGTGAAATATTTTCAAAATTTCAATAAAGCCAATGTTGGCGATATAAGCCAATTTATTGCAAAAATAGACGTTACTCTTGCACAGCTTAAAGGTTCTAAATACTTCAGTAAACTCGACGCTAATGCCGGGTTCTCTATCAACTAAAATCTTCATAACGCCTTATGGGAGATTCAGGTGTATACGATTGCCTTTCGGAGTTCACTGTGCTCCCGACCATTTATCAGAGTCGTTCTACGAGCTGCTCCGACGTGTGCCTAATGTAAAAGTACATGTAGACGGGGCACTGACTTGTGAGGTTCAAGATCGCTGGTGTGACTCTAAATCAAGGAAAATGCTTAATTAGCATCAGCGAACTCAATTTTTTAGGGCAGGTCATATAGAATCAGGGAATTAAAATAAACCCACAGAGGGTATCCGCTATAAAACACTATCCTGTACTCAGCAACAAGAAGCCCCTTATGGAGTTTTTAGTGATGGTTAATTTTGCATCCAAATTCACTGCGAATCGGTCCGAACTTTTCGAACCGTTCAACGCGTTATTGAAAAAGGATTCAGCTTCCGTATGGGAGACGTTGCAAACTGAAGTTTTCACTCGGGTTAAGCTGGTATCAGAAACAGCTCCGTGACTAGCTCACTTTGATTAGTCTAAACAAATTGTATTTTAACCGACGCTTCAAGCTAGGGAATTGGTTGTGCTCTCTCACAGGGTGGGCTACAAGGGCGCGGATTGTCGCGTATGGATTGCGTGCGTTGAGTTCGACGGCGCAAAGGTACTCTCAGATTGAACAAGAAACCCTTACATTTTCAGCAAAGCGTTTCAAAGATTATATAACGGGAATCGATATCACTTTGGAAACTGATCATAAGCCGTTGCTTTATGTGCATCATCGGATTCCTTTGGACGGCCTTGCACCCCGATTGCAAAGATTTCGAATCCGCCTCATGCGATATAATTGTAAAATCGTACACACACCAGGAAAGGTGTTGGTTTTGGCCGACGCTCTTTCCCGTAACCTCGAGGACGTGAATACATTACACGCAACCCATTCGACTAGACGCCGAAATCTTAGCATTTCTTGTAGGTACTATAAAAAACCGTCCGGACTCAAACGACATGTTCCATGTAAGTCAGACAGAACAGGCGAAGGATTCAACCTGATAAGAGCTTATAAAATTATGTAGTACCAGGTGGCCTGCGAAGGATCATAAGATTTGAAGGAGTATTTGCCCGATAAAAATAGTATCTACCTTTAGGGAAGGTTTCGTTCTGCGCAAGTCTCCAATAGTATCGTCAATCAACAGCCCAACACATAAACTAGCTGAATTAATTCTGTCTCAATTATCTAAACTAATAAAGACTACAAACTCATATGTAAAAGATAGCTTTGGCTTAAAACAATCACTTTCAAACGTCTCTATTCCACCAAATTATAAGCTCGTCTCTTTTGATGTTATATCTCTCTACACCAACATTTCATTAAAACTACTGGTTCAAAGCCTTAAAAAAAAGAGCAAATCTATTTTCTGAAACATTCTCAATAAATGAGATACCTAAAGCCATAGAATACATCATGTTCTCAACCTACCTCACATTTCAAAACCAGATATGTCAACAAATCTCAGGGCTACCGATGGGCTCACCTCTCGCTGCGATACTATCTAATATTGTTATGATTGATTTAGAAACAAATTGTTTAGAAAAATTAGAATTTCCATGACCACTATACAAACGATATGTTGATGACATTATTATTGCTCTACCAAGAGACGACATTGAATCCACCATAAAAATTTTCAACTCATACAATCCAAAACTACAATTTATATCTGAATTAGAAGAAGATAAAAAAATTCCCTTCTTGGATATAATGTTAATCCACAACCACAATTCAATCATCACAAATTGGTATAGGAAACCAACTTGGTCAGGCAGATTCATAAACTTCTTTTCACACCACCCACTTTCCCAAAAAAGCTATAATTTACATGTTAATAGACAGAGCAATAACATTATCTCATCCATCATTTCACGAACAAAATCTTAAACTGATCAAGAACACGATGACACATAATTGCTACCCGGCCTCCTTCACAGAAAAAGCAATAAGACAAAGACTAGCTACAATAGAAAACCAAACAAAGAAAAATAATAATTTTGATTCCTCCAGACTAATACATTTGCCATACACTCAAAACATCCATCACCAATTAATTCATCTTTTTCAATAATACAAAATAACACTAGTCACAAACAATAAACATAATATTCTAACAATTCTTACTGGCTCCATAAAAGACAATAATTTGAATTTCGATTTAACAATTTGAGAGAATGTTTAGAACAGTGTATACTATACGATAATGCAAAAAAACGATTTTTTGAAAATTTCACACTAAGACGATCCCTTAACACGCACAGTATTTCGTTTTGGATCACTACACAGAGCACGAACGTCTATTTTGCTAGGAGACTGAGGTCAAACTGACTGACACGAAATACGTTAGAATGACCTTTCGAAGAATATCTGTAATGGGGGGGGGGGGGGGGGTTCTCAGGTGGTCGAGAAACGTGAATATCACAAAGGGTAGGGGACCTCAGGTAATCGAGCATACGGAACCGTCTATTGTTCGATTTGGTCCGGCAGCGCCGGTTAAGTTTCCACCTCACTAATTACAGCTATAACTCCCTTAATATTTGGAATTTCCAAATTTCCTTTGGAGGGTATATTCTTGAAATACTAAACATTGAAAATATACAAAAAAATAGATTTTTTCAAAGTTCTAGACTAGAAGACTGTCTTAAGGGCTAGAACCCAAGTGGAATGTCAAAGTAAAAAATCATATGAGTTATTGATAGTTTAAAGAGAGAAAGGAAGGACGGATTTTTACGCCAATGCGCCGAACCGCACGTACAGGTTTACAATTGAAGTTCAGACTGACTCAATATTAGCTTGGTGGTCCTTTTATAAGGTTATACGGGTAGATTGTTCCAACGACTAGGTAAATATACCTAGTGGTAATTTATATCATCGGTACAGTACCAAGTACGCTGCTTAAGCTCCCGGTAAATGTGTGAAAAGCAATGGTGGGGGTAGAAACATGGTCGAATGATCGTTTAACATAACCCAAGAAAGTGCACATGCATTGCTTCGAATCATGTGTCGTGTTTTGGAGCAGCCAAACAAAATTGAAACAACAATGAACATAGAGAATGTGTACGAGAATCCGTTAATATTTAGTGACGAAGATGACGATGATATTGAGATTGAAGTGATATTGAAAGTTTGACAACTTTATGTAACACGACTACCTCCGGATTTATCTAATAATTATGACGACGAAGAATTTTTGTGAAGATTTCGATCTCGGGAAAGAACGTTCCACACGATACTTACCATGGTTGAAGAGAGGATTAAAATAGAACTGATAAGTAAGCACGAAATTTGATTTTGTAGATTGTAAAGTGTAATTTGTTACACAGATATATTCATCTTTTAGAAATCACAATTTGCCACCAAACCCGCAACTATTATTAGCACCCCGATATATCGCCACTGGGACATTTAAAGCGGTCATCGGCGACGTTGGTGGCATTCACAAGTCGACAACTTTTAGAATAATAACAAAGTAACGGAAGTCATAGCGTCTCTGCTACCGTTGTATGTTGATTTTCCAACTATATGCAATAGTCAAAAACGCATCCACGTAGATTTGTACAGAATCGCACGATTTCCAAGAGTGACAGGTGCAAATCACCAGGTATGTCACATATAGTAAGAATAAATTAGTTCAAGAATAGAAATCAAAATAAATAGTATTTCTGATCGTATATGTTCATAAGGGGACAATATGCTGATGTATTCAGAAACAGGAAAGGAATATTTTCTCTGAACGTACAAGCAACTTGTGATAGTAATATGAAATTTTGGGACATTGTCGCACGATGACCGGGTTCCAGTCACGATTCCACAATTTCTAACGCCAGTCGAGTACGAAGTCGATTCCACGACAGGCAAATGTGGCTATTGCGGGGGTATTACTCGGTGATAATGGATACGTAAGTTCGAATATTATATTGACTCCACTACTACAAACAAATATTCAGGCTAAAGCATTGTACAAGAAATCGCACATTCGCGCACGAAACTTCGCCATAAGAGCTTTTGGAGTGTGGAAATGTTTCCAGCTTTGGGGGTCGGATTAAAGACAAGGTATGGTATTTAAACTCTTTTTTCGATTTTTCTTTTATTTTATTTTATGAATTTACCACATCTCAAGAATATCGTGTCAAATTTCCAGAGCAATTGAAGCAAAACTGACGGAGTTATGGAATTTTTACAAAATTCGGCTTTACACAAAATAACAATGAAAGCCTCAATCAACTAATCTGGAAAATGTCTCCGAAATCAGTGAGTGGTACCGCAGTTTTGGATGAAAATGCATCTAATATGGCAGCATGCACATTCAATGAAGGCTGTTTTGCTCTGTTAACCATCATGCAAGAGATGCAACTCAAAACTGGACCAAGTTCTCACAAATGGGCGCGCGCAGTTGACAGATTACGCATAAGTCGAGGAGAAGAACAAGCTGTGAAAGAAAGCAAGGAAGGTCGAGTTCGCCGAAGACAAGAGCAAAAAGATGCTTTGAACATCATGAGTAGTAGCTGTTCACTGTATGAGTCTCGTATTGATGATTCTGTGTAAGTATACAGTGAAAAAAATATTAAAAAATCGTATTTTTCAGTGTAAAAAACTTCAAAGCGATTTACCCACAGTTCACGTTTTCAAAGTCGGTGACGGTTTAAAATCTACAGCACCGATCCTTTTCAAACTTGGTACATTCTTTCTCTGTATAATTCATGAGTTAACGGTGTCGAGCTTTTAAAATTTTGTTGTTATTTTTTATTTTACATTAACAAATTTGCCGAATTTTTAAGCGAAAATCGTGTTTTTTACTTTCCAGTGTTACCAAAAATTGAAAAATCAATACAAATAAAAAAAAACTCGACAGCGTTATCTGGGGAAACTCATAAAGCAATCAAATAAATTTTACTTTTTTATTTGAGGTGATCGAGTAATGAGTTACAACCGTCACCGTAAAATCACTTTTTTTGGATATGTACCCGAAGAATTACTGCCAACGGTTTAGCTTTTAATATTTTTCGCTGACATTTTTAGAACATATTCTTGAAATGTTATTCAACAATCCTATAATCATTCAACTTAAAATACATTGCCCGCATCTTGTAAAAAAATGTTTAAAAAAGTGGCAATAGTCGCGACAGCAATACTTCGCAATATTGCGCTGAGTACGGCAGAACCTGAACGACCCATTGACATAGAAATTGCAAATGCTGTCGAAGTTTTGGAGATACATAGAGACAATATTCGTAATGCAGTTGAGAATGCCAATGTGCGCGCTTGATTAATTGAAACCCATTTTTCGAGGTAACGTAGTATCTCCATTAAAACGAAAAGTGCTACATTCGTCTACTAAACATTCTTTTTAATATTCTGTTACAGGCTGGTTCGATAGCACTTGCCTGCTGCGCATTTATCATAGAACAGCCAACAATCATAAATAAACGCACTTTGTTCGGCTACTGTTTCAATAATTTTTAAAAATTTATCTGCACAATCCATTTAATATCTGTTTCTATACAAAACTACATGAAAAAATTGTAAAATTTGAAACTCGTAATAAATATTTATTTAATACAACTTTATTACGGTTGTAATCAGTGCGAATACAAATATCAAATAAACAAAAAATGATAATAAAAAATATTACTCTAATAGATTTCTTACAAGGGGAACCCCAGGGTTGTCCCCCGCGGATTTTGGTGAGGATATATGTTATAAAGGGACCTTCCCTGAGTTTTTGACTAGTTCCCTAGTTTTTAAGAAGATCTATGTATATACGCTTTAAAGCCCTTTTTCTCGGAAATTTATGGCTTTATTACGCTACTAGGTACTAACCTGCCAAGTTTTATCCCGAAGTCAATTTCCCAATCCGTAAGGTCCCCTGTTTAGGTTTATTGTACATAGTCAAGAATCCTCCGCAGATTCTGATCAGTAGAGCAGCGTTGCTGATTAGTTTAGGGGGGGGGGGGGGGGGGTCGGAGAGTTAATTACGTGGGGATAAAGTGATAAAAGGGGTAATGCGGAAGTGTTAGGTCTGGTTGTGGATGCAGTGCTCATCGAGTGGAAAGTTTCTTGGATTGTAACAGGTACTCTCTCCTTGTTAGAGTGATTCTTGAATTCTTGATTCATCTTTGCCTTCGATTCCATGCGAAACGAACTGCTTTTTGTCATGGAAGTAGTGAAGGCAGCGGTCACAGATATGACGCTCATGATCACGCATCGATAGCTGAGATGAGACTAATCGGGACAATTCTTTTATCCACACATAATGGAATCTTGAGAGCCCATAGATCTCGTTCTTATTTTCCTCCACCTCCTCGTCGACGTAGTGGTCTTGCACAAGCAGGAGGTTGATGTACTGAGGCATTTTGAAGGCTGTAACGTGTACCACTGCAGTCTAAAACTTCCCCTTTCGCATCTTCAGGATATACACGTTTGTTGATAGCTCATTCTTTTTCTCGAATTTCGAGATTTATCTTGGCGTCACCGAAAATTCGTTACCTTCAAAATTGAGATTGGCTTCGTATTTCCTGTACTCAGAAACTCGATCCGAATGATGTACAGGATGTAAGGCAGACACTATAGCCCACTTGAAGAACATGTTGTCAGTATTCTGAGCGTTGACACATGCTATTTTCTTTTGAATCCCCTCCGCTATTTTTACGTAACAGCTGCCTCACTTCGGATTGAAATTACTAATGTTCACCATTAGATTGATGATTGAGTGCTATCTCTAATCTAGATGCTCGGACCCGTCTTTTTCCCGTAGAATAGGATTGCAGCACCATGGCAATGTTAACTGCGTTTCTCTCTTCTTTGAGTACATTTTTATTCATGTTCAGCACATGGTTATGCAGTCGTTTATGATCTGATTAACGTCGGCATGTTTTAAGTTTTTAATCACGCCCGTCTTCATTTGCTCCTTGAACACCGACTTCAGATCCGTCCGTCATACTCTATCGATGAGTCTTTTGTGGCTCTGCACCCCCGCGCCCCGTTTTACCGAACAGCCCAATTTAATCTCGATTTCTTTGAGGAAATCGATCGCACCCGATTCCTTTTGTCTGCAATTAAGAGTCAGTGTAACAGACGACGAGCGCTACGAAAATGGCATCCTCGTTTGTATGAGCACTGAGCAACCGACCAGATTAAAATTTGGCGAGTACATAGAGAATTACGTCATCTTGTACATGAGACCGATTTTGTTCCGAAAATTTCGAAAAAAAATTTGCAGATTCAGTTTATCACTGGAGAAATGAGACAATTCTTTATGTTGCACCGATTCTAGCGAAATGTTCGGACTCTTAGGCAACGTAGAATTAAAAAACACATATTTTGAACTTTGTTTCGTTTAATTTGATGCAAGATTGGCTGCAAAATTGAGAATCTGCTTTTATAAAAGAAAACACCGAGAGTATTATCGGCACAGCGAGAAAATAGTGTAATGAAATTCCGCGTGCAGCGCTGACGTATTTGTCTCATGAGATGGGTGCGAGAACTGGCAGACGAGGTACGCCTGAAAAGTAACGCCTAATAGACCGTATATAGCCACGCCTCCTATGCCAGAATATCGAGATCCCATTCTCACTACCTACTTATACTGCGGAGCCCGGCCCTCTCCGAAGCCGACTGGGACACGTGCCTCGTGAAATACCTACGCCAGCCCGCTTTCCACACAAACGTAAATCGTCATAATTCGGTATTTTTTCATGAAATTGTATAAACGACAAAATATTGACTGACGAAACTATGCTATTTCACGATTATTCTGTAACTAATGCCACAATACAGCACGACATGATCAACGATAAGAGCAATGCCATTTAGACCGATTGCTGTGTGAAGACAAATTCAGGCATAATATGTTTAATCTTTCTCGCCCTTAGAAGCTGCCTATAGCTCGATCGGGCAAGCCATATATTTTCGGCGACAGCATATATATATATAGGACAATTAATGTACAGGGCGATATAGTAACCAAAAATATGTTTCTCTGTAAACAAAGTGGAGAATCCTTTTTTATTCACTATTCAATAATTATTTACACTATTTACAACCTTACCTGTAAACAAAGAAACGACAATTAAAGTTTACTATTATCAGTTCTCTATCTATTCACTTTTTTACTCCGCATTTCGCACTTGTGCTCTACTATGTCTCTCCTCAATTCTCCTATTCCTTCTACTATTTCGCACTTGCGCTCTACAACGTGACTCCCATCAATTCTTCTATTCCTTCTACTATTTCGCACCATCTGACGGCGATTCGACTAAAAGGCGTGCGGAGCCTGAGAAGCGCGGCATCTTCAAACTAAGGAAAGTATCCTTTCCTTACATCTCCCCCTCCCAAGGTGAAAATGCTTATTATTTTCAGTCTTCAACCCCGTTTTCTGATATTGGGAGTAATTTTGTTACATGAAAGAATCCAGTTTCTTGATTTCATTTTCCGGTTTTTATTCTATATAATGAATTTGATATCTTCTGTATTATTTCGAAAGGTCCAATTCTCAGTTCGTCTAATTTCTTTCTGTTCAACTTGTTGCCATTTTCTATATATACTAGATCTCCTGTGTTGAACCGGTGGCTCTTTTTATTCTTGTCAAATATCTTTTTGTTATATTCATGTGATTTTCTTGTTCTTTCCAGAGCTAGTCCTTTATCCCTTATCCAATTTTCTTTATTATTGTTTCTTCTTTTTATTTTTTAGGGTAAAATGCTGGTATCTGTGCCATCTAATAAATACTTAGGCGTAAAGCCAGTTACTGTATGCTCAGTTTCATTGTATCTATCGGTACATTCTCTGGCGATCGTTGTCCAAGCTTTTTTCCCTTTCTTCTCAGTTATCTTACATCTTATCTTATTGATCAGAGTCTGATTTAATCTCTCGTTCAGACCATTTGAGAAGGGTGCGTTGACAGCCGTAAAAATTAGTCTTACGTCATTTCCTACCAGAAATTCCTTGAATTCTCTTGAGTTTATTCCCGGATATTGATCTGTAAGGATTGTTTCAATTGTGTCCGTTTCCAGCACCTTATTTACCAACTTGATAAAATCAGTTGCACTCTGTGTTTTCGATGTAGAAATGAATGCATATCTCGTAAAATGGTCTACAAGCAGGTGGAGGTATCTTTTTTTTATCTTTGCCCTCCGAAGCCTCCAATGGTGTCAATCGACATTATTTCGAATGGTTGTGTTGCTGGCCCCAATTGTGACATTAGCCCATATTTCTCTTGCCCCCTGGATTTGTTCTTAATACATATTTCACAGTTTATACACGTTTTTTAAATATTTGCAGTTATATTTTTAGCTGTATAATAAGGGCACACCCTATTCATCATTTGTTTAATCCCTATATGGCACCATTCAGAGTGTATTTCCTTAATAAATTCTAAGCTTAACTTTTCAGATAGAATTATCTTTTCTTTGTTTCTAACCTTTTTATAGAACACTCCATCTTTTTCTATTAATTTTGTGTTGGTCTTCTGCAATGTTCTATTTTCTTTTTGGTCTGTTTTGATCTCTTTTATTTTTATTAGATTAACAATTTCTAGCACGTCTTCTGTGTTTTCAAGTGGTTCTAGTACCGGATTTCTACTCAGACTATCTGCTTCCGCATTATTTTTTCCCGGAATATATTTAATTTCAAAGTTGTATTGTGACAGATAGTAAGTCAATTCACCAAGTTCTTCATCCGTTCTAGCTTTAATATTCATGTTCTCTAATGGTTTATGATCTGAAAATACAGTGAATTTCCTTCCAATCAGCCAGTGTTGCCAATACTTAACTGCTTCCTTGATTGCCAGGCATTCTAAATAAATTGCTTTTTTTCTCTTTTGTGAGTCATTCAATTTTTTTGAAAAATATGCTACTGGCTTCTCTTTATCATTCTTTTGGAGCTGTTTAAATACTGCCCCAATGCCTTCTAGTGATGCATCTGTGTACATTCTTATTGGTAAGTCCTTATCAAATATTTCCAACACTGGTTGAGAACATAGTAATTTTTTTATGTTTGTAAAAGTTTTTTCACACTCTTCGGACCATACAAATTTTTCATTTTTTCGTAGTAGTTTATGTAACGGGTCTAGCAATATTGAACTTCTCGGTATATATTCGTGGTAAAAGTTGATTTTTCCCAGAAACTGCCTAATATTCTTTTGGGTCTTTGGAATGGGAAAATTTTGTATTGCAATTAAATTGTCTTTCACTGGTCTTACTGTATTATGTTATATTATGTGTCCGAGGTATTTCACTGATTCCGCTGCAAATGTACATTTCTTGAATTTCAGCCTGAAACCTTCTTTTACTATTGCTTTCATTACTTCTTCTATATGTTCTATATGCTCTTTGAATGATTCTGAAAAAATTAATATGTCGTCTATATAATTTTCTGAAAAGTCTTTTAGATTGTGTTTCCTTAAGATATTGGATAAGATTCTCTGGAAAATAGCTGGTGATGTTTTTAATCCGAACGGTAGGCACGTCCATTGAAAGTGCCCCTCTTGTGTAACGAATCCTGTTTTCTGTCTGTCTTCAATGCGTAGTGGAATTGACCAAAAAGCGGAATTTATATCTAATGTGGTGAAGTATTTGCAGTTTCTTGTTTTTATTATTAGGTCCTCTATTAACGGGAATGGTTGGGCTTGTGGTATAATGATTTTGTTCAATTCGCGAAAATCTATACACAATCTTGATCGTCTGTTTTCATCTTTTTTGAATGCTAGAGTTACCGGTGCTGCAAACGGGCTGTAAGATTCTTCAACTAACTTATTTTTTAGTAATCTTGCCACTTGATTCTCTATTTCCCTTTTATCCTCTATGGTGCATCTATATGGTCTCTTACTACAATATTTATCAACTAATAAGTGTATCCGAGCCTCGTAGTCTGTAACAGTGCCTACATCATATTTATTTTTTGCAAATACTGTGTTATACTTTTCTATTAGTTTTTCAATCTTTATTTTTTTTATATTATCCAAGTGATCTAAGTTTATTCTGAACTCGTCTTCATTCACATGTTCATTAAAATTTACTTTAACTTCTTCTATTTCCTTTTCCTCTATCCGTGTTTCTGCTTTTTTCTGCGATATTTGTAAATTTTCATCCTGAATGAGGTTGAATTTCTTTATTATGTCCAACCCAATAAGAAAATCTTCAAAATCGTCTCTTTCTATAATGAATACATCAATGTATTCCTCTTTCTCAAAAATTTTTACTTTTCTGGTTACTAAACCTTTTGTTTGTGTCACACCATTGACTGTTTTTAACAATATTTTATTTACATCTTCTGTCTTTTTCTTTATCTTAACTAACTTTGAATTTATTAGAGAGACTTGGGAACCTGGATCATGTGTTCCGTTTACTTCTAGGTTCTCCTCTAATAATATTTTAACTTTAATCAATGGTGTGATTACTCGTTTTTTTATTCTGTATTTAGATCTACTTCTATCACTGAGTTGCGTCCAATTACTCCAGCTTCATTTCCATTTTTCTTTTTAAACCAGCATGAGTCCTCTCGATGATATCTAATACCTTTGTTCAATTTTTGACAGTTTTTACATGGCGTCTTCTCTTCAAATTTCTTCTTATTGTATTGTCTTTCCTCGTTCTTTTTTACGAAATTATTTCTACTCACCAGATTTTCACACTTTCTAATCTCATGTAGTAGTCCGGTTGAATTTGTACAATTCTCTCGATCTATTTTATTTCTAACAAATTCGGGTAATCCTGCTGCTAGAAGCATCACTAGAGTCTTTGTACCAATATCATTGTCCATATCTAGCAATAGTTTCTCCTTCCTCATAGCATATTCCATCAATGAACCTTCTTTATCTTCTTCTGTATCTTCTTCTGTAGGATATAGCATATATTCCTGTACTCCATCCTTTGTCTGCAAATGACTCCAAGAATTTTTCTTTCCATTCAGGCCATCCAGCTTCCATTGTCAACGTTGTTAGTATTGCTGAATGCCAGTCTAAACATGATTTGTCCAGGAATAATCGTAGTATTTCAATCCTTGTATCATCTTCACTGATTTCATATCGTCTATATTCTTTCTCAAATGTTTCCAACCATTGCTTCGCGTTTGAGTGTTTACATACAAATTTCTCGATCATAAACCTCTCCGCTATGTGTTTCAAATTTAGTTGATTCCCTTTTTTCTGTGTGGATTCTACTATACGGGCTTCCACTATCTGTTCTAGATACAAATCATTGAATATTATATTATAATCTTTGTCGAAATAAGTTTTCTCCATTTCCTCTGTACATGTAATCCATATTCTCCTTTCTTGGCCTCTTTGATTGAAGCTTTTTTTCACTCTTTTATAGTTTTCTGTTTTTGTCAACTCATTATGGTGACTTGCAAATATTTCATCTTCCGGCAACGCATACTTCTTATTGTCCTCTGTTGTAATAGAGGTTATGGCAATTACGCTTGTCTTTTTGTCGCTTGGTGATGCCACACATTTAAATGCGAATTGCAGTTTTTCTGCCATTTTAAACAAGAATTGTCGTTTTATAGGACAATTAATGTACAGGGCGATATAGTAACCGAAAATATGTTTCTCTGTAAACAAAGTGGAGAATCCTTTTTTATTCACTATTCAATAATCATTATTTACACTATTTACAACCTTACCTGTAAACAAAGAAACGACAATTAAAGTTTACTATTATCAGTTCTCTGTGTTCGACTCCCGCGTCTCCTCTGCCCGCCGCGCGGGCTATGGGAGTTACGGACGCCAGCCCCGCGATGCGTAAAACGCAAATCGAGAATTTTCAGTAATTTTTTCATGTAATGATATGAAGCAAAGCCCAAAATGTGCGCCTTTCCATTGTGCATGCAATGTTGGCTTGAACATGATAATAAATATCGTGCGAGTATTAAAACTATCGTTTGTTTACAGTAACGACTTATTTTTTCGAAATAAAAAAATGAATCTTAGCATATTTGTACCATAATTCTCTAGATATCCTCCAAATTTAAACCTGATCGGTCGCGCGGTGCCCTTCAAATGAAAGATTGCGTTTTCTCGTTGCCACTGAGTTTTTCGGTGTCAGCGAGCATAGAAAAAGCGAACGCTCCACAACGGATAGCGAGTGCCGTACCTACCTTTCCCACTGCACCTAATTGAACCTCCCTTATTGCTCCGAAAATCTCGATTTTCGAAGTGCCGCCACGGCCACAAAAATGAAGCTATCCGGATGTACCTTGCCGCATTCGTTGCGTCTCGGGCAGCCCTTGAAAAAGTTACTCGTGAAATTTCCCGCGTAATACGAATATGATGAAATAAAAAGGTTTTGGAGGGAAACAAATTTGGCCCCTTCCCCAAAGCTTTTTCTTGCAGGTCCCTCCCTTATTGCTCTGAAAATCTCGATTTTCGAATGTAATATGCATACTAGTGTATGTTCCATGTACATAGCCGAGCATTAGTATTAGATTTTCGAACGAGGTGGGTCATGGCTGGCTCTGGTACGAGGCCTCAGCATTCGGTTCGCCTCTTTGTACCAGGGCTTCGTAGCAGCGGCGCGCCGTGACATCTAGCGGTAGTGCGCAGCGGCTCGTAGCCAAATGCTGCGAGCTCTGCACTCCAAAGGATGGAGGGGCAACGTCATCGCCAGCCTCCTCCTCCCGAAGTGGGGCTCATCGTGATGCCCCGCTTCGCAGCAGCAATAGTATCGGGTGCACCACATTTCGAGCTGTGCAAAAAAGAAACCAAGAAATATAATTATTAGTATACGTTTGAAAATTTACGATAAAGCGAAGAAAGAGATTTTACTTAGCTTTCTCGGTTCGTCCATGCCGCTTCTCGCAGTACTGCGAATATTAGTTCTTGAGCAGGACTCGCTTTTATTTATACCGAATTGGTGATCAACGTGTTCAAGCAAGCATCGAATAATAACATAGAGCAAACACACACGTATTTAAAAGTAGCGCGAAGGCATCTGTCGTTTGTATGAACATCATACATTGTTGCAGGCCCTGTTCTAACTTCCATTCGACCAAGCTTCGACCTCCCGAGATAATCCGCCCTTCAACGCACGCCTGACGGTGAAGAGACGAGGAGGCCGCGCGCGACGTGAATAAAGCTTGATATTTTCTAAACAATTCTGGAACAGGATATTCGACGTGAAATACATCTGATTATAAGATCGAATGATATTATAATTATCATTCAAAAGTTCGATATATTCAAATCGATGCTACCAGATATCCCGATCAATACTATTATTAAGACTCGATTTTCGGTCTTAACGTAAAATGATTGTTTGATTCGTTAGTAATTATGAATTTAATATTGTTGCGGTCGAATTAGTCAGGGCCTCGACACGCGGATCTCTGCCCTAGTTAAAGCGGGGTTGTGCGTCTCACCTGGTGTTGTATGTGTATTGCTGACGCCGCTGGATTGCTCGGTATTTCGGGAAGGTAAAATAAGAGCTTCCTCGATGTGGTTGAAGACACCTCACCAGTTATTCGGCGGTATATTTTGTTCTTGCTTGCGTGGTTACAGTTTTATACGCGCATACAGTGACGATCGCCATTTCTCTGAGTCGCCGCGATACGAACACTCGCGGTGTGATATTGTATCGCTCGGCGCGTATAATTATTTTGAATACTGTGATATTTTCGGGAAATTACAAGTGAACCCAATATATTCAGACGCGTAATGTCGCTACGGTAATTATCGCGGTACCGAGGTATATTGGGTTGCGTTACGAGCCACTAAGGATACGTTTAACGCGAAGAGTTCGTAATCCATTCTTTATTGGTTTTCCCGAACTCACTGTTACACTCACGAGACTCTAAGTACGCGAATGAACGTGCCACTAGGGAAAGAGTGCCGGTAGACCGTTTGATATGTCTGTTAAGGCGAAGACATCAATTAAGACTGAAGATAATCGGTCAGACGGAATCCTCGATACTCTAGCGCGAAGGTGATATTGGAGTTTCGTGGGGGGAAACCGGGAAGTATTGGGTTACCGATTGGGAAATCGATCGTTTGCATTTTCGATGATTTTTCAATTTATTTTAAGGAATCGATCGTTTGCATTTTCGGCGATTGCCCAATCCATGATCGTGATTTCGAAGGAATTGATCGTTTGCATTTCTGAGTCTATGGTCGTGATTTCGGGGAAGCGTCATATGTTCCGATGGGAATCAGCTGGCTCCGCGGCGCATGGCACGGCGAGGTGTATTGCAGTGGAAGTTGCTGCGGGCCTTGTTGGATTTGATGATTCAGCGCGTGTATTTGCGGATCCCTCTGGCCGGTTATTAGTTGGCAGATCGGTCCGTAGCACTATCAAATATTCGGATAGCATAATTAAAATTTTGCGTTGTGACGGATGGCTTATTGGCGGTGAATAAATTAGTTTGATATAAAGACTTAATAATTTTTATTGGGTCGGATAGCAACGATACGATGTCTCGTTATGCTGAGTGTCGGAGGAGGACTGATTTAGTTTAGGAGGAAGGTAATGAGGAAAGGTTAAAAAGGAAGAGTTTAGGAGTAGAGGGGATGTTGTGTGAGGGTGATAAGGGACTGTGGGACTGTGGAGTCATCAAAGTCGAGGATTAGCGGGAAAAGAGATTAGGAGTAGATGAGACCGGTGAGAAAGGAATGTGGGACCATTACACCGTCAAACCGGATGTCGCGGTCGAAATATTACGATCGATGGTATCCCGATCGTTGGTCGGCCGGCGAAAGCTATCTCTTTTCCGCACCACCTACGAGGTAGAGCATCCAGGAGCTTTTTTTTAACGTGGTGTCCCCAGTAGGCCTAATCCACGGACATGACCCTAATGATTTTTTGTATGTTTTCTATTATTTATAGATTGGTAATTTAGATTCTATTGGGGCCTAAATCTTTTTGATGGGCCAGGCTGTTGCTCGGGCTCTGGTTGAGGATCGGCGGTGAATTGTTCGGGTGGAGCGGGTAAATGGAGTGGCGTCAATGTTGGCAATTCGTCATCAAAATTTTCCTCGTCTATTAATTTTGTAATTTCCATTACGTTGCTGCAGATCTCCCCAGAACAATTAAGACATACTGCTGAGCATTTGAGGCCTGCTTTTCGACACCCACACATTGCACCACAGTTCCCTTTGCAACGACAAAGTATTAATTTTAGAAGTTCGGTGGGTGCTGGTGGTTTCATTACCAATCTATAAATAATAGAAAACATACAGACATAACGACGATTTCGATGGCGTGATTCGCCCTTGAATCAAGCTGTCCATTACGCAGTTTGCGAATTTTAACTTTATTTGGTTTTGTTACCATATATGGTCACGGCGAATTTTTGGTGTCGTGATTCTCACGCTTTATTTTTATATGTGGTTGATTTGCATTTTTATATATCTCGTTCGATTAACCTAGTGAAATATTCCATTAGAATATTCTTTCGTTGTACTGTGGGGTACAACACAATGATGAATCAGATATGGCTGGCCATTGACTCAAGTACGCCGTACGAGGTAAGAGAATTCAAGGACGCCCCGGGAATCTACTACGAACAGATCGGAACTTTGAATTTCTGCACGGACGTACGGACGCTCGCAGTACAGATCGACTTAACGCATCTTCCCGTTATGGAATCTCTGATCGCTCATTTCCTTACTGAATTGCAGAGGAAATATGAGATTGCCATACAGCCAGATAGTCACCGTGGAGAGTTGCTGCACAATATCGCTCGCCTTTCAGGTAATATCAAAGAAAAAGTCGAAGTGGTGCATAATCTCGCAGGAGCGGACCATTCGCGAAAACGACGCAGACTCGTCGATGGACTAGGTTCGGTTTTGAAATCGATTACTGGAAATCTGGATACAGCAGATGGAGAACGCCTAGATGTGGAGATCGCCGCCCTCCGTGCATCAGAGGAATCCCTTAAAGAAGGGATGAAAAAGCTACTCCAGGTCGTAGAAATGACACTTGATATGTCTCACGTAGCCGAGCGCAACTACGGCAAGCTGTACGATATGGTGCGTTTGGTAGATACATACCTGACGAATAAAACCGGAACATTACCAATTAGGAAATATTTCAACGAAAGTTTGGCTCTTACAGATAACTAGGTGGACACAATTCTGCGGAAAAAAGGATGTAGTTGACCTATTCGCCAGAATTACGGCAGGGACCCTGAGCCCTGCCTTCGTCGCGCCGCAGCGATTGGCGCAGTATTTGACTGCAGCACTACCTCACCTACCAAGAGGACATAGCTTCTCGCTACCTGTTACGAGGGAAAGCGGAGCACAGATATTCCGCTTGGCGTCCATAAAGCCTACCGAAGAGGCGAAATAATAACGTTGTTGGTCGATATACCACTGATAGAGCAGTCGGAATTCAGCATAAATCGTCTATATCCGCTTCCCGCTAAGGGAGTAAACGATACTTTTTGCTATTTGGAGACGTCTGAAAACCCCATAATAGTGAATAAGGAAAACGGAAAATTCCTGCAATTGACTTGGATGGAACTGAAGACATGTACAGTGGAAGGGAATTGATACATTTGCTGCACCAGGTACCGTTCTATGGCCATTACTGAAAATGCGTCTAGTGGCATACTCATATTCACCGACGGAACGTCGGCCTCGGGACACCGATGCCCAAGACGAGCCGTCACGTTGAAGGACATTCTCGTCATTAGCCTACAGCAACCAGGACAATGGCTGTATGTAGCACCGCATGACGAGGTCATGAGTATCGCTTGTGATGACGCACCATCAAAACCAGTAATCCTCCGGGAAACGGGAACACTTACACTCGGTGAACAATGCACCGCCAGCACGAGGGATTTCAAAATCAAGGCATCAAGGAGCAAGATGAAACTAATATGAGATAA
This sequence comes from Netelia virgata, assembly GCA_951802705.1. Classification (NCBI taxonomy): domain Eukaryota; kingdom Metazoa; phylum Arthropoda; class Insecta; order Hymenoptera; family Ichneumonidae; genus Netelia; species Netelia virgata. Next base: position 15,371,017 of record OX637866.1, read on the forward strand.
TAGCTACTTGCCTGCGCACAATTTGACGCGAACCGCGGACGAAGAAGCGGCAATACCGCAAGTGGTAGACCTCTGCGAGGGAGTAACTCTAGAAAAAGTTGTAAGCAACCCCGATGAGCTGAACAAACTCGGGGCTCGCGTCAGAAGAATAAATAAGGAACTGGACCAGAGTCAGCCTACGCCGCTATACCTGTACTACACAATCAATCAGTACTATTTAGGGACCATACCTCTACTCGTCCTGGCTGGGTAGGCACATTATATACACTTGCATTAACCGAAAAACGCAAACTTAGCTGGCCGGAGACGAGCGAAAATAAAATAAACATTTCTTTTCTTTTTAGGGGGGGGGGGGGGGGGGCATGTTGTGCCCCGATTATAAGTAGTATATTGTAAGTAGTACATAGATCGAGTAGGCCAATATTCCGCTGACTTGGTATTGCGCAATTAAATCGACCGCGATCGGAAGCCGTGCGAACGCCAACTCAGCCAAACTCCGAATTAAAATTACTTCGAGAAATAATCTTCAAATCTGGGAAATAATGTTAACCCGATTTGGAGCACAAAACAACAAAACAACGTTCACTAAGTTGCTCCACTTATACTCCTATAAGAGGACCAGCAAGCTAACATTAAATCAGTCTGAACTTACATTTTATAACCTGTACATGCGGTTCGACGGATTCTCGTAAGAAATCCGTCTTTCTCTCGTTGAAGTATCAATAAACCCTATAACTTTTTACTTTGACGTTTCATTTGGGTTCTAACCATTAATTAGTATATCCCGAAAAATACTGTGTCGTGCGATAATCGTGCCGCACAACATACGCAGTTTATTGCTCATCGATATTGATAAGCATTTTTCCGGTTAGACTCATTCTTATTATTAACATCACAAGACATCGTTGGTACAGATTAATTTTTATTACTCATAACTAATTCCTGTATTAAACTACATAGCTTAATTCCTGTATTAACCAACATAGCCTATCGGACTTACGGTTTATGGATGCAAAATGGTCGATACGATGTCATATTATGCCCAATGACTAGGCTCCACCCCTCAGTTCGCCGATCGACACGAATGAGCGAAGCTATCCTCCTCAAATCAGAAAGCTTAGGGAGGTACAAGTTACGAAGAGAGTACATTAAAAGCGGCCGAAATGTTTTAACATATTCGCGTCTTTAGAACGTCAATGTTAAATACTTTTTCAACGGAATATATATTTTTATGTCTAATATATTGCAAACTTTAGATGAATTCTGTCTAAACGTCAGATCTTCTGATTTACTATAGACCATTCTTGTTTTCAAACCTTCTCATTTTATGTCAGAATTACATCATTAGCTAGCATAGACTAGCAAGGAAAAATGTAGGATATTATTTAAGATAATTATACAATGAATTTTGTATTGTTTTTTTTCTAGATGGGTGTCTTTATCCTCGATGTTTATTCGGATGGAGCTGCCGCTAAAGACGGCCGATTGAGACCTGGTGATCGGATAATCGATTTCTGCCATGAAAGTTTTAAATCCATCGACCACGATAAGGCTTATACTGCTATATTGAATTCTTCCGGAACGGTAAGAATTCATTACGATTAAAGTTAGCACAACAAACACATTTTCAACGTTCCATTAATGCAGATCGCTAATATAGTCGAAATTTTAATTCCCATAGTCTATTTCAACAATAAATTATATTCAGAAATTATATTCATTATTTATATTCATATTTACATTGTTAACGTTGTAATGGGGGAATTACTTCGTTATGGCAAAGTGAAATGTGTGGACGAAGTCTGATGATGGCTGAAGCGGATATTGACCCCCGTTAGTCTGCCTAGGGGGGTCGTTTGCGACCGAGCGAAAATCAAATAAATCCGCTCACGGGAAGCGCTGCTAGGCTTATGTAAAAAAAGTTAGGCCCCTCTAGGACCGACCTGAGAAGTGGCGATGTTCTAGTCCTTCCCCAGCTGTTGTAAGGAGCAATTGATTTTCGTTCCGGACGCAAACGACCCCCCTAGGCAGACGGCGATTGTCAAAACCGTAAATAATTTTTTTTTCGATTCTTCGCTTGAAAGTCTTTATTGAGGCTATAAAAGTGCCACAACAAATTTGGGCGCGAAACAAAAATTCGATTTTTTTCAATTTTTTGTTTCAAATTTTTTTGTTAAGTTGATTTGTGAAAATAGCGCAACGATCCGCCGAGGACGTTGTACGGGAACTCCGTCCCAGCAGGGATATAGTATATTTCGGCGGCGAAGAGAGCGAAAGCGAAGCCGACGCTATCGAAGATGAGGAGAGCGCGGACTCCGAAATGAGTATCTCGAACATCGAATCTGACGACAACATCGAAGACAGCGAGGAAGAACAACAAGAGAGAGAGAGAGAGAGAGAGGAACCGACAACATCGAATAGAAGGCGCCAAAAGTTTGTTTACGGAAAAGATAAACACAAATGGTGTCTCCAGGCTCCGGAAACTCGAGGTCGCAGTTCGAGCGTAACGGTAATTCTACCTCACGTTATTGGAGCAGCTACGTCATCAGTAACGCCATTTGATTCTTGGAGCGCATTGTTTACCAGTAATATTATGGAAACAATATTAAAATATATTGGGCGTGAATAAAAGTGGTCGCGTTAACGTGTCGGAATTGTGGGAGCCAAAATACGGGGTCGCATTGTGTAGAGTGGCGATGTCACAAAAACGGTTTGAATTTCTCAGCTGTCGAATTAGATTCGATGATAAAAATACACGAGCTGAAAGACGCACCGCAGACGTACTGGCGCCAATTCGCGAAATTTGGGACTCGTTCATAACGAATTGCCAAACGAATTACTCGCCCGGTGAATTTGTGACGATTGATGAGCAGCTGTTAGGGTTTCGTGGTCGATTTTCTGCGCGCGTTTATATCAAATCAAAACCGGCACGTTACGGACTGAAAATTGTATCCATGAATGACGCCAGAACGTTCTACATGTACAATGCTATACCGTCTTATGGACAACTACCAGCAGAACGCGGCGAAAGCGTACCGTCGTATTATGTGCGTAAATTTAGTGCGTCAATTTATAATACGGCACGAAATATAACTTGCGATAACTGGTTTATTTCGCTCGAAATTTGCGACAAGATGAAGAAAGACTTTAACCTGACCATGGTAGGTACACTGCGGAAAAACAAGCGCCAGATTCCGGAATGTTTCAAAACAAACGCTTCGCTCGGTACAGTAAAATATGGTTACGACAGGAATAACATTCTGCTATCATTTTGTCCGAAGAAAAATAAGGTAGTTTTGATGCTCTCCACTAAGCATAAAACCGGAAAACAGAACGAAGATATCGGCAAGCCAGGAATGATCGATTTCTACAATAAGACGAAATGTGGAACAGATATTTTCGACCAGTTGTGCGGAAATTATACTTGCGTGCGAAGGAGCAATCGATGGACAATGCGTTGGTTTTTGGGGATGCCCGACCAAGCCGGGGTCAACTCCTCTATACTGTTCAATTTTCTGCATCAGAATACCGCTCTAAACAGACGAGAGTTTTTGAAAGAACTCGCATTTTCACTCGTAAAACCCCATCTCGAAGAGCGCGGACAATGGCCCGGAATACAGAAAAATTTATTATCGCACATTCACGAAGTACTGGCTCCAAACGAAATTTCAGATCGCAATCTCTGTACGACGAAAGTGGGCAAAAGAAAGCGATGCGCGTTGTGCCCAAAAGAAAAAGATCGGAAAACGAACTATTGTTGTGTTAGGTGCAAAAAAGGTTAGGATTACACTCTGCCCGGGATGCTTCGTGTAACTCGCTTAACGGATTTTTTTTTTCATTTGTGTTTATAAAACTTGTTTCCTATTTTCTACAATAAAACCATATTGTGACACTTAACGATTGAGTTATTATTAATTTTATTACTTAGTTTGTATTTAATACACATTTATTGCCTTTTTACTCCGAAATTTTTGACTAAATTATTGCCAATTTTCAGGTCCCAAACTTCAGGTTAATTTAACAAAAATTAGACGCGGCTCATTTTTTTCTCAAAAGCGACAATCTTCCCCTTTAATATTCTTTTTGGGCAGTTTCGATATCTTTATTTGTCTTAAAGTTATGATTTTTTGAGTAAACAAATGCATTGACCCCGTTTTTCATCATTTTTTTGATAAAAAATATATTAAAAAATTGAATTGTTTATAATTTTATGATCGATACTTCAACTTAAAGGTTTAAAGAAACTCCATGAATTTGTTTAGATTGTTAGCCCCACTTAAACAGGTTGAAAAAACGTTAGGATGCCAACGACCCCCCTAGGCAGGCTGAAGGTGCCAAAAAATCCTAGGCAGACCAAGGGTTAATTTAACAATAACTGAATATTTTTAATATTTACTTGTGTAATAGAGAAAACGTGCGAAGCTCACTGCTCCAGGTATGGTGGTTAAGGCCTTAGGCCACCCTAGAGGCTGAAAAAATAGGCTTTTTGGGGATTTTTTTTCACAAATACTACAAAATAAATCGAGATAACATAAACGTGATTTTATTATCTATATCGGTGACTGCTTACAATAATTTGTTTGAAGCGATTTATTACAAAATGGCGGCTGTGCAGCGTTTTTGCGACGCCGTCTTTTTTTCAGGGTCCACGGCCGGACTAACAGCTCCTGTAATTTTTAAAATAATAATGAGCAAATGAATTTTTCGATTATATATAGTAACTGCTATAGAAGTACGTAGGATTTTTGCGATATATTGATTTTTGGCCAAATGGCGCCCTTCTAAAGTGAAAAGTGAAAAACTTGCCTAAAAAATTGTCAGATAATTGTTAATAACAAATTATCTACGCAATATAAAAATAAAATCCTACGTACTTCCATAGACAATATATATTTCAAGATATTTTCAAAATTTCAAGTTATTCGGTTGAAAATTGCTTGAGTTACGAGTCCGGCCAACTTGAAAAATACAGTATTGAGATAAAGGCGTTTAAAGTTTTGAGTAGTAGAAAATGATGAATAATTTTACAATACCTTTAATCTGCGATGCCCGCACCATACAATTGGCCTTCCAGATTATCTTCCTGCTCTTGCTTTCTTTTCTGCTTGATCTTGAAGCGATTCTTGCCTCTTTTACCCGGTCGGACAGCGAATTTTCTGCAAGCTTTATGCGCTGTTTGTCGATCTCCAGGCACATTTCGTAGCTGTTCGGGCCGATTTCCAAGTTCATGCAAAATGCAAATGCAACATGCAAAATTGAAACAGACCCGTCATTGAACACACAAACTGCAATATCCGTAGCTACATCCAAGATTGTTTTACCACTCGAAATGGATTTCGGGGCCAATGCCCACATAGTAGAATTGAAGCTTTCATTATTGTTTTGTGTGTAACCACCGATGCACCGAGTTAGAAGATCTTCACTGGTCAGTTCTTCATATATTGGTTTGATAGCTTCATAGACTTCAATTGCAAGAGCTGGCTTATGTTTGTACTCAGCCAAAGTATTTGTAGCTTTAGCACGTTGCCATGAGCACCATACGGACCAGACGGCCTTGTACTAAAATTTGAAAACCGAGTACCTAAAGGTTTTTCCCGGCCATAATCTTCTGGGACATCATTTTTGAGGTCCTAAGGGACCATTTGGAATTTAAAAAAAAAATCGATTTTTCGAAAATTCTAGGGTGGCCTAAAGCCTTAAGAGGGTGTCTCCGGAAGTTCTTAACCTAGAAGCCTGAAAAGGTTTTATTTCCCCCAGTCTGTTATTCGGAGCGTGGGGCCAGTATCTGTTTACGCAGTTGGCGCTGCTTATCACTGCCGGGTTTTATCGGGAAAAGTAGCGAGACTGCCACATGACTTAAGTACGACCATGGTCGATGCTAGCCGAGCACGTGCAGTGTCGTTGACGAACGACTTTCTTGAACCGAATGTCTGTAAAGCGTAGAGAATTACACCACATGCTATTATACTAAATTCTGTAGTGCAAGTATGAAATCTGTGAGCGAATATCAAAACAGTCTCGGTCGAGTTTCGAATTCACTCATTGCACTCATTTGACTATGCCTTTAACGGCTAACACCACTGTAGCGGCCTAAAAAAGCGCTTTCTTGACCATTTTTTTCTGGCGGAACGAAAGGTATCATATGTTTAAGTATATGACCAAACAAATTTGTAGGGAAATATTACAAAATGGCGGCACTGCAGCAATTCTCCCGAGGTATGTTGAATTTGCGGTACGCACTAGTGCCAATTTGAATCTGGAAAATAAAATCTATGTAATCTACATGACTATAGCTAGCGAGGTACGTAGGGGATTTTAGAAATATTGATTTTTGTGTAATTGGCGAGTGTTTGAATCCAGTTATTTAATTTTCGCCACAAAAAAGGACAGCGGTTTGTTAATAAACATGGTTTAAATTAACTAATCGAAAATCCCTTATGTACTTCATTGTGCAATGTTATTTCAAAGGTGTGGTTAAATTTTCAAATAAAAAGATTGAAAATTGGTTCAGTTCTGCTGCGTGCCATTTTAAAAAATCATGTTTCTAGAAAAACGCGTTTCAAGTTTTGAAATATCGTATATACATGAACAAATGAAAAAATTCTACTTTCTACAAAACCGTACGATTTTGGGTACTATCAAGATCATATATTGCCTTGTAAAATAAGTTGTGATCAACGAAAAAAAAAACTTTCGTTTAATCACTACTCAAGTTTATCTAGAAGCAGTGTGCAAATTTTCAACAAGATTGCATCAGTTTTTGAGAAATCATATCCACCGATTTCAAAGATATAATTTGGAGAAAAAGCGATTAAAGTTTTAAGTAGGAATAAAAAAGAGGCATTTTTATTTGACGTACATGGAATAATTTTTTCGTTTCAGTTTTTGACTGAAAAAATTGAATACATATATAAAACCTCGACATTTCAAATTCGAGAATATTACAATGCCCTGACTTTGATTTCATACGTTCATTAGATTTGAAAGATGCCTATTTTGTTCAACCAATATTTGAACAATATTAACAAATTTTAAGATTTAATTGTAAGGGTATTCCGAAACGGACTTAAACTACGAAAAATGTTTTGGCGCGCTAACGAGCAACTGACTGCGTCGTGTGGCGCTACCGACGAGCGAGCCAAGACAAAGCAGGCTGTGCCAGAGTCTTCCGATAACCGCCGATGGGTAACGACATGCTCGGCCGAAACCTCAGATACGGTATTAATAAAGTTAATTCTAAACCATAGCGTAGAGGTGTATTGAGTTTGTTGGCACCTTAAATAAACCATCCTTACAAAATCAGAAGTGAGATTAAGACCCGAGTGGCGTAAATAAGTAGACGCGCCCACAGAAGTGAGATTGCATCAGCCGCGTGTGTCGTTGATGGCCATATTCTGTTCTTGGTTGTATCAAGCACGTGCGGTGAAATTATCGCAACTTAGTTAAATATTGGTACTGTATTGTCTTAGGCTGTGTCCGTAAATTCAGTGTCTGTAGAGCTGAAAAAATCGAAGACAGTAGTAGCCACTTTCTGTCTCGTTTTATGTACGTGTGTCAAAGCATTGTGCGTGTATGTAAGAGTAGCACGCCTTTGTGACGAGTTTATGCCGCAGCGTAAACAAGGAGACGAGAAAGGATGCTAGCACGCAATACGTTAGTCGGTGGTCGAGCGCGGGAAGTATCGTGTCGGTAATGTCGGAAACAATGGATCCGATGAATTTCAGATGCGACGAGTTGAAAGTCGAATTAGAAAAACGAGGTTTACCGACGGCAGGCCGAAAGCAGGAGTTAGTCATACGACTGCACGGCGACGATCCAACTGGTCATTGGATACAGGAGATAACCAATCGGAGGAACTATGTAGCAGGCGGAGGGGCGGTAAGACGTCGAGCGGACAACGCCGAGGAAGAGCCAGAGAGCGAAGAGACTGCACATCGGAACAACCTGGAAGATGTTACGTCATCGCGTGTAGGAGAAACACGAACGACGCCTGATGAATTAGAACGGCGACAGCAAGCGATGCACTTCGAATTTATGCGTCGCGATAATGAACTTTTAAGAAGAGAGTTGGAACTCGCGAGGCGCGAATCTGATCTCTTGCGTCAAACCCCGGCAACGCCGTTCGCAGGATCGCAAAGAAGAGAAAACGTAAATGCGATGCTGGAACTAATCGGATTTTTCGATGGTAGCAGTGGTACGTTTCGAAACTGGGAAACACAACTCCGACGTTTGTGTACCAAGCACGAACTCGACGACGATCGAGCAAAATTGCTTATAAGCAATAAGCTGAAAGGGAAAGCAAAGTCATGGTTTCAGACAGAAAATACGATCGCCATGAATCTCGAGGAAGTATTAGGGGGATTCAAAAAAATGTTTGATCACCGTCCGATGCGTGTCGCTTTGCGGAAAAAATTTGAAGCTCGAGAGTGGAGCTCAATGGAGAGTTTCGCGGATTACTACCATGATAAGATTATTCTGTCGAAAGAAGTACCAATAGCCGAAGAAGAACTGGTAGATTATCTTATCGATGGCATTCCGAGTGAGCATCTGCAGGATTTGGCAAGAATGAAGAAGTTTGCCGAAAAGGAAGATATGCTCAGAGTGTTTGATAAGATGTCGTTGCGTCCGAACAAAAAGAATATAAAAATTGATTCGAGATTGAATAAACCCGAGATAAAATTCAGCATATCTTCAATTCGGAAGATAAATCGGAGAAAACTTATGTTAAGCAGAGAAAATCGGACAGTGTGAAGAATGCATTACCTCGATGTTACAATTGTAACAAAAGCGGGCATCTGGCTGCAAATTGCGATCAGCCGAAACGAGAGAAGGGTTCCTGTTTCAAATGCGGCAAAATGAGTCATTTGGCAAAGGATTGCCAGAAGAGAGAAGCGGCTGAAAGCCAGGTGACTGTCGTCATAGATGACCACGCAGAGAACGAGACCACCATCGTCGCAGAGGAAAAGGAAGAAGAGACAATTTTTCGTGATATAGGATATGAGATAAGTTGTATCGATGTAAAGCGTAAATTTACTCTGAATACGTTAATGAATACAGGCAGTGCGGTTAGTTTCGTGAAGCAGAGCCTGATTCCAGGGCGAGCTATCGAGCGGATAGATCCGGATAAAGAGTATCGCGGCATAAATAATTCGCACTTGCGTGTAATCGGGCAGGTACGTATGAATATTCATCTCGATGAAGTAACGAGAGAGAGCGTGAATATTCTGGTCGTTCCCGATACGACAATGTCAAGCTCGATAGTACTCAGTCGCGAGGTATTAAAAATATTCGGATTAGGACTAAGGAGAATAGTCGAGCATGCGGTAGACGAGATCATGAATATTTGCGTTACTGAAAGTCGGGACTCGGATGTAAAATTGTTAAACATAAATCCCGAAATACCTAGTACAGTTCAGTCAAAATGTAAAGAGTTATTTGAATCCGAGTACGTTAAGCCCGTCAGACCGGATATTCCGAAAGTAGACATGGAGTTGAAGTTGACATTGAAAAATCCGCAGCCGTTTCATTTCAGTCCACGACGAGTATCCTATTGCGAAAAGGAAAGTCTTAGAAACATATTAGATGATCTTCTCGAGAAAAAGATCATTCAGCCGAGTAAGTCGGAGTTCGATTCGCCGATAATTCTTGTCAAAAAGAAAACCGGAGAATATCGTCTACGCATCGATTATCGAGTATTAAATAAAAGCTTATGTCGGGATAATTATCCGCTGCCGGTAATTGAGGATCAAATTGATATGCTCAGAGATAAGAAATATTATAGTGCATTAGATCTAAAGAATGGATTTTTCCATATCAAAATGGCTGATGATTCAGTGCAGTACACGGCGTTCACAACGGCCCACGGAGTATTTGAATACTTGAAGATGCCATTCGGGCTCAAAGTAGGCCCATCGAGATTCCAGAGATTCGTAAACGAGGTGTTGGAAGCCTTCATTAGATCAGGTGACGTCATTGTGTATATGGATGACGTATTGGTTGCAACCGTCACCATGGAACACCATCTAGTGCTATTGAAACAACTTTTCAAAGTGCTAGTCGAAAATCTGTTGGAACTCCGGATCGATAAATGTAAATTTATGTGCACCGAAGTAGAATTTGTGGGGTACATAATATCCGAAAAGGGAATTAAACCAAATTGGAAGGGAGTCGAGGCAATTGAAAGTTACCCGATCCCGCAAAATGTTAGGAGTGTTCAGTGTTTTCTAGGGATGACCTCGTATTTCAGAAAATTTATTGAGGAGTTCTCTGTAGAAGCTAAACCGCTTTATGATTTAGTTCGAAAAAATGCTGAGTTTAAGTTCGGTGAAGCTCAATTAAAAGCGTTTCAGGCATTGAAGAAGAAATTAGTCGAGGCTCCAGTACTTAGCATATACAGTCCTCACGACGATACGGAGCTTCACACAGACGCCAATTCGCACGGTTTCGGTGCTGTACTCATGCAGAAGAAAAAAGATCTGAAGTTTCATCCCATTTTCTTTTGTTCAAAGAGGACAACCGACACTGAAAGCCGCTACCATAGCTTCGAGCTTGAGACACTCGCAATAATTTACGCGTTGCGACGTTTTCGCATTTACCTGCAGGGTATAAGATTTACGATTGTAACAAACTGTGCGTCACTTAAAATGACATTAGACAAAAAGGAGATAAACCCTCGTATCGAACGATGGGCGATCGAGCTCATGCATTACGATTACGTCACGGAACACAGAGCAGGTTCAAAGATGAAGCACGTTGACGCTCTCAGTCGCGCGACGAATATTCTAGTAATTGAAGATAATCCACTCGAGTTAAACCTCACACTAAGTGAAGGCCGCGATCCGAAAATTCGTGATTACATGATAAGCTAGAAAATGCTCAAGACAAGTATTATGAGATGCAGAATGGGTTAATCTATAGAAAAAAAGTAACAAGTTATTGTTTTATGTACCTGAAGGTATGGAGAGTCATGTTCTCCGAAAATACGACGACGAACTAGGGCACCTAGCCGCAGAAAAAACCTGTGGCGCTATTGATACAAATTACTGGTTTCCTCAGATGCGAGAAAAGGTGAAGAGCTACATAGCCAATTGCTTAAAATGTATTGCATTTTCGCCACGCACTGGCAAATCGGAGGGATTTCTGCACAATATACCTAAGGGTACACTTCCGTTTCGGACGTACCATATTGACCATGTTGGCCCGATAGAAAAGAAACGTCTAGCAAAACAACACATTCCAGTCGTTGTAGACGGATTTACTAAGTTTACGAAATTATATGCAACAAAAACGACTGCGTCAAGAGAAACAATTGATTGTTTGGTAAAGCACTTCGTGAACTACAGCCGTCCCCATACGTTAATCTCCGATAGAGGAACGAGTTTTACGTCGAGCGAATTCCAAGAATTCTGAACCGAAAATAATGTACGTCACGTGAAGGTGGCTACGGGTTCCCCTAAGGTGAACGGACAAGTAGAACGAGTCAACCGCATGTTAGTGCCGATGATCGCCAAGCTAGTCGATTATCCTATCGGAAAGTATTGGTATAAGGTAATTACGGACGTAGAATTTGCCATTAACAATACGACCAATAAGTCCACTGGAGATACACCGAGTCGATTGTTATTTGGAGTAAACCAGCGCGGATCGAATATCGACGGAGTCAAAGAGTATCTAGACGAGAACGTTCGATCGGATGATCGAGACCTCGAGTCGTTTCGCAAGAAGGCTGAGGCAAATATTATAAAAAGCCAGGAGTACAATCAACGATATTACAATCAGCATAAAAAGGCTGCCCATCACTACGAAGAAGGTGACTTTGTCAGTATTAAGAACTTCTATAGTACTCCCGGAGCTTCTGAAAAACTTATGCCCGAATTTAAGGGACCGTACGAGATCGTTAAGGCACTCCGCAATGATCGATATATTGTTAAAGACGCCGAAAACGCATAATCGTCTCGACGGCCGTATGAAGGCACGTGGGAAGCCGCCAATATGCGACCGTGGCGAGATCCCAATGTAAAATAATGTTAGCACAAGTATCGTTATAATTAAACTATAAGACAAACTATGTAACCATTTTGTATTTATGTCCGGGTCGGACATACGTCAGGAAAAGCCGAAACTGTAAGGGTATTCCGAAACGGACTTAAACTAAGAAAAATGTTTTGGCGCGCTGACGAGCAACTGACTGCGTCGTGTGGCGCTACCGACGAGCGAGCGAAGACAAAGCAGGCTGTGCCAGAGTCTTCCGATAACCGCCAATGGGTAACGACATGCTCGGCCGAAAGCTCAGATACGGTATTAATAAAGTTAATTCTAAATCATAGCGTAGAGGTGTATTGAGTTTGTTGGCACCTTAAATAAACCATCCTTACATAATTTACAGAAATTTTGTTGGAAATCTTGATGGTTGCTTTTTGGACTATCAATGCAATATCATATATTTTCACAAAAATTATTAAACCTGATCACACACGCCCTTCGATTAATGAGGATCACACTTAAGAGTCAGTGTAACAGGCGACGAGCGATGCGAAAACGGCATCCTCGTTTGTATGAGCACTGAGCAACCGATCAGATTAAAATTTGGCGAGTACATAGAGAATTACGTCACCTTGTACATGACTCATTTTTTCCGAAATTTTGAAACAAATTTTGCAGATTCAGTTTATCACTAGAGAAATGAGACAATTCTTTATATTGCACCGATTCAATCGACATTTTCGGACTCTTAGGCAACGTAGCATTAAAAAACACACACTTTAAACTTTGTTTCATTTAATTTGATGCAAAATTGGCTGCAAAATTAAGGATGGGGTTTTATGGAAAAAAAAACACCGAGAATATTATCGGCACAGCGTGAAAATAGTGTGACGAAATTCCGTGTGGAGTGCTGACGTATTTGTCTCACGAGATGGGTGCGGGAACTGGCAGAGGAGGAGACTCTCGAAAAGTTACGCCTAATACACCGCATACAGCCACGCCAGGTAGTAGACGTACCTTTTAAACAAAAGTTTAATGCCTCGAGAACAAAATTAAACTATACCAGTACAACAATGAAACTGACATTAATGTTAAAAAAATAATATTTTGTTACATGGCAAAAGGGTAGCTGTTCTTAGTTGAAGAAGTATAGTTATTGCAAAAAATTTCGAGACTACATTACTTTCCAAGCAAATGGTTTAGAATCCATGCCGTTTATCCGAGTTTAATCTTTGATAGCTTAATTATTCAGAAATTGACTTTCCTGCCAAATTACCTAAGAGAAATCTCGAAATAGCTGTGATTATTCTATTCTGTTAATTCCAATCCTTGTGCGTACCGATCGCGTGGGGAGAATTAAATGAAGGTATCGGAAGAATTAATTCATTGATAATTATGTTCAAAGATTCTAATATATTCACATTCACATTGTAATCAATCGAACGATAGAGGATCAACACATAAACGAAGGAAAGAAATGAACGCTTTTTGAACTCACCAAATTTTCAAGTAGAGATTCATTTTCAAGTGTTACAAGAAAAAATGATTTGCCTCAAACTCTTCTGTTTAAAGTTACGCTTAGGAGTTGCATTTCGATTCTAGTTTTGAAGAATTTTCTTGGGGATCTTTGGAGTATAAATTCTTACCTGTTTCTGAAAAAAGCTTGGTAACATCTGGAGATGCATCGACGTCTGATCGTATACTAGAAGTATCCGAAAGTGATTCGACATCAGATAACGGCGGTCGTTTTCTTTTCTTTGACGGGCGTACGTAATTACTGTCAAGAAACTCGTCGCAAGCGGATGACAAGTCAGACGTACTCTTTGCCTTATCAGCTTTTCTTATTGCAATAGCAAGGCTATCTAATGAATTGACAATATATATACGGTACTATTAACAATACAGTAGATCAAACTGAAGTTCTATTGTAAGTTCTCTTTAAAGTGTAATTTTACATAGGTTGATTCATAGCATCAAAGCGATCCTTAACTAGGTTACTTTAAAATCTTAAGGGAGTACTGTACCAATTGCCAACTTCAAGAAACTGTAAAAATTATATTAGCCTGCTTGCCTAGTTGAGTATGGTCTTTTAAATATGGCCCCAGATCGACATATGAAATCGACGCACTCCTTTTGTTAGGTCCTTCCGTCATTACATGGATGCTCCGGTATATGCTGTAACAGCTTTTCGCTACTCCTCCGAGAACCCTGCCCGCCTGTGTACCACGAGGGTACCCGCGCTACGCGCGTAGCCTACATAACCACGGCCAAGGTAGGCGATGATATTCGGGGTGCGGATGGCGCATCCGGGACGGACGGGCGTCAGGTACAAGTACCACCGGAAGAACCGGCTTGTTTGATTTTGCCGCCCCGTATGCACCTCCGTGAACCCCGACCTCCTCGTGGTACGGAGCAGAGATCTCGAGAATACTGAAATTGCTAGCTCAGCCCGCCATACGGCCGGCAAGGATAGATGGGCGTGGACGGGTACGAGAGGGGAGGCGTGAAAGAAACAATTCGACACATTATAGTTACTTTTAAACGGATTTAATCCGGTTCGTCATTACAATTACCGACGTACTCACAACGAGGGCCGCTGCCCATAGACTACACTAGCGTAGAGATTCATGACTAGATCGGTGACAGACTCTCGACTTGAGAGCGAACTAGGTAGCGAACGAGAATTAAGGGTAAGATAGATAGAAAAGGTAACATTGGAAATGATAATATTACGACTCCGAAAAGGTAGCGCGTGAATTAATGAGGCTACGGTCCCGGAAGGTAGCGCGCGAAATATTAACCCTACGAAAAGCTGGCGCACGAAATAATAAAACTGCGTAGTGGTAGCGCATGACACGATGAGATTGCGAAAGGTAGCGCACGACATGACAATATTACGAACAGTTAGCGTACGTTAATGATTTGCCGATATCCGATCAATTAAATACAATCAGCCGAATATTAGCCGGCGCATTATAAGAAATCTGGCGATACGCCATCCCATGATAGGGTTCCTCAGGTAATAATTTGCGTATGATGACGAATTTGCAACATTCGATCGAGTAATATAATTCCCGAATAATAAGTTGCGCACAATACGAATTCGCAACCTTCGACCGAGTAATAGGATTCGCGGAATGATAACTTGCGCACTAATGAAGTTGCAGCATCTAAGCGGATAATTGAAGTCACCGAATAATAATTGCGCGCGATAGTGAATTCGTAATACTCGATCCAACAATATAATTCACCAAAATAATAAGTGGCGCACGGGCCGGATTCCCAACATTCAATCAAATAATATAATTCGCGGAATAACGATTTGCGCACGATAGTGAATTTGTAATACTCGATCAAACAATATAATTCACAAAATAATAAGTTGCGCACGGGACGGATTCCCAACATTCAATCAAATAATATAATTCGCGGAATAACGATTTGCGCACGATAATTAATTTACGATAGGTAGCGCACTATAGTCAATTTACAATAGATAGCGCACGATAGTTAATGTTCAATATTCAATCCAACAATATAATTCCCGGATAATAATTTGCGCATGATAGTGGATTCTCAATAGTCCATCAACTAATATAATTCCCGGATAATAATTTGCGCATGATAGTGAATTCAAGCGATAGCGCACGAGGAACCGCCTCTTCAAAGGTAGCATACGACAATTAATTTAGCCATAGGTAGCATACGACAATTAATTTAGCCATAGGTAGCATACAGCAATTAATTTAGCCATAGGTAGCATACAACAATTAATGTCGCGGTAGGGAGTATCCAACATTAAGCTAGGGATAGGTGACCCGCGAAGGTCACCAGTACGGGCAAATGAAATGCCGAAATAATTATTGCAACAGGTAGCACATAAAATTACGATCATGAAAACGTAGTACGTGGAAATTAAACTAATGAGAGGTATCAAATAATATTACAAGCACGAAAAGGTAGCACGCAGAAATCAAACTACTGAAAGGTAGCAAAAGAGATATTGCGATCACGAAAATGTAGTACGCAGAAATAAAACTACCGAGAGGTAGCAAATAATATTACCACCACGAAATTATTTCCAATCGTACGATTTTGTAACAACGAGGTACACACGGTCACACGCTCGCAAAAGAAAACAAAGCTGAGAGAGATAGGTATAACGCCAAGGCCATCTAACGCCCGAGAGAGCGAAATACGCGTACAGTGCGAGTGCCGAGTGCGTGTGTACTCGGCGACAAAGAGCGACCTAAGAAAGGGCGCTACCGGCGAACAACGGCCGATCGAATATATATGAGCACGGCCGACATACGAACATGATAAATGAAGCGGGATATCGAGGCCTGGGATAAATATCCAAATTTCGATACTAAAATCAATGACTTTAGCGATCCGAGAGGTCCACAAGGAGACGTGAGACTATCGCAGTTAGTTTGCAATTAAGGCAACGAAACTATAAATTCTCTGACCCCCGGTGCCAGTAATAAATGTGTTAGCAATCCAAGGGTCCACAAGGAGACGCGAGACTATCGCAATTAATTTTATTTGGCATTAATGCAATTGAACTATTACTTCTCTGACCCCCGAAGGCTAGTGATGATATAATCGAAACTCTCCCATCCCACGATAATAAAGCTAGATTCGTACGGCAAAATTGGACTCACCGAAGATGCGTCGAAACTCGTGCTCGTCGGCTGGTACACAATACAAAGAGAGGAAGAAAGGCAAACTGGTCTAGAAAATAGTTGACGTTAAGGCAGCAGATCGAAGACTGATTCTCTTGGCCTCTGACCGCGTGAATCGTGCTCGCCGGCTCTCTCTCCCCCCACTCCATAGGTGTTTCCCCCAATATCTTAAACATCGACAATATGCCGCGTTGCCGCTAATTTTTCTCTCCTAACGTGATGATGTCCGATTTTCGTCCTCCCGCCCCTTGATCCTCGCGCTGGCCAAGCTCGCGGTGAGGAGGGGGAGGGGCCGGAAATGATAGGGCCGTGCACCTCTCGCGAGGAGCCTCGTGCTGCCGGTACCCAATATCCTCTCCGTCCACATCGAACGCCTTCTCCACGGAGTCCGGGATGGGCGCCGGGACGGGGGAGGCTCGCCTCGCAGGGCCGGCGTCCCTGACCCTGCGGCTGGCCCACGACTAAACTGCAGCACCGCGTCCCGTGTCGCCCAGCCCGAACTCCACCCGATGGGAGCGCCGTGTATAGCGGACTGCGGCGTTCGATGCACTAAATCGGCATCGGCGGAGAGAAAAATATACGGCCGTCGACGTCTCATCCTTGATGATTTGGAGGCTGTTTCTGGCGGTCGTCGGAGGCGTAAACCCGCCTCCTACACGGGTGTTGATACCGGGGTGACGGGGTCATAAGAAAACCCGTCACAATGCATATTATTTAGAAGACATTCTCTATTAATTCAGCCACTTTTTTTACTTCTTCACATTGCTTTGGACCACGGCGGCAATTTTTGTACAGTACCAACACACCGGTTCGAAGGTGGTGTGAATTTTACAGTTGGATGAAAGTGGCCATTTTTTAATAATAAAAAAAAATCTCCCAAATTTTGAATGATAAACTTTGTTAAGTAAACAAAATTATTTGGAACATTTTCCAAGCAAACTTTCATGAAACTATAACTTTTATTACGGGATTTTCGTTTTATTAGGCTTAAAGTTTTCGCTCTAAATTGTCTTTGAAAAAATAAGCTACTTTCTGAAAATGTGGACTTTAAAATTTGAAAAAATATAAAAGGAGTACCTTCAATTGGTATTGAAATGTGACCACCTTTCAATCTAATCTGAGGAGATAAAAAAAATGGCTGAATTGATAGAAAATGTCTCATATATTACAGAATATAACTTTACCATAAGATCCCAAAATTGCAGCTGAGTACCTTCGCCAGTTTGACTCTGGCCGTTTGCTATGTTTGATGTAATCGGTCTGCTGTTTTCCAGTAAAGCTTTGATGTGGCCAGTAGCATTCCATCGATTCTCGATTAGACCAGCATTCGGGTACAGCTTTAACTGTTTCCTCTTCGTCAAACTTGACGACTAGCCATCTCTCAATTGTCACGTCTGTCATCAGTCGGTCATTAAGTCGAAAGTCCATGCAAAGATTAAACATTTATAAGGGAAATGCAGTATAGATCAAGAAAAATAGAATAAAACAAATAATCAAACACAGTAAACATGAAATGCAAATATAGATTATAGGTGTAACATCGGAAAGAACACATAACGACCTTCATATACAAGTACCACCAATTTCTTATTAATCGCATCAATACTCCACATTTGTAGTGGCGTATTAATTTTTCTTATGTAAGCTATGTCGAAAAGCGTTGATTGGCATGGCTTTGTATATAAATCTCCATTTCTCTTAAACTCATATCCCAATAATACTATAGTATTTCCGTAATGACAAAAATTATTTACTTCTACAATTTTCCCATTTTCCAATTCTAAAAATCTATCAGCCACTTTGGAAATATTGATCACGTATTTATCAGTTTTTATTTTTTTATATTGAGGTGAAGTACATTTATGAATTAAAGGACCTCTATTATGTTCTATCAGGTACTGTACAGTATTATCAGATTTTTTAATAGTTTCTGTACGTTTTTCTTCGATTACTCGACGAATTACTTGTTCCAGTGGTTGCGCAGGTTTTCTAACTTTTTTTTTTAACTCTGCAGATAATTTTCAAATTTAAAAGAACTAAAGTTGTCAAGTGAAATTGTCGAAGCGAGAATAATATGGACTGATTAATATTGAGGTAGCCGAACTAAATACGATGAAATTATTATACATTTTAGGAGATAATATCCCTTTCAAAATTACTGAACCGGTATAAAGCAGAAATAATCGAAATTCTGTCATTTTAAACCTCTTGCATTCAGTGATCGGTCGAGTCTTTCGAGCAAACTCACAAGGAATATGTTTTTTTAAATGTTCGAGATTTTCAGATATTTTATTTACATCTCGTGCACAAAGTTTATATGGCGGTTTGCCATAAATCCACCCGAAACGCTTATTAGCGAGCATTTTGTTTGCACCGCCCAGTAATGCAGCATGGGAATAGTCAACAGGAACGCTTTGAACCATATCAAACTTGGGAATTCTCAATAAAATTGTAGTACCAAGGTGATGTTCCGGCTGTACTTGATTTCTGAATGAACAATCAGTTCTTTTTTAAAAATTCTCAGTTTCAACGAAATACATGACATTATTGATCATGTCGCCTTCTTGATCACATTTGATGCAAGAAAAATAACCTGAATGACCCTTGATATTCAATATGTGTGACTTTGCAGGTGTGTCACAAATTAACATAGACACTTTAAAATCATGCCTAAAAGAATGCAGTAATATCCCATTCGTTGACAATTCAATACATTCATCTACAATATCGTCCAAGAAATCATTTGCTTTAGGCTTATCTTTACCGTAATATAAGGGTGCCATGAAAATATCATTTTCAATGGATTTAACTAACAGAACTGAAAATAATATAGGCCAAAATGAACTGGAAGTGCTTTTGAACAATGGCAGGCCGTCAATATTAACTGCGATATAGAGTTTCGTGTCTGCTGTTACATTTATGTTCGGATTTACAAATAGGCTGTTCAGCGTTTCCAATATACCAAAATAATAATACGATCCAGAACCGAGTTTTTTCAAAAGTGTAGTAGTTGGTGTTTTCAAAAGTGACCTAGGATCTTTCAGCGAATAGCTGTACCCAGGTTCAGCTCGTAAGATATCTAATAATTTACCAAGAGTTGACATAGGTACATTGCCATCAATAGCCCATTTTTGCAATTTTGACCGGAAATCTGGTTGGCTTGCTTCATTTTCATCGAGATAATTTATAATCGAGCTGTTACTTTCAATATATACTTCGTCGTTCAGTGACGAAGTACGTGACGAAGGTATATCACCAATGGTATCAATAGAACTATTTCTATTCGAAACGTCACTTTGAAATTCGGTATATATATGTAAATCATCATTATTCGCCGAACTATGGTCTACGGTAGGAAGTATATCACAAGTATTGTGTGTCCTTTCCTCTGTTTCTTCTGAACTAATTGTATTACGAGCATTAACCAATGATAAAGATTGATTCAATTTGTTTTTAAGATTTCTGCAAAACTTACTTTTTTTATTCGCTCTGTCCATGATTATAGTCTTCTGTGCGTCAAGATTTATTTCAGTATGTTATATCGGCATTCTTATTATTCCTGCAACACAATTGATCTATTATTCCATATCATTATTCCTCAACTAAAAAAGGTTGTAGTTGAATATCAAATGAGACTAAGATTATAGCTTTCATCGGACATTTTTTCATAACCAGTATCATTATTGAACTGTGATTGAGAAATGTAATTGTTAATATTAATGGAATAATAGAACATAACTATTTGGTAACAGAGGATACAATAAGTGGTCAGATTTGGAATTCGTTACTATAATTGAGAAGTAACTATGGTTAACAGCCCTAGTAAAAGTCTTAACTGGGCAAAATTATAACGGATGTTCAGTACGGGAAATCCTATATTATTCTTAAAAACTCACAAAATTCGATAATCTATATAAATAAAAATTGAAAGAATTAATTTGTTGAGCGAGAGAGAAAGAGAGAGAGAGAGATTTAGCCGAATATGTAGATGGAAATTCTAACGCGGGATTTTCACCACGTGGCAATTTAGGGGTTATGCAATATTGTTACGTCCCAGTATGGGCGACGCACATCTCCAGTCGATAAATTAGATTATCGTCTTGCCTACTTCCGAAACAATGCAGCCTGCCGGTAAAATTCAAATATTATGTATATCTTTTATTCTTATTATTTCATTTATTAAGTTACATTTAAGAAACAACAATTATTCTTGATTCAGTTAAGAAACTATGATTTCCCAGAAACATTCCATATCTTCCCAAACATTCTCCCAATGAACAAACACCTCTCTTATATACATCCTTCCAAGAATAATTAATAACGATAGTATTTACTCTTAAGGGGTCACGTACAGTTAGAATTTTCAAAAAATCGATTTTTTTTTACATTTTCTAAAAGTAGCACATTTGAAAAGTATTCTGTGAAAATTTTAGACGAATCCGACTGTTGGGTATGGAGATATGTAACTTTGAACGGACATTTTTCTTCTGCATGTAAATCGTACTGAAAACTTTGAATGCGTTTTTCTCGAAACTATGTTTTCGAACACGGTGATCACTGTACCTCGGAAACGGCTTTACCGATCGACTTGAAATTTTGCTCACTTTTTCTAGACATAATTGTCCTCCGGATGAACGAAGGATTTTTCTATGCGATTATTATTTTTTTTTTTATAGCTGAAAATGTGAGCAAAATTTGGGTCGAAAACACAACTTTGACTTCCAACATCCACCATTTTGTGAAAAATCATAAAATTTTCAAATCCTTCGATCAACCGGAGCATTATGTCATTAACTAATGATCCCTACTTTTATTTTGATTTCGGACGATCCGGTGACGAGCTGCACTGATCACCGCGGAGGACCTTTTTTTGGGACCCCTACGTTACGTGCGGTTATGGAAAAATTTCTGCATATTTTGCAATGAAAAAATTGTATTATTTACTTAAAATATGTGTCTTTTGTATGGAAAAAGATTTACGATTAATTATTTAAATGTGTCCCCAAAAAAAATTCGCAAAAAACCCCTTTTTTCGAAGTCCTAACTGTACGTGACCCCTTAAGCGTAGAGTATACTTTAACATACAAATATCCAGCCCGATAATCTCTTTCTTATTTACATTTAAATTCAACGAACGCATTGCGGGATATCACCGCTAGAAAACCTAGTTGTATTCAAACTCTGTACCATTCTCCGAATTATAATTTGAAACTGTATTTTCTTTCTCACGAATGCCGCCCACAAAGCAATAATCTCACGTCACCCCCGTATGACCACAATAATCCCCTCCATAGAAAATCGAACAATCTCATTACGAATCAAACCAATCAAATGAACCTAATTTTTGTAACTCCTCCCGAACCGAGGTGAAATGATTAACCCTTTTAGAGAGGAGAATTACAATTAAGCAAACGTCGAAACCAAAAGTATCTTAAGGGACTAAAATCCCAGACTCTGTATAATTTTTGTGTTGTAATATTTCTGAGTTAAAATAAAGTATTGTATTGAGTGATCGTTAGCTGTTGGTGTTCAACCTAATAAATTCCCGCGAATCCAATCTAATTCGATCATCATTCCGGATCCGGGAAAGAACAAATCAATGGCAACGTCTTCGGAGAGGAATCAACCTCGACGATAAACTCAAAATCGTTGAGTTAGTATATTGAGCACAAGTAAATCCCAGGCAGCGAGCTCACGTTCAACCGAATAGCGCAAACCAATTCAAAAACCGCGCACATCGAATTATCAACGGAGCTACTCTGTCTCTTTACCATTTGGGACGTAACAGCTCTGTATACTAATAAAACTGCCGGCAGCGGAAAACTCAACCATCTTCAGCGACGTCGACAAATTGTAAACGTCGTTGACAAATCAACAACACCACGCCAACACACTCCATATACTAATGAAACTGATACAAAAATAATCAGAGCAAAATCAACGCAAAAGGAAATCAACAAACTCTCAAATCTGACGATCACAACAAAAATCTTCATCTTCATTCATCCGACGGCACGGGACTCGACCACTCGAATTTCTTCAACCCGACGGCACGAGTTCATCGACCCAACATCGAGACAATCCTCTTCCAAGGCATCACCACAACTTCATCAGACATCTGAGACGACTGTAGCAGCCGACACACGGTTCCAGTAGTAATCTTTAATTAGTCATCACCGAGTAAGTCCTCTAAAATATTAAAATGACCAACAATCCAGGGCCATCCGCTTATGACCCAGTCGCAATGGAAACCTCGAGAGTAATATCATTAGAAAACACTCGAACATATAACGAGCAAAGATATCGCGATTTTACGAGGAGTTTACCAGAATTCGACGGTACCGATAAAACGTGCGGATTATCAAAATTCATTGTAAAATGTGAAAGCGCGCGAAAATACGTCACATACATCGAAGAAGCAGACATAGTCGCGGATTTAACAGATTAATGCACAAGTAAAGCTCAGGTAGATACCGAAACTATCCAAACAATCGAAGAATTAATAACTAGAATTCGAGACAAATTTGCCACTTCAAAACACGTGCATGAATGGATCAGAGACCTCAAAATGTTAGCACAACAACCAAATGAGTCAGTCACAAGCTATTATGATCAATTCCTTCAACTCAAAGCCATGGCCGTAGACGATATTAAGCGAGGTAGAGAGAAAATTAGAGACTTCGCGCTAAGCTTGTTGGAAGACATTGCGGGAGAGGCGTTCAGGGACGGACTTCACTCCCGTATCTATTACGCCTTACCTTTTAAAAATTACGAAAGTCTCGAACAAATGTACCAGGAAACTAAACTAGTAGAAAAATCAATGAATAGAGACTGCTCACAACAAGACCCGTTCCAAAAATCATGTCTCATGACCCAACCAAAAGAATTCAAAAGTAAGAACGAAAGAACCGGTAAATTTTGTTCTTATTGCAAAAAATCAAACCATACAGTCGAACAATGGTTCAAAAAGAAAAGCGATAGTCGGCAAACGAATAATAAATTCTGTTCATATTGCAAAAAGAACAATCATAACGTCGAAGAATGCTTCGCGAAAACATCGAATTTTAATAAAAATACGAACTCTCCGGTCGTCTGCAAATATTGTAAAAAGACCGGTCACGTAATCAACGACTGCCGTAAACGAGCTTACAATAACGCGAAAAGAACTCAGACACCCGAACAATACCAGGGAAACTCGAAAACGACCCCTCGAACAGGCGCATCAGCGGGTTCAGCGACACAAGAGCGCCAGGATTAGAGGAAGAAGAAATAGAGACCCGAAAAGCCAGATGCGACCTCGGTCGTACTGGTCAAAACTATTTTTCAGCATCGATACAACTACAATCACCTGACACTACCACACCCGGCACTTTATATTACGTAGACTCTAGTTCCGAATTAAATTTAATTAAAGCAAGAAACGTAAAAAACCCTGACTCTATCGACCAGACCGTAATTTACGAACTGCACGGAATTTCTGGCATAGACTTACCACGAACGATCGGACAGACTAAATTGCGAATCCATGACAAATTAGAGAATTTCCAAGTCGTTCCCAATAGTTTTCCGGTAGAATACGACGCGATCTTAGGTCAAGAAATGATAGGATCTAATCAAGGAGCTGTAACGTTCCCACATTCCATTCCCACTATTCTCATCTACGCCTAATCTCTTTTCCCGCTAATCTCCAACTTGCTTACTCCACAAGTCCCACGGTCCCTTATCACCTTCACGCGACATCCCCTCCACTCCTAAACTCTTTTCTTCCAGACTCTTTCCCAGCCTCTTCCATCATCTTAAATCAGTTCTCCTCCGACTTCCTAACCATCTACACCTCTTTTACTCCCCCAATAAATATAAAGTATTCACCATCAAAACCATTAACTAGTTTATTCGCTCACCGCTTACCATCCCGTCACAGAGCCATTGATTGGGAAAGTAGGCCGGTACGTCTCAATGGAGTATATATCCCGTTCGCGAATTTAGAGTCGTTTTTGCTCAGGGCCCGAGCGAAAACGATTATGTTCATAAGAATAGGAAACACTCTCGAGACAGGCTACGTGCCCCGCCTACCTCTTCCCGACGGCGTATATGCAGGCGAAGCTCTTGTCAAAAATATAAACGGCAAGGCATGCCTGTACGCTATCAACACCCTGGGCAAAGACGTTAAAGTGGACGTTCCCGTGATTACTCTATATCCTTTCGATATGAGTACGGACGAGAATGAAGAAAATCCAGAACGCGACGCGAGAATTCAGACTCAAAATAACGATAACGTGACTCGGACGCGAGAAAATCGTATCGATGACGTAATGAATCTCCTGCGCCTGGACCATCTGAACGTCGAAGAGCGTAATGCGACCCTCGAGCTTATCGAGGAGTACGTAGACCTCTTTCATATACCGGGTGAGCCCCTCAGATCCACGAACGTGTGCACGCATCGCATACCGACGACCGACGATCAACCCATACACACAAGACAATACCGACACCCTCCTCACCAAAAACCCGAAATCGATAGACAAATAAACGACTTATTAGACATAATTCAACCGTCCGTTTCTCCGTATAATTCACCGATCTGGATTGTTCCTAAACGAGAAGCCGAGTTGGTCACATTCTTGACCAACTCGGCGGAGCGAAATATTTTTCCATCTTTGACTTAGCGTCCGGATTTCACCAAATCGGAATGGATCCCGTAGATAAACATAAAACAGCGTTCACGACACCCCACGGTCACTACGAATTTAATCGAATGCCCTTCGGATTAAAAAATGCACCGGCAACTTTCCAGCGCTTAATGGACGTCGTGTTAAAAGGACTACAAGGTAACGAACTATTCGTGTATTTAGACGACATAGTAATTTACGCACGATCGATCGAAGAACATCAATCAAAATTTAAAAAACTCGCGGAAAGACTTAGGAAAGCAAATCTTACATTACAAACGGACAAATGCGAATTTTTACGAACGGAGGTGAGATATTTGGGACACCTTATATCCTCCGACGGTGTTAAACCAGATCCGAAAAATATCGAAGCAATCGAGCATTTTCAAACGCCGAAAACCACGAAGAACGTGCGAGAATTCCTCGGACTAGCGGGATATTATCGACGCTTTATTAAAAACTTCGCGAAAATCACCAAACCGTTAAACGAACTCACGAGTAAAAATGTAACTTTCCATTGGACGAACCAACACCAAACTGCGTTCGTAACCCTCCGCGAAAAACTTTGTTCAGCGCCAATTCTCCAATACCCCGATTTCAAAGAACCTTTCATCGTAACAACCGACGCGTCGAATTACGCGGTTAGAGCAATCCTTTCGCAAGGAAAAGTCGGAGAAGACCACATAATCTCCGCAGCATCAAGAGTACTCAACAAAGCCGAACAAAATTATTCGACACTAGAAAAAGAAATGGTCGCGGTAGTATTCGGTTTAAAAACTTTCAGGCCTTATCTTTACGGCCGCGAATTCACTTTGCTCACCGATCATAGACCATTAGTTTGGGTGAATTCTATGAATGACCCTACGTCTCGAGTGCTCAGATGGAGAGAGCGATTAAAAGAATTCGAATTCACGATACGGTATAAACCCGGAAAAATAAATACTAACGCCGACGCTCTCTCTCGAAATCCAATAATACTCCCCATAAAATTCAAATGGAGAATCAAAAAAACTCCAAGTGGAGAAACAATCGTAAACCCCGTCCCCGCAGTGGCAAGGACGTTTACGTCATCGGAAAGCGATGTACGCCAAATTTCACGGAGACCCAGGTTAGCTCGAACCGACTCCGAAGAATCTTCTATCTCCATGACAAGAAAAACTCAATCACCAAATTCCTCCAGATCGGAAGTTCCGAGAGAAACGATCCAGGAATTTATCGATTCTAATCCAGAACCTCTCGTGTTGAATAATCTAAATCAAAATTTAATAACTCGGCTTGATCACCCGAGTCAAGAAAACGAAATCTCTAACTCATCTGAAAATTCAGAATCTTTCTTTCACACGAAAACAATTAACAGAAAATCTCGAGCAAAAAGGAACCAAAGTCTCATAAAGTCAACAAACAATCAATCCGGTTCCTTATTGTTGGAGCTGAGAATAATTGTTCCAATAATTGAGTGTCATGAGGGATATTCGGGAAAGAAAATGCTCGCTTTACTGTTTATTTATTAATGACTTTCGGTATACAATAAAGCTCTTTGTTAATTGTGAAATACTGATCTCAATGATCTTGCCACCACGACCTCGCAAAACATACTACCGAGACCAAGAAGAAAGAACGACGGTTATCCTTCCCTCCCACTCTCGTGTGCGCGCTTATTGGGGAGCGTGCTTCTCATGCTCACCAATAGTCTTGCGACTATTCAAGCTTAAGGCGGATCTGCGATGAACTGCTTCAATACTTCCTTCGTTTGAGTACGATCCGACCTTCGTTACTCCGATGTTCTCCCTCAGCAAACAGAACCGGTCTCGCGGAAGCGCCTTCGTGAAGATATCTGCTTTCTGTTTTTCAGTGCACAGATATTCGACCCTAAGTTCATTCGCCTGTACTTTTTCTCGTACGTAGTGAAACCTCACATCGATGTGTTTCGTTCTTTTGTGGAATTCGGGGTTCTTTACCAGGCGAATGGCACTCTGGTTATCCACAAAAATCGTTGTTGCATCGTTGCACGGGCATTTGACGTCCGACAACAGTTTCCTCAGCCACATCGCTTCTCGTGACGTGATTGATGCTGCCACGTACTCAGCTTCGGTCGTACTGAGTGTTACCAGCTTCTGTCTCTGGCTTGCCCATGTCACTGGCCCACCAGCTAGCTCGAATATATAGCCAGTAGTCGACCTTCGAGTCTCGATATCTCCTGCGTAGTCTGAATCAGAATATCCTCGCAGGACAAAAGGGCTTCCTTCGCCGCAGTACTCGATGCCGTAGTCCAATGTCCCTGATACGTACGCAATGATGCGTTTTACAGCACGCCAGTGCTCGTCGCTATGTTTATTTAGAAACTTGCTGACCGAATTAACAGCGAACGAGATATCCGGACGTGTTACTATCGCCAGGAACATCAGCGAGCCAACTGCTTCTCGATAGGGTACTTTCTCGTTCTCTTCTTCACCAGCTGGCATCGGACACAATATTGCGTGTGGATCACATGGTACACACATCGCCTTTGCGTCGATCATTCCAAATTTCTTCAGGATCTTTTTGGCATACGTACTTTGATGAAGAAATATCGTTTTTCTCAATCGATCTCGGTCTATTTGCATCCCGACGAACAGGCTTGCATCTCCTAGCGTTATCTTGAACGCTTTCTTCAGCTGATTCAACACTTCTTTAATCACGTCGTTTGACTCCGCTGCAACCAGTCCATCGTCCACGAAAAGAGCCAGATATACCGTGCTCTCACCGACTCGTCCAACGAAAATACACTGATCCGCACTCGTTTCTTGAAATTTAAAGTCCTTCAAGAATGACGTAAATTTCCGGTTCCAGCACCGTGGTGCCTGCTTTAATCCATACAAGGATTTTTCTAGTCGACAGACTAGATCTCTCGTTGATCCATTCTCTTTGCTCAGTCCGTCCGGCAGTTCCATGAATATTCTCTCCTCTAGCTCCCCATACAGAAATGCCGTCTGCACGTCGAATTGGGCTAGCTCTAGGTCGTTGGCAGCGACAATCGAAAGCAGAACTCGCAGCGAGTCATATCTTACTACTGGCGCAAAAGTCTCATAAAAGTCTATGCCCCTTTTTTGCATAAAACCTCGCGCGCACAGTCTTGCCTTGAAACGACGAGCTTCTCCATCTGCATTATTGATCACTCGAAAGACCCACTTGGAGTCTATGGTCTTCATTTTCGGTTCTCTCTTCACCAGCGACCACGTGCCATTTTCTTCATGTGCCTTTAGCTCATTCTCGATTGCCGCATTCCACTGCAATGACTCTTTGCTTTGTAGTGCTTCTTCATACGACCCAGGAGTTTCATACTCCACGACATTCACATCGTATCGAGATGGTCGTTTGATGGAGCGTCTATCTCGGAGATTTCGGCCTTCGTTTTCTGGCTGTTGACCCTCGTTCTCTTCTTCGGCCGGGAGAAAAACTTCGTCGTCTTCCTCGATGTCTTCCTCTTCTTCACGAACAGGAACGGCAGCTTCTTCCTTCGAAAATATGATCTCTTCCGTTGAGATCTCATTCTGCGGTATCATCGTTTTTTCGACAGTCTCACGAAACACAACGTCTCTTGAAACCTTGATTTTTCTCGATTCCGGGTCGAAAACTCGATAATTCGATGAGTTACTGTCGTAGCCGACCAGTATCATTTTCTGTGCTCGTGCATCAAGTTTTGTCACGTGTTGTTTCGGAATATTTACGTACGCCTCCGATCCGAATATGCGCAAATGTCCCAGACTCGGTTTCACACCGATCCAAAGCTCATATGGGGTCGCCCCGTTCTTCGCGCTTGATGATCCAGCTCGATTCATGAGGTACACCGCTGTATTACATGCCTCCGCCCACAGAAATTTCGGGAGCTCTTTTGCGAGCAACATCGTTCTTGCGCTTTCGATGAGGGTTCTATTATCTCGTTCGGCCTTGCCGTTTTGCTGCGGCGTGTACGGAGCAGTGAACTCTCGTTGAATCCCTCTTGAATTGATGTAGTCGTCCATCGTACGATTTCGAAACTCCAATCCATTGTCCGATCGAAGGACTCGCATTGCTCTGCCGAATTTATTTTCGACGAGTTTATCAAAGCTTTTAAATTTCTCGAACACGTCGCTTTTGTGTTTGAGAAAGTAGATATAACGAAAGCTCGTTGTGTCGTCTTTGAACGTCACCAGGTACCGGGCGCCACCAAGTGATTCCTGCGACATCGGACCACATACATCCGTATGTATAACTTCGCCTGGGACTGTCTCTGCGCGCACACGTATTTTTCGAAATTCCTGACGGTGGGACTTTCCTTCTTGGCACGATTCGCAAAAGCTTTCACAGTTTTTCTTTGGAAGCTTGATCCCTTCGACCAGCTTCTTCTCGACCATCTGTCGCATCGCACGACCATTCACGTGGCCAAGCCTCTCGTGCCATACTTGAAAGTCATTACTCACAATGTTTGCTTCTTCATTAATTTTCGCGCACTTTGTTTTGAATAACATTCTATAAATTTGATTGTCTTGCTTCACGCCATTTCCGACAATCGTTCCACTGTTGTAGAATTGTACATAACGCCCGTAAAAGAAAACACCGATTCCCTTCCCCGTGCACACGCCCACCGAGAATAAATTTCTCGTCATATCGGGAACATAAAGTACTTTTTCGATACGCGACACTTTCCATTTCCCGTATACGAATTTCTCGATTTCGACATTTCCCTCACCAATCACATCACATTCTTTATCGTCGCCAAGACACACTTTTCCCCCTTTTGGTAAATCACGATAGTCACTCAACCATTCGCGTCGAAAAGTCATGTGCCTGGATGCTCCACTGTCGGTCAGCCAACACTCTCGTTTGTCAGCTCGCAGCGCCGGAGATGTCACTTCAGTCGGTAACTCGATTTTTCCGACTGTCGGTAACTCGGTTTTTTCCTTCACATCGTATTGCACCACAAACGCACAATCATCCAATTCACTCGCGTCACATTCGCGCTCTTTCTTTCTGTTCTTACAATTCCGCGCGAAGTGCCCGATTCCCTGACACCGGTAACAGCGCACTTTTTCATTTTTCTTCCGACCACTTGAACTTTTTGTTGCCGCGAACGCCCCCGGAGTTTCATCATTCACTGACAATCGCGCTTCTTCACGTAGCAATCTTTCCTGCAAATTCTCAAGATTTTGCATGTCTTGAGGCACGTTGTCCCATGCCGTTTGAAAATTTCCGTACTTTGAAGACAAGCTTCCGAGTATTTTTGCCATTATCGTTGTATCCGACACAGGCTCTCCAACATCGATCAACTGCGCAGCCATGTTTTGAATTTTCGCCACATGTTCCATTACAGAGTCGTTTGGCGCCATACGATACTCGTACAATCGCGTCGATAATAATAATTTGTTCGACGCAGACTTTTGTTCGTGCACCCTCGATAATCTCTGCCACATTTCGCATGCCGTCACGCACGTGAGCAATGGTCGCAGTTGCTCCGGCTCCAACGTGGTCGACAACAAGAACATTGCTTTCGCGTTGTCTGCCAACCACGTTTGCTTTGGCTCGCCCTCCTCAGCCGGCATCGTTTTCATCCCGTCGACTATCTCGTAGATTCGATGCGCCAAAAATAATGTCCTCATTTGAAACTTCCAGCCCTGATAATCATTTCCGTTAAATTTAGTTACACTCCGAGTACTGATCGCCTCTGCCATCTCGGCTTATTGTTCACTCGCGACCGCGCGTCAATTTCGCCGGAAAGACCGTGCCAATATGGCCGCCGCCTATCTCACCTCGTGTTTCACGCACCACGCTTCTCGCGCACTCGAGACTTCTCGCCTCACGCGTTAACCTCCACGAGAACCCTTCAACGAACACCTCAGGACACTCACACAGTCAGCGTGCTGGGCCCATAACCTGTTGGAGCTGAGAATAATTGTTCCAATAATTGAGTGTCATGAGGGATATTCGGGAAAGAAAATGCTCGCTTTACTGTTTATTTATTAATGACTTTCGGTATACAATAAAGCTCTTTGTTAATTGTGAAATACTGATCTCAATGATCTTGCCACCACGACCTCGCAAAACATACTACCGAGACCAAGAAGAAAGAACGACGGTTATCCTTCCCTCCCACTCTCGTGTGCGCGCTTATTGGGGAGCGTGCTTCTCATGCTCACCAATAGTCTTGCGACTATTCAAGCTTAAGGCGGATCTGCGATGAACTGCTTCAATACTTATCATCCTTAGAGGATAAACAAATTCACGTCGAGCCAAGGGTGATAATTCTTGAGCACGACTCAAATTCTTACGAAAGCGATGCAGATGACGAACGAAATCCAGAGGATAACGAGCCCGAAATCGCAATTTCTAACCTGAATCTCTCTGACGCGACCAAGGGAAAATGCCCACTCGCGCAGTCTATAAATCATTCATCCTACCCTCTCGCTCAAACACCTATACGAGTGAAAGGAGAAAATAACTTCCAGCGCCACCTTCTAAGGGAAATTCATGAGAAAAGAAACACAACTTTAACAAAATTCACACCCTCACCCGCCAGGCGTTTTCGAAGAAAAATATTCTTCGAAAAAAACATCGAAAACACGAAACAAAAAGCTATAAACCCCCCTAAAACGGTACAGAGCATCTCACTCGACACCGACGAAATCATAGACGAAGGACCGAACGCATCACTCGACCCAAATACTATAAATATGAGCGAAAGTCTCACCGAAGACATGAATATCTCTGAAGTCCCAAGTAACAAGACACAAATAAGAAACGAAAATTTATCACAGGCCGAAAATAACAGTCTATTCAAAAATCCACAACAAATCATTATAGAAAAACCGGAACCGATAATCAGACGTTCGTCCCGCGAAACGAGACGGAAAAAATGCTTCTGATGTCCGGATGAAATAACTCACGAACAAAAAACCTTAAAGAAAAAACGTAAAGACACAATTCAATCGGGAAAAGTTGACAAATTATCTAACCCAGTATCGAAAAAGAAAAGAAGCAGAGCGACAATTCGAAGATCTCTGTATCAACCAACAAGACAACTCCCGACAATTCAAGATATTTCAGAACACGTATTACAATCCCCGACGGAAGAAATCCGTCACGACCAAACACTCGTTCAAACGCACAATACACACATTCCACTTACACCGACACCCGACGAAAATTCAGCACTAGAAAACGTACAAACACTTGACGTGACTCAGGTTACCGCTAGCCCAAGCCCTCCAGGGAATACTCCCCGGGGAGCACCCACATCACTTCCTCACACACCGGGTGAACAGAATTCATCGGACGAGAACGAAAATTTCGAAAATACGACAAACGTAATAGAAACATGGGATAATGTCGAAATGACGCGAAATCATTCTATTTGCCTAATTTCAGCCGACGGTACAGTCTCGAACGAATTCGGGAAGAGAATGATCGAAATCGGTTTGTTAAAGAATCTAGCACCACATACAAAATATGGGCTTGGAGAAATAATTGTCTCTGGAACTCCACAAAAGAAACTTTTCGCGCTAGTCATTAAAGAACACGACTCCGACCCCTTGATTCAAGACAATTCCTTAGACAGGCGTCTAAGGAACGCCTCGTGGCCGAAAATAAGAAAAATGTTCCAAGAGATATTTGAAGGAACAGACATCACCATCCAGATCTGTAGAGACGAAATCACTACCCCTCCACAAGAAGACAGATTACGAATAATTTGCGAAAACCACGAATCTCCAATAGCAGGCCATAAGGGCGTAACGAAAACATACAATCGCATTAGACAAAAATATTTCTGGGGAAATATGAAAAAAACAAATTGCAGATTATATCAGGCAATGCGAAAGTTGCCAAAGAAGAAAGCTAGTAAGGGTAAAAACAAAACAGCCGATGGTCATCACAGATACCCCTCTCGATGTGTTCGATAAAATTTCCATGGATATCGTTGGGACAATTAACCCACATTCTGAACTTGGACATCGATTTATTCTCACCATTCAAGATAATTTATCAAAATTCTCACTCGCGATTCCATTATTTCATGCAGCAGCTAAGGAAATTGCGGAAGGCTTAGTCACTGAATTCATTTGTTTGTTCGGTTGCTCGAAGGCTATCCTAACCGATCAGGGCGCCACTTTTATCGTAAAAGTGATGAAACATCTCACAAAAACTCTACAAATCGAACAAGTCAAAACAACAGCTTTCCACCCTCAGTCGAATGGCTCTCTCGAACGAAGTCACCAGGTCCTGACAGACTATTTGAAACATTACACGAACAGGAAAGATTGGCACAAATTCTTACGAACAGCCACTTTTGCGTACAATACGAGCGTACATGAAGGGACGAAATATACCCCCTACCAAGTGGTCTATGGAAGAGAAGCCCGACTACCCTCACAATTCTCATATCTCGATGAATTAATAACATACGATGATCATGACGAAAACGTAGCGAAAGAAATGCAGGGAATCCGCGAACAAGCTAGACAGAACCTAGAAAACGCTAAACAAAAATCCAAAGTACTTTACGATAAGAAAATCAACCCGATAAAATTCCAGCCAGGCGATAAAATATATCTAATAAAAAATCAGAAATCGGGAAAATTCGACGACAATTATAAGGGACCTTATCTTATTACCGAAGTCTTCCCAGAAAAGAACGACATCGAAATCGAACTCGAAAATAAAAAACGTAAAATTATCCATTGCGACCGCGCAAAAATAGCCCACTAATAGGCCATAATAAATTTAAGGTACCAGGCAAACATGAAATTTTCCCTCGCACTGGTTTTCTCTCTCTTACGCACGGGGAGCTCGCTCATCGCATTCGACTGCGGTGCGGCAGCGACGAACATCACTACGCTCTCCCTATGTTACGTCCCAACGAGGGGAGAGTTTGAGCTCGCGTCGAGAATTCGATGTGCGCGCGATATTTAAATTGAACAGCGCTATTCGGAGTGACGTGAGGTTCTCGCCTGAGACTTACTTGTGCTCCAATATATTAATTCAACGATTTTGATTAATCGTTGAGGTTGATTCCTCTTCGAAGACGTTTCCTTTGGTTTGTTCCTTCCCGGATCCTGAATTTATGAAGAGTCAGATTGGATTCTCGGGAAATAGTTTAGGTTGAACACCAACAGTTAACGATCACTCAATATTATACTATTACTTTATTATAACTCAGGAAAAAAGTTACAACACAAAGTTTTATAGAGAGTCTGGGATATTGCTCCCTTAAGATACTGTTCAGTTCGAAATTCAAGATATTCTGCTCTATTTCTCTAAAAAGGTTATCCATTTCGCCTCGGTTTGGGAGGAGTTACAAAATTGGGTTTACTCGATTGGTCCGATTTCTAACGAGACCGTTCGGTCTTTTGTGGAGGGGGTGTCTTAGTCACACGGGGGTGGCTTGAGATCATCCCTTCGTGGGTGGCGTTCGTCAGAAAGAAAATGTAGTTTTAATATTTATCGTTCGGAGAATTTTACAGAGTTTGTTTTATGTCTAAGTTTCGAATGACGATATCACACCAGATGTTTCTTAAAATGAAATATGGGTACCTATGCCCTACTCTTAAGAATAAATACTATCGCTCTGACAGACATCGACCCCACATCACCAACGACTGCTGAATCAATAGGAACAAACCCCACAGTACCGACGGTCCACCAATCATCTGACGGACAAATCTTAATACCGGGAATGTATCCAGTCCTACGTCGAACCTAAAAATCTTGAAGACATGATACTTACTCGCCAATGATTCCTCTGACGCGGTAAAAACATACTCATAATACACGAATATACAAGTATAAAAAAAATAATAAATAAATAAATAAATAAATAAGTAAATAAATAAAAAAATATATATAAAAAAAAGAAAATAAATAAAAAATAATAAAAATTTAAGAAATAAATAAATAATAATATCCTAAAGTAGTAACAAAAGATTATAAACTAAAATAAAACGGTACGCCAGATAGAAAAATCCCAATTTATTTTCTCTTTCTCTCACTCCCCTTCCACGCGTCGCATTCTGACATCTCAATTCCTCTTTTCCTTTCTTATTTTCTACAAACTGCCACAAGGCTTTTTAGTGCGGGATATAATAAAAATAAACTTCTGTTATCATCTAATCGGCATCATATGCTGCCAAGACCCCCCTCGGGTCACTCCATGCGGGGTGGTCCCAATCATCCTCGGGATGAACTGTTCCGAAACGTCTTTCAAACAACCAACGTATGTTGAAGATATCGAATCCATTGATTTCCGAAGAAAACGCTTGTTATAAGTAGTATAGGTGCCGCCGAACATCTCTCCTCCCTTCGCGTACCAATTGCCAAGCTCCGAACAAAGGTGCGAGACTCTGTCCACCAAAACAAATTTTTGTTAAAAAAAAAGAAAGGGCACGCAATAAATAATTTCTTTTCTTTTCTCTACTTACGTAACAACGACGTTTCGCGCGCAATTCCCCACACTGCTCTGTCTCCGCTTTTCGCACATTCAGGTGAAATTCCATTATCCTTTCCTTTTTCTTTCTTCCCTTTCCTTTCTTACTTTTCTTTTCTTTCCCCTCACTTAACACTGAACTGGATTAAGATAGGGTTACCACGGTGGTCCGGAGAATAGTGATCACCAGAAACTTTTTGGGTAGCTCTGCACCGTTCGCAGCCCAAACGCCCCCCCCTTTTTTCTTTCTTTTTTTGTTGTGTGTGCGTTTATTTATTTTTTACTACCCAACATACCCATTGGACGTATAAACAAAGCGTAACCATGAACGAATCGACTCCTTCAAATCTTAGAGTTTTAAGAGAACTCCAAACTCTTATTTTACCCTTAGCTATAGTGAAGCGAATACTTTAGAAAATCCTACAGAGTTGAAAAATATTATTAATTTGTTTTGCTTGTGCCTCGTTTTTTTAACACGCAGGGAATAATATTAACACTGAAATAATGAATATAACAATTACGCTTAGAATAATGCGAAATGTGCTAAGTCGATACTGTCTATTTTTCTTTTTTTTTGTTGTCTGTTTTTTTTGTATTACAACAATCATGTTAACCAGCACGCTGCATTCCTTTTTTTTGTAAATTGAGCGGGTCGCTCAATCTTTTAAGTGAGGAGGTGTTACGTCCCAGTATGGGCGACGCACATCTCCAGTCGATAAATTAGATTATCATCTTGCCTACCTCCGAAACAATGCAGCCTGCCGGTAAAATTCAAATATTATGTATATCTTTTATTCTTATTATTTAATTTATTAAGTTACATTTAAGAAACAACAATTATTCTTGATTCAGTTAAGAAACTATAATTTCCCAGAAACATTCGATATCTTCCCAAACATTCTCCCAATGAACAAACACCTCTCTTATATACATCCTTCCAAGAATAATTAATAACGATAGTATTTACTCTTAAGCGTAGAGTATACTTTAACATACAAATATCCAGCCCGATAATCTCTTTCTTATTTACATTTCAATTCAACGAACGCATTGCGCGATATCACCGCTAGAAAACCTAGTTGTAATCAAACTCTGTACCATTCTCCGAATTATAATTTGAAACTGTATTTTATTTCTCACGAATGCCGCCCACAAAGCAATGATCTCACGTCACCCCCGTATGACCAAAATAATCCCCTCCATAGAAAATCGAACAATCTCATTACGAATTAAACCAATCAAATGAACCTAATTTTTGTAACTCCTCCCGAACCGAGGTGAAATTATTAACCCTTTTAGAGAGGAGAATTAGAATTAAGCAAACGTCGAAACCAAAAGTATCTTAAGGGAGTAAAATCCCAGACTCTGTATAATTTTTGTGTTGTAATATTTCTGAGTTAAAATAAAGTATTGTATTGAGTGATCTGTTGGCTGTTGGTGTTCAACCTAATAAAGTCCCGCGAATCCAATCTAATTCAATCATCATTCCGGATCCGGGAAAGAACAAATCAATGGAAACGTCTTCGGAGAGGAATCAACCTCGACGATAAACTCAAAATCGTTGAGTTAGTATATTGAGCCCAAGTAAGTCCCAGGCAGCGAGCTCACGTTCACCGAATAGCGCAAACCAATTCAAAAACCGCGCACATCGAATTATCAACGGAGCTACTCTGTCTCTTTACCATTTGGGACGTAACAATATTAGTCCATGAATTGTTCAACCACAGTGAGAAAATCGGACAAAATTATATATATCTGTTTATAAATAACCATAGCAAACTTACCTGTAGGAAAAATGATGTGAGAATTGTAAATAATACGAGGCGATTTTGTTATAATATTTTCACAATGCGAGAAACACATGACGCATCACCGCGCCGCTGTATCTTGTCAAAACTAGCCAGAAGGCGCTAATGCCGGCGTGCATGTTGTGCGCGCATGTCGCTCGCGTGTTAGACCGATATACTTTGGTTGATTGAAAAATGTCTGGGACGTACCGTGTGTTAGAGTTTTGTTTCCCTATGTTTCAATCTGCGTGTCCTGTGTGCAAACACGAAAAATTGTCCATTCTCCTAACGGGACGAAAGTTAGAGCGAGAGCGTCACTCTCTCGCTCATACCTCCGTTGCATTGGCTCTCGCTCGAGTGAGCGGCAGAGGGTATCTCTCTCTCTCTGACGCCGGCGCATGCTCGGGCGGGGGTTCGAGGCTTCATACGACGCGTACGACAGAAAGCCGAACGCAAAAATATCGAGTGTTTTAAACAATAAAGCTATATTTTTACGTACTTTTGTATGTAAAAAAGCTCTGTGTAAGCGCTCGTGTTTGATAAATAATAATATAACAAAATGAGAGTGGTCAAAAGAGAAGTATTCACTTCCTACGTGTGTGAATTACACATGCTCATGTAGGCATTATATATATATTTGTTTGCCCTCCTTCTCCATTCCACCGTTTCTTGCTGGTTTCCTAAATATAAACACCCTTGAGATAAGGCGAGCGCTTCTTCGAATGCGACGATTGCGGATGCTTTACGGGAGACAAAGGGTGCCGATCGCCCGTATTCGACACGGCAACAGCGCCGAAGGAGAGCGTAAGCGTATGACGAGTAAGTCCAAGAAAAGGCGCTGATGCGGAAGCATCAAATACCATATGTAAAACCTATTTTTAAATAAAATTCATTTCACTACGAGCCTACAGAGTTCTTTGAACCTATAATCATTACACTCACTACACAAATGTATGTCATGCTCTGTATTATCAGTATTATTTTTTATAATAAGACGATTGTAAATGACGTATATAAACGTTCGTCCCGCTACGAGGATGGACAGCTTTTCGT
The DNA here is from genome assembly GCA_951802705.1 of Netelia virgata. NCBI lineage: Eukaryota > Metazoa > Arthropoda > Insecta > Hymenoptera > Ichneumonidae > Netelia > Netelia virgata. The sequence continues at coordinate 15,409,625 of OX637866.1, forward strand.
CTTTGCAGACACGAACACACAGATTCAAACATAGGAAAACAAAACCACATGCACACAAATACATATTCTCAGATTAGTGAGAGTGTATTAGTTTGCATGGTCTCTATTGCCATATGATATCCAATTTTTCGCGGGCAGTCGAAACATAAATATTAGTGATGCGTAGTAGAATTTTAATGGATATTTTGCATTTATTAATTTATGCATGATAATTCAGGTATTGTAAATTTACAATTGTTGATATCATAAAACGAATTGTTTCTCTGCTTTTTGCAGTGGTTTTTCCTGAGTACCTTTTTTCGATAATTTCGTCCAGCATGATATGTAATTCAGATGTCGAATAATTATCATTGTATTTCTATTGAACAATTTCTATTACATGAACAAGGATGTTCATATTCTTACATATCTCTGACATGTACGATGTTCGTCTGAAAAGGGATGTTTATATCAAGTGCATGATTGACATATCCTACGCATATTCATACAACAAAGTAATTTTTATGTGCTCCTTTAGAACATCTTGGGGTTGTTTTACGTTCATTCAACAAAGAATGTTCATATAATATACACAGACTATATTCTACATATATTTATACCATAGAGCAATTTTTATACTATACCACTCTGCACATTTCTGAGATATACGATGTTTCTCAGATAACCATGTATCATATCATATCTATATCCCAAAAAAATGTTCGTATAATGTCCACAGCCGATATCCTGCACATATTTCCACATAGGTGATAAACTTCAATGTATTTTTATGTATGTCTTGGACATAACCACGTACATTCAGCAACAAATGTTCGTATCACATACCCGGCCGATATTGTACGCATGTTCGTTTGATGGCGAGAATTCATGCTCCATACGCATGGTTTTCTTACATATCTTTCCGAGATGTACCACGTGCCTCCAAATAAGAGATATCAGTAATATGCAAACCGGAAATATCCTGCGAATGTCCTCATCTCGTGGAACGTTGAGGTGCCACTTTCGTACCCCTCGGAATGTACTATGTACATCCAAAGAAGGATATTTATATAACGTACATGGGACGTATATACTTCGAATATCCATATAAGGGTGGATGCGTCAAAGTGTATCTTATGTACTTAGATGGAATGTACCATGTATATTAAAAAATAGATGTTCGTACAGAGTCCCAGACCAATATACCATGTATGTTCTTACCTGAATTTGTATATTGACAATATTTATAAGATATAGTATGTCCGTCCATGGACGTATATGCTCAAAATTAATATGCTATGTATAAACATGAAATGTACCGGAAATTTTTTGCACATAGTGCACTTCTGATGTATATGCACTGTATATTGAATGCTATCTGGGTTATAACACATGAATAACAATTATTTTATTGTGCCGTATTCGGCGAATATAACTAATACTGAAACAGTTTACACTCAGACTATGGTTCTTAAATTAATCAATAAACACAAAATAACTCAAGTCTTATCGGCGGACGATTTCGGGGGCAATATTAATAAAAAAAAATGTATATAAGAAAACAAAATTTATAGGTATGGGCGCCAGTTATTTTTACAAGAAAAAAAATAACAAAACAAAAAAATGATCATAAGTTTGGGGTGCTAACAATTAATCTCGGGAGACTAAGGGAGAAGGGAATATTGGGGGTAGCTCAGGATGGGGGTCCTACGACTCGACGGCCTCTTAATTATTACCACTGGCCAATTTTCAAAAACTCGAAATAATATTTCCCCAATCTCGGAATTTTGTACGCGATAGTTGGGACACTTCAAGAGGAAAAAACGTAAACACAGGGGACCGCGAACAATAGAGAGCAAGGACGGTCGAAGGCCGTCTGGAAATCTCGAAATTGACTCGTAGTAAAAAAAATGGACTAGGCTCGAATAATTTACGAATAATAATTTAATATTTATCTCAAATGGGACTGGGGGAAATAGATTATTAATGAACTCGCTGAAATTATATTAGGGGAATGTCCCAAATTTTTCTTATCTTGATTTCTGCTTAACAATAGGCCGAACAATTTTCTTAAAACTACACAGCCGGTCCACTCGCGCAATATATAACTATCTCTCCGTGAAAATTCACGGAGATAATTAATGTTCGAGGAACTCTAAACCGGGAATAGAATGGGGGGGGGGGAGGGGCTCGAATACAAGTTTTACCAAGGGCCTCAATATAAAAGAAAAGAACAGTTCCAAAATCTCAACAGTACAAACACTTACGTTTTCGATCTCCTTGCACTCTCCTCGTCGCTCTCTTCCTCGTGCCTTAATGCGTTGCCGGGTCGTCGTTGTAATTTATAAATCCTTATCGCCTCTCCTCGCACAATTCTTCGCTATCACTCACTCCGCACTCTATCGCTCTCACTCTCTCCAACTCTAACTATTCCTGACTCAAACAATTTTCTAATATTGTCGCACGTCGTTCCTCTATCATCGCTCGCCGCAAAGTGCCGGGCACGTGTCGTGACGGAACTTGCGAATTTTTCCACGTCTTCTCGAATTTTCTCCCGTGCCTCTGATTTGACGAGACACGGGAGATCGTTGGGCGTCTATTGGCGGGTTCTGTCACGGGTCGATCGATGATGGGTCGCTGACGGGTCGATAGTTCGCGGGACTATGCGGGGGGGGGGGGGATTCTATCGGGAACTGGGCGGAACGGGCGGACGATCGATATTGTAGGTAATTATTCTGGAGACACGGGAATTTGGACAATGTATGGATCGTTCATCGACCGCGCGCTGCTGCCCTCTCGCTTCTTGTTGCGTCGCTACGCCGATTGATGGCTCAGGGACAGCTTCATGTGATTGTGGTCATAACAGGTGCCGGGTTTGTTGGTGCACTTATCATATAATTATAGGTCATGTCTTCGAGAGAGTGCAGGATTACTGATGGCGAGGACGTCTTCGGGTGTCTTCTTGTGAATGCCGGTAAGTTTTCTTCCAATGGTTTATGACTGCTTTTCCGTGTTTCTTGCATTTGTTATTTTCTTTCAGGTTATTGCTGTAGCGATGGGGTTATCCTGGGGATGCTGCTGAGTTCTTCTGGGCGTCGGTGATATTCTTCGGGGCGTCGCGTGAGTGTTTGCACTGTTTACAATAATAATATAAGGGAAGGGAAGGTACATACTTACTTATTGTTTTATGTTTCAGGTCGGTGGAATGGCTGCCTTTGGGCGAGCTGGGGCAGCGAGGGAGGTGGTGATTGTGCAACGTCACAATATATACTGAAACGTAGGGTTTCTGATTAAGAATATTTTATTCGAGACTCGAGGAGAGTAAAGGTAAGTATAGTCAGTGACAAACGGATAAGGAATGCGTAATTTTATTCGCTCTGTAAAGGGGTATGCCCATGAACTTGATCGTGATTTGAAATTTGGCGCCGTCCCGCGATGATGTTCACGGCTATAATCGATTGCAGAATCGATCCACGAGTGTGACGGACGCTGCTCCGCATGCGCGCGCCGGGAGCAACATTGCTGCGGCCGCCGTAGTGATGGGTGACCGTCTTTCATCGTATGCGCTGCAATTCCTGTCTTCTTTTCCGTTGCGTGTCGTTCGCGGATTTAATCCCGCTCCTTGTGCCTCGACGTATCGCTTGGTCGACCGGTGCACAGTGTCCGATAAGTGTTTCCGCCGTCCCAGTGTTTCATGCGGCGTCCCGGCGTGCTCGAGGAGGTTATGGTGCCCCCCCCCGTCTCCGTATCTATTGCTGCTCATCTGTCCGTAATTCTTGTTTCTTACTCGCTGGATGTTTCCTCCACAGGCTCATCGATTGTATCTTTCAGCTTGCTACGCGTCGCTTCTTAGGGACCCATCACGAGATTACCTCGTGCCGTTCGGGGACCACACCGTGCCGCCTGATCCTCTGCCTCCTCGGTGAGTTCGTTCCAATATACTCTTAATTATTTCGTCTTCATCACCTCGTGCATATGCTTTAGCTCCGGTATGCTAATCCACATTCCCGTGGGTGGATCTCGCTAAGTCGTAGCGGCCCCGTTCCCGTCGTCCTTAGCACGGCGTTATAGTGCCACGAGCCACAGGCGCTCGCTCCCTCCACTAATAAGCGGAGGATGACAGCCTGACGGTCTTAGGGACACCTGTGAATCGGTGTGCTCCCTGATTTCCTTGGCACGGGGTTAAGATGCCTGTCTCTCGAGGGTGTCACCCATCTGTGCCCCACAGTCACACTTTCGTGTTTCTATAGGTATCGCGGCTGTATACCTCTTGAGACCCCAGACCACGGGTTGGAAGTCCGATTTCTCACTGATTTCTGTCTCGTCCCTTGCCTTCTTATTCACTGCTTGTCTCCCTTTTGTATATGAGAATCCTCATTTGTTTATTGATTGCTCTGTGGTTCGTTAATGGAACTATCCCTTTTCAAGATGGCGGATTAATATTGTTTTTCTTTATTTCGCAGGTTGACGCCTCACCCTCTCGCTGCCTCGTCCACCGTCGTGGCGTTACAATATAAGCATACTTGTGAATGGGTTGTAAGGTTTTGCTTTTTTATTTATTATAACGATTTTAGATTTTTAGTTTTATTTCTCCCTTCACGCTCACCTGCTCTCCAATGACACACACACATTACACTCTCACAAGCATACACTGTCGTCTTAAGAATTATGATCGGGAAACGCCCCGTGTCAGATGGTTCTTTCTCTGAATACGTATCTTTTTTGTGATGTATTTTATGCAGTCTGGTTCGGTGTATATCGAGAAGTGGATTCGATGCATTTTCTTCTGTTCTTTCCGCTTCCCCAATAACGATCGCTGGCTGGCCAGGTTGGCGAGCCACGTCGCGCTCCTCGAATTAGATTCCTTTTTTTTCTTTGGGAGGATTTTGAAGGCCCAGTGGTATCGACGACGGATTGAAGACGAAAAAATGCGAGGACTCCTCGATGAAAATGAGGTGCCGGCTATCCCCACCTTCCAAATCAGATCTCCCTTCCGCTGACACCACTCCAAACGCGGGTCTCTTCGAATCGCTCGTTACAGGGTATATGCATACCCGTATATCTGCAAAGATATATGCGGAAGAATTTATTTTTTTCAAGCAGCATAATATTTCGTGAACATTTTTCAGTTCTCTCCAATATGTGTCAAAACATGTACAGAATGCTGTCAAGTTTCAGATGTGCGACCCAGAATCGAAAATCCTCGATCGTGTTTTGACTCGGCTCGTTGGATTAGTCAAACGGCTCTCTTGAGCCAAATGTATTTGCGTCAGACAATGTAATTGGGAGTCTGAAAATCGCGACCGAGAATCGAAAATTCTCGGTCAATGTTCGACTCGAATATTTGTATTCATCGAACGATGCTTCTAAAGTATTGTCGATCAAACATGGATAATGTCAAGCGAGACAGTGAGATCTCGGCGACGGGCGACCCTCATCAGCGAGAGATAGGCATATATTTACGCTCTCGTCGAGAAACGCAAAGTTACAAATTCCAAAACACAAAACGTTCTCAAGCGTGATGTGAGCAGCCGATCGAGTTGAAATTTGGACGCGACACATAGAATAGTGGCCGAAATGGGCTCTTGGTATTTTTGCTGGAAATTTCGACAAACAAATCCCACTTTTCGTTATAACCATTGCAATATATATATATATATATATATATATATATTGAAACGGAGTCGACGGCCTCCGTGTTCAAAAGCGGCGCCTTGGAAAAGAGAGACAAAATCAAATTAGTAAGAGAAGGCGTCGATAGGGGGGGAACATTCCCGAAACCACACGGGCATGAGACAGACAATATAAACACGGACACGGAGGACAGAAGCAAGCGATCTCGAGTCGAACAACGATACAGGGTGACTTACGAAAGATTACCAAGTGACACTTACCTTTTCGGTCTAACGATTGAAAAGTAAGAAGGGCATAGGTAAGGGAGTAGGAGGACCCTGGAGTTGGAGGGAGACCGTGGAGACAAACTCGTAGTAAGAGTACCCGATTATACAGGGAGCCTCACGAAAGATTATCCGTGAGACCGACCGTTACAATCTCATGATCGAACGGTAGGACGGGACGGATAAGGGAGTAGGAGGACTGTGGAGAGACATCGAAGAGAAAAGAAATCAAAGACCGGGAAAAAGCTATTTAAATTCGTTACCTAGAGTCTCGCCACGACGAGGCGGAGCCCGCGAAATTAACCAAGCAGTGGGGGAACCGTGGAGATCCAGCGGCGGCAGCAGCAACATAGCGAAATTGTAGGCCTCCAGCAGCAAACGGCAGGTCCGGCACAGCGACGCCGGGAAGAGCGCCAACACTTTCGGGACAACCTGCCAGGGGAGATCAAACGCATGAGAACGACATAGAGGTACCCATACCACCGTGCAAAAACCGAACACGTACACCACACAAATACACACATGCTACAGACACACGTACACTACAAAGAGAACGATCAAGAGCCAGTACATACCTCGTGCTGGTCGATGAAGAGAAAAGAAAAATGAAAAACACATACAAAGGTGGAAAATAAGATGCTCACCTGAGCGGGCACTCCCTGGGAGACGTAGCACGTAGAGGCACGACACAAAAACACACGAAGAACGATACGGGAGACACAAAACGCACGGACACAGCCGCGCGTCGCAACAACACCCGGCCATATTGGCCGACAATCGATCGCGATCAACCGCAGGTGGTCATGGTGCGAAGCGCCACGCGCCCATCAATCAAGACGCGCGAACTAATCACCGGGTCAATTCGGTGTGACTAACATCCGAGCGCTACGGGGAGAGAAGACGAGCAGGCGATCAGCAATATCGACCATTATCGGCCGATAAAGCCACAATCTGTAAGGTAGAAGATGAAATAAAAATATTCTGCATACTCACCCGAAGGTTTTCTACTCTTTAATTTCGATTCGAGCCCCGAACTAAATAAAAATCACATTGAAATCATAACAACCGTTTCAATATATATTGTGACGAGCTCTTTCCGACAAAATTTCGCGAAAGCCGAAAAGAGCTACCCGTCCAAAATCATTAATGACGCCCCAACAATTTTATTTATACCGACCGCTTCTTTCTCCAATTTCCAATTGGGCGCCAGGTGCTTGTATCAACCCCGTAGCACCAAGGGAATTATTATTTGTTCGTTCTTTCTTTCTTCTCTCTTATTCAACACTCAGGGAATGATAGGGTCGAAGGACGAGCATCGATCACATTAATTTGAGCAATTATCCGAAATTAACGTGTGAGTAAACGTGTTTAAAGTATTGACAAAGACTTATTTATTATTTCGGTCCCCTAGTTGGACCCTACTCAATCTTTCTTTACAATATTACGTTACAATAATTATTCGCGTGACAATCACTCTTCGGAAACAATTATTTTACATTAAGCGCTGAGAGTGAGGTAGCCCTATCCCCCCGCAGACGCCGGTAGGGGCGGCTAAATGCGTGTTACGGGACACATTACCAGATAGGCACAAATCTACTCCCGCGCGTCCGACGGTACGCGTGCTCGTACCGGCAAATAAAGAATTGCACCTTCGTGCGCCTACCTTTTTATCCGTCAGATCTGGTGCACCCGTCGCTCAGCGTTCTTCGATTCCTCTTTCTCGCTTCTCTCTCACGCTCGCTCCGCTCTACTACGCTCTTAGTCACTCACTCCTTCTCAGTCTCTATAACTACCGTACTCTTTACAATTCTCTTTTCTAAATACTTCAATTTCGCTTCATGGTCGAGATCACACTGCCTTCTTTTCTCGTTACTCTCGCTCGCCGGCTTCGTCGTGGTCCTATCGGGGGAAGAGGGGAAGAAGGTCCTCGCGACGATCGACTCTCGATCGCCGGCACAGCCATCCCTCTCTCTCTCTCGTTCGCCGGCGTCGTCTCTCGCGTACGGCCGACAATGTTTACATCCCGTGACCTCGTGTCTCTGAAAATCACGAAGTATCTCGGCAGCGCAAATTCTAGAGTACAATTTTTCTGACCACGGGTGCGAGACGACGCGACTCTGCTCTTTCTGTCTCGCTTTAATATTCGGAAGAATATTTCGATTGCCGCGATTGCGAGGAATATATAACGCCTCGTCACAATATATATTATCTGCACATATATGTATGTGTGGGAGTTTATTGTGCATACCCTCGCCTTCGGGGTTTTTACACACCTATATTCCTTTTCACTCTTTTCCTCTCATTACCTATCCTCCGACATTCTTATTTTGCGACCACGGCTGCAGCCGTTTCGCATTTCCTGTACCCTCCCTGTATCGCATTTGCCACGGACGGAGGGAAACTGCAGAAAACCTCCGTCGATACAGGTCAGTGCCTACCTAGTCTCCTCCAGTGTCAATGCGAGTAAACTCAAGCACGTTCACCAGAGTCTCCTAGGTCGGCACCTCCTCCTCTATGATAATATGGGCGGCCCATGCTCGACCAAGGTGTCACCATCCGCGCGATGAGAATCGCCTTGCGGGAGCACCAAAGCCGAGCACCGACCCCCCACTCATCACAGCGAGGTCTTTTTTGGACGTTTGTTTTGGTGGAATCCGAACCGCCAGGATTGCAGAATAAACACATAGAAAAATTTCCCATTGGTGTCGGCTGCGGGAATCGAACCCGGGTCCGCTGAGTGCGAACCCAGCGCCCTATCCACTCAGCCACTGCGCTCCTATCTGCACATATATAAAACATGTATATCCGCGATAGTTGCATCGGGTTTATCATAACTTATGAATAGACAGGTAGCGCGCAATGAAAATACGCACTTCTTGCCGTTTATTTCATTTCATTCGGTGGAAAAATGTACGAGTATCATTTGCAATTCGCATTATCGATAAGACAGGGTACGAGTCTTTATTTCACGAGGTCCGCGCAGTCGTCGACGGCGAACAGTCTCGAGAGCCGCACACATAGCCGTTCTTATATAGCATCTAGGTCCGCCTAGATGCTATATAGCGTAGGCTAATGTGTAGCGGGCGGTGTCGCCCTCGTGTGTGTATATATGTATACTGTAACGGCTTTCCGCTACTCCTCCGAGAACCCTGCCCGCCTGTGCACCACGAAGGTATCCGCGCTACGCGCGCACCCTACAACACCACGGCCAAGGTAGGCGATGATATTCGGGGTGCGGCTGGCGCATCCGGGACGGACGGGCGCCAGGTACAAGTACCACCGGAAGAACCGGCTTGTTTAATTTTGCCGCCCCGTATGCACCTCCGTGCACCCCGACCTCCTCGTGGTACGGAGCAGAGATCTCGGGAATACTGAAAGGACTAGCTCAGCCCGCCATACGGCCGGCAAGGATAGAGGGGCGTGGACGGGCACGAGAGTGGAGGCGTGAAAGAAATAATGCGACATATTATAGTTACGGTTAAAACGGGTTTAATCCGATTCGATGTTACAATCTCCGACGTTCTTACAACGAGGGTCACTGCCCATAGGCTACACTTGCGTTGAGGTTCAGGACTAGATCCAAAACCGCCTCTCGGCGTGAGAGCGAAATAGGTAGCGACGAGAGTTGACGGAGCATAGGTAGCACTCGGAAGCAAATATTACAAAAAGGTAGCATTGGGAACGATAAGATTACGAGTCCGAAAACGTAGCGCGCAAAGCAATGAAATTGCGGTCCCGGAAGGTAGCGCGCGAAATATTAACTCTACAAAAGGTAGCGCATGACACAACAATACAATCGGTAGCGTACAACGTAATTATATTACCAACAGGTGCCGTACGACATAATAGTATTACGAACAGGTGGCGCGCAACATACCAATAGTGCCAACGGGTAGCGCACGTTAACGATTCCCTGATACAAGATACCTTAATATAATCGGCTGAATATCAGCTAGTGCATTATACGAAATTTGGCGATACGCCCTCGCCTGATATGGTTCCCCAACTAATATTCGGCATATGATCGCGAATTCGCAACATCCGATCGAGGAGTATAATTTCCGAATAATCGCGTACGATTGTGAATTCCCAAGATACAGTCCCGGGATATAATTCCCGGAGGATAATTTGCGCCGGATCGCGGATTCTCATTAGTCCATCACATAATATAATTCCCGGACAATGATTGGCGCACGATAGTGGTTTTACAATAGATAGCGCCCGATAGTTACTTTACGCTAGGTAGTGCACGACAGTGAATTTGTAATACTCAATCGAACAATATAATTCATGAAATGATACGTCGCGCACGAGACGGATTCCCAACGTCCAATCGAATAATAGAATTCGCGGAATAACGATTTGCGCACGATAATTAATTTATTATACTCGATCAAACGATATAATTCACAAAATAATAAGTTGCGCACGGGACGGATTCTCAATCTTCAATCAAATAATACCATTCGCGGAATAACGATTTGCGCACGATAATTAATTTATAATACCCGATCAAACGATCTAATTCACAAAATAATAAGGTGCGCACGGGACGGATTCCCAATCTTCAATCAAATAATACAATTCGCGGAATAACGATTTGCGCATGATAATTAATTTATAATACCCGATCAAACGATCTAATTCACAAAATAATAAGTTGCGCACGGGACGGATTCCCAATCTTCAATCAAATAATACAATTCGCGGAATAACGATTTGCGCACGATAATTAATTTATAATACCCGATCAAACGATATAATTCACAAAACAATAAGTTGCGCACGGGACGGATTCCCAATCTTCACTCGAATAATATAATTCGCGGGAAACGAGTTGCGCGCGATAATTAATTTACGGTAGGTAGCGCCCGATAGGTAATGCTCAGGATTCAATACAACAATATAATTCCCGGATATTAATTTGCGCGTGATCGTGAATTCGCGCGATAGTGCACGAGGAACCGCCTCTTCAAATGTAGCCTACGACGATTAATTTAGCGATAGGTAGCATCCGACAATTAAGTTAGCCATAGGTAGCATACGACAATCAATTTAGCGAACAACAATTAATTTAGCGACAGGTAACGAACAACCATTAATCTAACGACTTAAGTTCGCCATAGGTAGCATACGACAATTAATTTAGCGAACAACAATTAATTTAGCGACTTCAGTTAGCCATAGGTAGCATCTAACATTACGACCATGAAAATGTAGTATGGGGAAATGACACTACTGAGAGGTAGCAACTACTATCACAAGTACGAGAAGGTAGCACGCCGAAATCATACTCCTGAAAGGTAGCAAAGAAATATCACGACCATGAAGATGTAGTACGTAGAAATAAAGCTACCGATAGGTAGCAGATAATATTACCAACACGAAATTATTTCCAATCGTACGATTTTGTAACAACGAGGTACGCACGGTCGAACGCTCACAAAACAAAACAAAGCTGAGAGAGATAGGTATACCGCCAAGGCCAGCTAACGCCCGAGAGAGCGAAATCCGCTTCCCATGCGAGTACCGAGTGCGCGTGTACTCGGCGACAAAGAGCGACCTCCGAAAAGGACGCTACCGGCGAACAACGGCCGATCGAAAATATGTGAGCCCGGTCGACACCCGAACATGATTAATACGTATCCCGATCTCGATATTAAAATAAATGAATTCAGCGCTCCGGGAGGTCCACAAGGAGACGCGAGACTATCGCAAATAATTTGCAAGTAAGGCAACGAAACTATAAATTCTCTGACCCTGGTGCCCGCAATAATGTTTTAGCAATCCAAGGGTCCACACGGAGACGCGAGACTATCGCAATTAATTTTATTGCCCTTACTTCAAATAAACTATAAATTCTCTGACTTCCCGAGAGCTAAATTCGCATGACTGAAATTGGACTCACCGAAGATGCGTAGAAACTCGTGTTCGTTGGCCGGCACACAATACAAAAAGGAAGACTAGTTAACTGAACGCGCTCTCCGAACGGTAGCAGGTTTTAGACTAATTCACTTGGCCTCTGACCGCGTGAACCGGGCTCGCCGGCTCTCTCTCCCCCCACTCCATAGGTGTTTCCCCCAATATCCTAATTATCGCGAAGATCCCGCGTTGCCGCTAATTTTCCTCCCCTACCACGGTGATTTCCGACTTTCGTCCTCCCGCCCCTCGATCCTCGCGCTGGCCAAGCTCGCGGTGAGGAGGGGGAGGGGACGGAGATGATAGGGCCGTGCACCTCTCGCAAGGAGACTCGTGCTCCCGGTACCCGAAATCCTCTCCGTCCGCATCGAACGCCTTCTCCACGGAGTCCGGGATGGGCGCCGGGACGGGGGAGGCTCGCCTCGCAGGGCCGGCGTCCCTGACCCTGCGGCTGGCCCACGACGAAATTGCAGCACCGCGTCCCGTGTCACCCAGTCCGAACTCCCCTCGATGGGAGCGCCGTGATTAGCGGACTGCGGCGCTCGATGCACTAAATCGGCATCGGCGGAGAGAAAATATACGGTCCTGATGCTTGAGAGGCTGCTTCTGTCCTCGTCGGAGGCGCAAATCCGCCTCCTACCCGGATGTTGATACCGGGGTGACGGGGTCCCAAGAAAACTCGTCACAATACATACGCGAGGCCTGACGGTAGCAGGCCGGGTGACAGTGACGACGACGGAGGAGGCTAGGCCTCGCGGTCTAACATATATTATATAGCGGTACTGCTTTCCGGTATATGTCTCCGCCTTCGTCTGTTATCGTACGAGTCTCCTGAGAAAATTTCGCCAGCGCATTCGCCCGGAATTTCGGTACACTATTTTTTTATATGTCGGTAAAATTTTCTGCAAGAGAAACTGCAAATTTGTTTGCAAAGTTTTGGAAAAAATATACCAAAAGCCACTTTTTGCGATAATTCTCTGCGTATCTGCCAATTTTTAATCTGATCAGTTATTTACTGCTCGTATGAGTACTTATCCAAATTTCCAAGCGCACGTCGCCGGTATCACTGCATCTTAAGCAACAAGCAGATATTCTATAACTGTCACCTGGACAAGAGAGCAAAAGTAATTTGTTACCTGCTGTTAATTAAGCCCCCATTAGCCTACGCGGCACCTACACTGTGGAACCTTAGTGCTTCGACAGCAGAAACACTAAGATCGTTTGAACGCGCATACTTAAGAAAATGTCTTTGGTTTCATCAAATCCCAACTGCGAATATCAAAAATATATAAACAACCGAACTTTATATAATATAGCAAGAATACCCCGAATAGATAACTATTTAATGAAATGAACCAGAGATTATTTCGCTGCACTGCCCAACATTAATAACAATATTGTTGAGTAGAGTGGTTCTTCGCAAGTCCGCCTTCACGGGCTTTACCAAGGCGAGTCGCAAGCGAGCGGGGCTCGGCCAATGAGAGGCGGTCATCGGAGAAGAACATTCGAGAAGTGCGGCAACCTGCCGCATGAAGAAGCCTTGGCGTCGAGATAGCCGAGGCAAGCGCAACGAGCGGCAGTATCCGCATGGCAACGCACAAGGGAGCAAAGCCGCGCTACGAACTTCGTTACAGTTTTTGTACCTAACCACGATATTACCAAAGTTTTTTCCTTGTTCTTTTAATAAATCAGTTATTCTTTAATCCCACGTGTTGCGCGTAAGGCGAGTTAATAAAAGCGTCATCTCTCTGTTCCCAGCATCCCGAATATTCCTTCCACGACTCTCACAAGGGAACCATTGAAGAATTATTTCCTCGACAATCAGCTCGGGGACTTAGTTTATTCAATAGGTTATGGGCCCAGGCACGCCAGCTGCGTAATTGTGAACGGACGGTCGTGGAAGTCGAGTCTCGCGAGTGTAGCGAGAAAAGTGATCGCGCCGGGAGACGCTTGTGCGACGCGCGTGGTGAAGCGAGCGGCGGCCATATTGGCTTCGTGCGAGGGACAGGTGTTCGCGTGTGAACTTGGTGGAAATAGAATCCGCGATGGCCGAAGCGATCTCCACGAGGAATGTGGTGAAATTCGACGGTAGTGATTACCAGGGCTGGAAATTCGAAATGAAAGCTTTATTTGTGGCGCATGGACTCTGGACAATGGTGAATGGGGAGAGGCAGCGACCGGCGGCGGCAAATCCACTGTTAGCCGCGTGGGTGGAGGACAACGCTCGCGCGATGTTTCTGACGAGCTCGACGCTCGACCCTGCGCAGCGCAGACCTCTGCTGATTTACGAGACGGCGGCTGAGATGTGGACGAAGCTGTCAACCATTCACGAACAGAAGTCTGAGTCGAACAAATTGATGCTGACCACGAGGCTTCTCGAGTACCGGATGGCGCCAAATGATTCGATCACCGAGCACCTGACGAAGCTGAACAATATGGCAGCGCAGTTGCTCGACGTTGGAGGGACTGTGTCAGATGAGATGCTCATGGCGAAAATGTTGGGGAGTCTCGCCCCAAAATATCAGTTCTTCCAGACGACGTGGGACAACCTCGCATCGACGCAACAAACGCGGGCTAACCTGGAGGAAAAGCTGCTTCGAGAAGAAGCCCGACTGTCGGCGAACGACAGCAGTGATAGTGCGTTTGTGGCGACAAATCGGTGGAAAAAGGGGGAAAAAGGACAAAGTACCCGGGAGGAAAAATCAAAGGAAAAATCAAATCGGACATTATGGGAATGCAGACAGAAAAAGAACAAAAGTGCGGGAAAAGACCGAGCTGTCGACGGGGAGCGCGACTGTGCGTGTGTGGCCGAAAGTGGGGTGAAGAAGTCCACACCGGGCGTCGGTAAAAAGAGTTTCGCGGTACCGACGGGCGTGGTCGACGAGATACTCGCGGTCGATAGGAGCGACAGTTGGCTTATCGACAGTGGGGCCTCTCGGCATATTACCTTCCGACGGGAGTGGCTACGGGACTATCGCCAGTTACCCTCGGGGAATACGGTGTCCCTCGGTGATGATAAAGAGTGCCGAGTAGCGGGAATCGGGACAGTCGAGATAGACAAGCTTGTGCACGGCGAATGGCGGCCTTCGCGAATCGAAGGTGTTTTGCATGTACCGGACATGAGGAAAAAGTTGTTTTCCGTCCGCGAGTGCACAAGAAAGGGTCTCGACGTGGTTTTCCATGGCGATTCAGTGCGGATCGATAAGAATAATTTCACGGTTGGTCACGGGGTGGCGCATGGAAGTGAAATTTACTCAATGGTTTTCCGAACGAAAATAACGGAAGTGATTTCCGAAGCGAACGTGGGCAGTGCAGATACGAGAGTGTGGCACGAGCGACTCAGCCACGTGAACAGTCATGCGTTGAAGAAGCCCGTCAAGGACAAGCTGATCCAGGGGGTCAAATTCAACGATGACTGGAACGATTTCTGCGGTACGTGCCAGGAGGGAAAATCGCATCGACTGCCGTTCCGGAAGGAACGTGTTCGAGCAGTGACGATACCAGGTGAGGTGTGTCACACAGATTTGTGTGGGCCGATGTCGACGGAGTCTCTGGGAGGCGCGCGGTACATGCTGCTGTTCAAGGACGATTCCACGAGTTTTCGACATATTTTCTTTCTAAAGCACAAGAGTGACGTGCTTGAAAAGTTCAAGGTCTTCGACAAGATGGTCGAAAATAAGTTCGGGAGGCGGATGCAAGTACTGCGATCGGACAACGGGCTCGAATTCAAGAACCGTGGTATGGACGAATACACGGAGTCGAGGAGGATCCGACGGGAGTACACGGCGCCGTACACACCGCAGCAAAACGGAAAAGCAGAGCGTGACAACAGGACACTAATCGAGAGTGTGAGGACAATGTTGTTGGCTAAGAATCTGCCGAAGTTTTTATGGGCGGAAACGTGCAGCACGGCGTTGTAGCTGGTCAACCGAGCGGGAGCTTCGAGTGTGAAGAGCGGAGCGACACCTTATGAGCTGCGGTTTGGCGTGAAGCCTAACCTGAGCCATCTGCGGATTTTTGGATCTGAAGCGTATGTTAATGTACCAAAGCAGCACCTGACCAAGATGGATGCTCGAGCGAAGAAAGTGGTCTTCGTAGAGTATGAAAGCAGTTCTACGAATTATCGTGTTTTTGATCCGGTGTCGAAAAAGGTTTCAGTGTCACGAGACGTGACGTTCCCGGAGACGATCGGACCGGTCGTGGAAAAACAGCACGAGGTTGAGGAAGAACTGCTGTTGCCGAAGGAAGAGGCAAGGATTCCGATTCCGGCGGAAGCTGAGGAGGACCAGGACGACGACGAGGTGTTCGAGCAAGAAGAGGATGCCCCGAGTCAGGGCCAGCCGGAGGAGGGTCGACGAGTCGCACGAGATCGGGAAGATCGAATTCTCCGCGATCGGGGATCGATTCGAAGACCATCGAGGTTCGAGTCCAACGTGGCCGAGTGTAACGTACCGTTGACGTACGGAAAAGCTCTCAGTGGTCGGGATGCAGAGAAGTGGGAGGCGGCGATCGAGTCCGAGCTGCAGTCTCATCGGGATAACGGGACTTGGTCGATAACAACGAGGAAACCGCATATGAAGGTCATCGACTCCAAGTGGGTTTTCCGTATCCGGGACGAGAAGGAGGGAAACTCTCGACGCTGCAAGGCCCGACTTTGTGCTCGAGGATTCATGCAGAAGGAGGGTGTCGATTTCTTCGAGACTTTCTCACCTGTGGTGAGATATGATTCTCTGCGAGTACTGCTGGCCATCATCGCGTCCAAGGATTTGGAGATTGGGCAATTCGACGTGTAGACGGCTTTTCTGTACGGAGAACTGGAGGAAGAAATCTTCATGGCTCCGCCCGACGGTCTGGACGTTGAGGGACACGTGGATGACGTTGTCTGTCAACTGAGGAAGTCGCTGTATGGTCTAAAACAGTCGCCTCGCTGCTGGAACAAGAAGTTCTCGCTGTTCCTGAGGCAGTTTGATTTCCAAGAAACGAGTGCAGATCAATGCATTTTTACCGGCAAGGTGAAGGGAAAGATTGTTTATCTGGCTCTGTTTGTAGACGATGGCCTGATTGCAGCAGAGGACATGGACGCTGTCAAGATCGTTCTGAGGCATCTGAAGGAAGGTTTCGAGATCACCGTCGGGGATGCGAGTTCGTTCGTCGGGATGGAAATTCGTCGGGACAGAGTTGAGAAGTCTGTCTTCATTCATCAGAGCAAGTACGCGAAAAAGGTTCTCGAGCGATTCGGGATGACGGATGCCAAGCCGGTCAGCGTGCCGTGTGAACCGGGTTCCACACTGCAACCGCTGTCGGAAGAAGAGGAGGCCGAGGATGTGCCATACAGGGAGGCTGTCGGCTCGCTGATATTCTTGTCGATAGTTTCTCGACCGGACATCGCGTTCGCAGTGAACTTGGTGAGCAAATTCCTCAACAGACATGGCAAGGATCACTGGCGAGCGGTGAAGCGAATAATCTCGTACATCAAAGGAACTCTCGAATACGGGATCGAGTATCGAGGTGATGGGAATACACCGTTGCTGGAAGGTTTTTCGGACGCCGACTTCGCGGGCGACGTGGAAACCAGGAGGTCTACAACGGGATACATTTTTGAGTTCGCCGGAGGACCGGTGACATGGGCAAGCCAACGGCAGAGACTCGTGACGCTGAGTACCACGGAAGCCGAGTACGTGGCAGCATCGATTACGTCGAGGGAGGCCGTTTGGCTGAGAAGATTGCTTCGGGAGATGTCGTGTTCATGCAAAGAAGCGACAACGATCTTCGTGGATAACCAGAGCGCAATTCGGCTCGCGAAGAATCCTGAGTTCCACAAAAGGACGAAGCATATTGACGTGCGATACCATTTCGTACAGGAGAAAATTCGGTCAGGAGAACTGACTGCCGAGTATCGTCGAACTGAAGAGCAGAAGGCTGATATCCTGACGAAGGCGCTACCGAAAAATCGCTTCTGCACAGTGAGGGAAGAGATCGGAGTGAAGGGCTCTAGACTCTGCTCGAACGGCGGAAGTGTTCAGTAGAGTGGTTCTTCGCAAGTCCGCCTTCACGGGCTTTACCAAGGCGAGTCGCGAGCGAGCGGGGCTCGGCCAATGAGAGGCGGTCATCGGAGAAGAACATTCGAGAAGCGCGGCAACCTGCCGCATGAAGAAGCCTTGGCGTCGAGATAGCCGAGGCAAGCGCAACGAGCGGCAGTGTCCGCATGGCAACGCACAAGGGAGCAAAGCCGCGCTACGAACTTCGTTACAGTTTTTGTACCTAACCACGATATTACCAAAGTTTTTTCCTTGTTCTTTTAATAAATCAGTTATTCTTTAATCCCACGTGTTGCGCGTAAGGCGAGTTAATAAAAGCGTCATCTCTCGGTTCCCAGCATCCCGAATATTCCTTCTACGACTCTCACAAGGGAAACATTGAAGAATTATTTCCTCGACAATCAGCTCGGGGACTTAGTTTATTCAATAAATATTTTAACAAAATTAGCGGTCTCTGCCCCCCCCCCCCTGAAAAAGTCAAACTACTCTGTGAGAAAGTATATCCGCACCCATGAACATTTATGTACCTAGACTACCTGGGAGTAATTCAGGACAGAGCTAATATACCAATTTTGTTCCATAGAAAGAGATACTGTGCTGATAACAAAATGAGTATTGATGATTACCTACCGGAGACGCACCCGGAGCTATACACGTATAATATGACAATCTCGCACTTGGACGCCAAATATACGCACAGGTTAAATACCAAATTATACTGGTGTCTCGGCAATAATGCTAGATTTATTGACGAAATAAGGCGAAGAAGCAAGTGTAAGAGAAGTAAAAAAAAAGAAAAAGAAGATAGATAAAGAAGAGAAAAACGTACTGATAAATACGAAAAAGTTGTACCTGACGGAAATCACGATCGTGATACAAACAATGACATTGACCATAATTCCAAACAATTGATAGAGCAAATAGGTCAATATTGTTCTACCTTCCCGGCCCCTTGTACAGAACCCCCCCTCCAATAGTTTTTATGCAATATGGTCGATACAAAACCACCGATTAAGACGCAGTGTCAGTCGCCGAAAGATTTCGACGGGTTGCCGTTTCCAACGGTAGCGCAGAACTTGCAGCATTTGGCTACGAGCGACTGCGCACTACCGCTAGATGTCACGGCGCGCCTGCTACGACGCCCCGGTACAACGAGGCAGACCGAAGGCCGAGGCCTCGTGGCAGGGCCAGTCATTCCCCGCCCCATCCGAAAATCTAATACTAATGCCCGATTATGTACATGTAACATACACTAGTGTGCATGTTACATGTATGCTGCAAGAATTTATTTCTCGCTACAATATATAGCCGAGCGTGCCAAACATTCAAGTTTGATTTTGCTGCAACCACAGCAATAAATAGCAGAATTATGATAATTCTGAGTATGCAATGACAACCGGCGTTGGCATCTCGCTCTTTAGCCGAACGGTTTTGATTAATTACCATATTTGTTAATTATAAATTCTTACGAATTAAAATTATGTCCGTCTATTTAAGCAGATGGAGATAAACAACGACGAACGTCGTTGGCATCTCACTCTTCAACAGAGCGGTTATTAGTAATTAACATATTTGTTAATAACATTTATAAACAATTAAAATTCTCTCTGTCCACTTTAGCGGACAGACTTACAGCGACAGACGTCGCTGACATCTCGCTCTTTAGCAGAGCGAGTTTAATAATTAACATATTTGTTAATTCATTATTTTTAGAAATTAAAAATATCTCTGTCCATTGTGCGGACAGACTCAGAGCGACGGGCGTCGCTGGCACCTCGCTCTTTAACAGAGCGAGTTTAGTAATTAACATATTTTGCAATTAAGTTTGTAATAATTGCCAAATATATTCTGAAAATACCATATTTGTAAAAATTAGTTTATGGCATGTTGCCATATCATTCGGGTCCCGTGAACAACCTGGGTCTCGTGCCGCGCGCACGATATGCAGCTAGTCGTGTTCCCCCTCTGCCGCTCTCCGCAGAGACTGGCAAAAAGCAGTAAACACAAGCAGTCCCGAGAGCCGATGACACTGCTTCGGCTATGCATATATATATGCATCTAGGTAATATACATCCAGTCATTTGTAAAGAAATATGTATTATACAAAAATGTATTTCTTGCAATCATATTATATGATAATCAGTTCTTAAAAACTAATACTCTCTCCGTTCGTTTTAGCGAACGGAGAGAGGCGTCGCTGTGACCTCGCTCTTTGTTACTTTAATATCTTACTTTTACTATAAAGTAAAAGTAACATATTTATCAATTAACATTTCTTATCAACTAAAATTCTCCCCGTCCATTGTAGTGGACAGAGGAGGACAGCTACAGACGTCGATGGATCTTGCTCTTTGGCAGGGCAGTTTTATTAACTGACAATAGTTTTTAGAAACTGTAATTCTCTTCATCCGTTTTAGCGGACGAAAGAGAACAGCGACATACGTCGCTGGGATCTCGCTCTTTTCGAGCGAGTTTATACTCGCTCCAAAATCTCGCAAATATACTCTGAAAATAAAATATTATTGAAAAATAGTTTATGAGAAGCTACTATATCCTTCGGGTCGCGTAGAGGACCGAGAGCTCGTGTCACGCGCACGATATGCTCGGATTCTCCCTCAAGTGCGTGCTCGGGCCGTCGTAAAGTCTTGAAGCGCTCGGGATTTTACCTAACATGAGTGTCGCCATGGATAAAAATTATTATAAAATGAATTTATTCCAATATATAGAATTGCTATTTATCAATAATAATTATGTTGGCGGTAACTTGGCGAATAAATTCTTCATTGAATTCAGTCGATTTTTCAATTATAGAAAATATGCAAAACTTTTTTTTTACTACGTTGTTACAATTTTCGATGAGGGATTTTACAATTGCTGTTTAAAAAATTGTAGATAGAATAAAATATTTTCGCTAATTTTGTATTCGAGTGATTACAATTTTATTCGACGACATATTGTTCACATAATTATGACTGCTAAATATCAATGATACGATAGAAATATATTCGTCTTACAATAATGTTTGTCCACGCCGGCAATTGGACAAAATTTGGGAGTGCCGACGTCTCGGAAGACTCAGAGAAGGCGCGTCTAACATGTAAAGAAAGAATAAGAAAATACCAGTAGTTTCCTGACAGACCCCAATGCTTCGGTTATATTTTCGGTCAAAATTATATATATATATTGTGACGAGGCGTTACACTCTTCGCAATCGCGTTAAAGCGAAATATTCGGAGGAATATTAGAGTGAGATGGAGTAGGCAGAGTCGCGTCGTCTCGCACCCGTGCTGAAGCGAAGTCGTGCTCTAGAGCGTACACTGCTGGAGAAAATTCGTTAGTTACAGAGACACGAGGTCGCGAGAGGTAAACATTGCCGGCCGTAAGCGAGAGAGAGATGGATGGCCGTGCCGGCGATGGAGAAACGATCGTCACTAGGATCCCCTCCACCCCCCGATAGGGCCAAGACGAAGCTGGCCAGCGTGAGCGACGAGTTGAGGGGAGAGTACTAATTCGACCACGGTAGCGATGAGACTAATTAGACAGTGAGAACTCGACCACGAGCCGAAACGGAAGAATTAGTAGCGAGACTAGATTAACTGAAGAGTAAGAGTAAGAGTGAAAGAGTGAGTGAGAGAGCGGGCAGCCGAGCGGAGTGTGCGTGAGAGAGACGAGCGAGAGAGGAACGCCGAGGAACGCTGTGCGACGAGGACGAAGGATCTCGGCGGTAGAAAAGGTAGGCGCACGCTGGTGCAATATTTTCTTCGCCAAACATATTTCGTGTTTTGAGAAAAAATAGATAATTTAGAAATTGCTCCGAAGTACGAAGATAATGAGGTTCACAACAAAACTTCAAGATGGTAAAAAGTTGTATTACTTCTTGAGTTTACGAGAATTTTTTCAGATTTTTTTCTTTGTCTGCAAACGCATTCCCATAACAATTAATGTATATTTTAAAAATAATTAAATTATAGTCAAATATCAAAATTAAATTTAGTTGCTCCAGACAATTATTACTTACCCTAGTTTCCCAACTCCATCCAAACGGGTCTCGCTTGTACCTCGAGTGCGAAAAAGCACAGTGCAGCGCCGCTTCTGTTCTCCAGTCGTCTTTTTCTTGCTCGCTCACACTCTCCATAGCCTTCCTGCTCCGTCTACCAGAACACCGACAACTGTGCTTTTCGAGGGCTAGGCACCGAGAATGTAGACGGTACTCGAACCGCTTTCTTTTCTCCCATCATTTTATTTTCAATTTGGCCCGTCCACTGAATTCATTTTTCATTGTCATGAAATAATGCTCATTCACCGTAATTCTGCTTACTGTTTTTGTCTCCTCAATTATACTTTGCAAAAAAATTAAGCGATAATTGTGTATACCTCATAAATTAATACTTTGTAAGAGCCCGTGCAACTTTCATTGCATGTGTCGTACGGGCATTATTTTAAATCTCCATACGAGAAATACAAACACAGATATAGGCTGTTCAAACTTATTTATTTTATTAGGTATAAAAAACTATCTCTTAATTTTCTTGTAAGATCCGCATACATCACAGAGAGATGTAAGAAAGATCTCAGAAATGTTTCAACTGAAAAGTGAAACATTTCTGAAATATTGCAAAATATTTCTGCAAGATCTCTGAAAAGTCTCTGAAAGGTCAAAATATCCGCGATGTTTCCACATGATTCCTTCCAGAAATGTGTCTGAAAGGTCTGAAATGTGTCTGCAACCTTTATGAAATATATGCAAAATGGTTTCATAAAGGTTACAGACTTATTTCAGACCTTTCCGATACATTTCTGGAAGGATTCATGTGGAAGAATCGCGGACATTTTGACCTTTCAGAGACTTTTCAGAGATCTTGCAGAAATATTCCGCAATACTTCAGAAATGTTCCACTGTTTTAGTTGAAACATTTCTGAGATCTTTCTGACATATCTCTATGCTGTAATCGCATTACAGTTTTTTTACTAACCATCTTGTATTCCTAACTACAAAAATTAAATAGTGTAAGCATGAAGACAATAATATTCATTGAGTGAACATACAATTGAATATCATAAAACGAACATAAAATAAAAGAGTATTCAAAAACTGTTACTTAGAGTTGAGATCAAGAGTTATATTATATTAACTAAACGTTCATTTAATATAACTTATAACATTTTTTAAAAAAGAATTCAGGAACTCTTACTTCAAGTAATTCAAAGAAAAAAAAACTAAGTAAACTAAAAAGTTATTCTGGCAATAGTTATTTCGTTGTCGGTCGCTGCAATCGTTTCCTGGAAATATATATATAAATAACGAATAATAGTATATATGTATACTTTCATAGAAATTCATAGCAATTCTTTTCTATCACTTACTACTATTTACTTACATGTCTCTGTAGTGTCGCAATTTTCCTTGTAAAAACCACTTTGACATCACTTGTACTATTTGCTTGTCATCAGCTTGAAATTTTGTGCAGATACATTCTGAATATAAAGAAACTTATTTTAATGTTGAGATGTCTATAATTATGATCTTTGAAAATACTATTTTGTTTTAGTTTTCTTGACTGTTTAAAAATAATGTTTAACCCTTTAAACGTTTATTTTATTTATTAATGTTCATTGGACATGTCGGTCCAATTAAATAAATTACTCATGTAATAAAATACATCTCGGCTGTATTGTAAGCCCTCGAACCATTACATAGATGAGTGATTTATTTAAATCGATCGATATTATTAATCAAATTCTTGTAAGAATTAAAGATTATAATTAGAAATATTTACGTATAAAATATAGAACGAAATAATTACTTCAACCACATTAAAGAGGATATGCTAAACACATTAATATTGTCATATTACGTTTTAAGCATTTAGCGAATAGTAGATTTTTAAATGCATCTTTTTTGGAATCTTTTACGTTCCAGCAATACTACGTCGAAAGATGATTGCTAATACATTTTTTTAGAATCGTAACAGTCATGCCGTGGTAACTTCTTCCACCCATCTGTTTCATACAAATAACCTGAAACATAAAAGTTCAAAATGATATTTACATTGTTTATTATATTAAATTACTAAGAAAGTAATACACGATTTTCGGAATGAGGTGGAGGAAAAAATGGAAGAAGTGTACTTTAACGAATATTTCTGTTTACAGCAAATTCGAAGAGAATTGAAGCAATCACATCAGATATCTAGAGCCTCTATTGATTTATAAACTTACCATGTTTTTAAAGAAATTGTCATCTTGAAGATCTGATTCCAGTTTTGCCATGTCATCCACCGTTTGTAATGGCAAAGAAACAAGTTGTTCGACGTTCAAATAATCATTTTTTTCGGTCATGCCCTTGTCCACCTTTTCTTCAAAAATCTGCAACCTCCCATCAATTCGGTCCAACTGTGAATCAAGTTTATTGAACCGACGAAATATTTCTTTCTGAAATTATAAAATATTAATTATATTAATACAAAAACTAAATTCAACCAACATCATCAAAAATAGAAATGTTTTCGCGTTAATGATCGTATTTTTTCATACCCGTATTCATTGCCATTGTTGAGTTCTGTGCCCGCACAGATTTTTTTTGATGGACATCAGAAAAACTGTTTTATTCTTAAATGAAGATGAGAACGAAGCATACCCACATAATTAACATTTTCTTTATACATCAGTGTTATTTCATTGCATTTCTGCTTAGATACTACTTTTGTACATGGTTTCTTCTGGTAGGAATGAGTCGATGATGCTGAGGGCTGTGAAGATAGCGTTGATAAAATTGTTATTTTTGGCGGACGAGACAGTGTCGAAGACAATTCTTCATTGTCCGATGTGTCTGATAAGTTCACGTTTTTTTTGCCCAGTTTCGACGATTTCGTTTTTGTTTTTCCGCATCAGAAGAGTCTAAGTCAAACATCTCTTCTGTCAACTTTACTTTTTTCATACCACTTTCATAGGAATCTGAAGTATGAAAGTAACAATATCAAGTAATAATAATAAATTACTCACTGCTATTCACACAATGTATATATTAATGTAAAAATATGAATTATTAAAATTCATGAGTTTATATATTAAATAACATTTAACTGTAAAGTCAATACAAGTGTATGCACACGTTATTAGAATAATTTAACATTAACATAATCATGCTTGTAATTTAATGGTTAAAATTATATTTTCATATAATATATTGAAATTAATTTATATAATTTCTTTTACTTTAGTAATTTATGT
This sequence comes from Netelia virgata, assembly GCA_951802705.1. NCBI lineage: Eukaryota > Metazoa > Arthropoda > Insecta > Hymenoptera > Ichneumonidae > Netelia > Netelia virgata. The sequence goes on from OX637866.1 coordinate 15,434,688, forward strand.
ATATAATAATTTGTAAAATCTACTGCACATTTACTCAGATATCGCATAGAAATTGAATAGAAATTCTTGACACTGGGATAACGTATAATATTTGAAATAGTTGTTCAATGAAAATAAATAAAATAAACTTTACTCACTTGCTGTTGTAAGAATACAAAGTATGTTGCAGATGATCCAGTTTTTATGGTTAATTTCCTCGCAGTTAGCCATGGATTTTTTGATTAATCTATCGTCATTGTAGGGTGGCCAATAACACTTATTGTCATTAATTAGCCATGAGCTCGGCACTAAATTGAGTCCATCCTCGAATTGCACAACAGAAAATTGTGCCATTTTCCTGAAATATGAACAAATGCTTCGAACTTTTCCAGGTTTCCGGGTTATCCGAAAATTGCTTAATTTCCGACGTTTCACAAAACAATATCCTTTTTGCAGCGGCCTGTAAGCAAGTCTAAACACGGCGATAACTTGGAAGTCTGGAAAAGTAAACCGGCAATCGGTACAAATTAAAAATTTTTAAGAACACGGAGAATGCAAAAGAAACACGTATTCCGTATTCTATACGATACCTTGATATCTTTAACTTATTCAAATTCAATCTAATATAATCTAACGTAATATAATCGTCATATTAAAAAAATCATGTAAAATTATATCATATATGTGACTAAAATATAGATATACTCGTACATATACGTCCGCTAATAACTATGTAAGATTGGGAAAACAACGAATTTATTGCGTTCATATAGTATTTTCCATATTTTGCTACATACTTCATCATATGGCTAAAGGCATATATTCATATCTTCACGCACAACTTGCACATCCAATTGTTGTGATGGACAGGGATATATGGGATCTACGTACAAATTTTCGACTACTTTCAGTTTTGTACCAATTATACATTTTCTACGGTCACGTCGTTCAACAAAATTTAAAACTACTACTACAGTTCCGTTTTTCAATAAAAGACAATTATTACTTGAGCTTTTTGAATTGATCATGTAAGTTTTACTGCGTAATACTTTGTACTGAGAACGAACGTTATAACGGCTTATAGGTCTATCCGAATGAAGTTTTTCAAACGTAATTTCTTGGAAACTTTCCCGTTTTTTAATGGAAAAGTTAGAATTATTGATTCCACCGTACCGTCTGGATAATTGCTGAAGGGGTTTTTCATGTTTTCTAAACATCTTTTTTATATTCGACATATAATTTTCGAATCTAAAAGCGCTGAATATGTCGAGAGATCCGAATTTCTACACATCTGAACAAATATGTAATAAGTTATGTATATTATCGGGCATAAATATAGCCCCATAAATGATTTTAAAACATTTCAGAAAGTATTCGACTAACTTTTGAGCGCATGTAATATTGTTTTGATTTTTTGAAAGAGAGGGACTGGCTAGAATCGTTACAATAATATGTAAAGTAATGAACTTTATATAAATATCCTCTCTTAATATATCTTTTAAAACTACTGGACCTGTGTAAAGAAGGAACTGTCGTAATTCCGTTGCCTTCCACATTTTTACTTCTTTCAGTGAACGTGGGCGTCGAACAAAATCATTTGGCACAGTGTTTTGCAAATTTAATAAGGCCCCTGAAATTTGATTAAGTAACTGTTGAGACAATTTACGGCATGAGGACCTTGAATCCACAGTAAAATTAATTTTTTTACAACTCCCAAACATATGACATGCATGTAATCGAGTACTACGTTAGATACTAATCCGAAATTAGGAACCTCACGTAAAATTGTCTCTCCAGTTTGATAATCAAGATACTTATTGTTAGCAAAATCTTCACCAGTACGCAAAGAATCAACGATTTTCGTTGCCGTAAAACATAACCGGCCATTAATATGCTCACCTTTAGCAGTGCATCGCGTACAGCTATAAAAACCAGTATGATTTTTTACGCATAAAGCAACAGCTTTGGCTGGAGCATCACAAATTAATCCATGTAAATTTCTTTTCACTTTTATCTCATTATACTGCAGGCCATTATTTATTAATGAAATTAATTCATCCACTAATTGACGTAAAAAATCATTATTACTATGGGATTTAGATTGCCCGAGATATGCACCCACAATAAAGACAGACTTAAGAATAGTCTCATAAAATGGGCCACAAAGCAGATTTGTTGGGTTTGAAAATCGGTAAACCATCTATATTTATAAAAATATCAGGCACTTGACCAATTACTGTCATATATTCGTCTGACATACTGTTTAATGCAACGTTTAAACCAAAATGACAGTATTGCCCGAGTCCCATTTCGACAATTACTGTACGGCTCGGTGTTTTTAATAATGTTCGCGGATCCCGAGGAATTGCATGGCCGGTGTACTTTCGTAAAATAGTTAAAAGTGCCAAAAGTGCAACGTAGAAAATATTAAACTTAATAGCCCAAGAAGCAATATCCTGTATAAATTGATCATCATCATCATTTCCTATTTCGTTGACAGTTTCATCATTGTCTATGTTATCCCTTGGCACAATAAAAACGTTACTCGCATCATCGCTTTCACTGTCACTTTCTATCGTTTCTTTCTCAAATTCGAAATCATTCAGTGCATCACGTTCGATTACATTAACATGTAAACGTTCTTCATACTGTTCCGATTGAAAATTTGCATTCCCTTGCGGTTCAATTGAACAATTTAATATATCAAACGCAGTCTTATTAACAATAATTCTGCGAATGTGCCTTTCAGAAAGCATGGAATAGTTTTTACGTTTTCTATTCATTTGACCGAAATGGCTAATAAAAGAAAGGTTAACACGTTGACATACATCAATCTACAAATACTTCGATCACTTAGTTTTTAACTTTTCAACATTTACTGCAATTAAAAATCAGGAAAAACTGATAGGCGCAGTAAAAAATAGAAAGTACAACGTTGGCAGCTTCACCTGAAACACCGTGTTGATACTGTTTGGAGTTCCTCAAGACACACCGATGAAAAAGCAAAATCAAGAGAGGTATACCATTAAGCAGTGAACCCACGTACAAAAAGAAAATAACCTGGAACAATAACAGCCGGATGGCACCGATGGTGACGAGGATTGTTCTTCCCCGCTCTGCCCGCTCACGTAAAAGCGCGGGATGTAATATGATTGGTCAGAATCAACAGAGCGTATGAAGATGGGATAAATACTGATTGGTTATTTCTATTAAAATGCATGATACATATGTTTTATGTTTGTCTGTATATGTATGATTTAAACATTAATAAAATAACTTATGATTTAAGCATTAACAAAGTACTTACCGGGGAGTGTTTTTGATGGGTTTGCCACGATGATATGATACAAATTTGTTTAGATGTGTAAAACAAACATTCACGCGCACATCATGCACTGTAATTTTTTTCATCCGCTCGTATTTATTTGTTTTCAAGTTATTTACTACCACAACTGAAAACTTTTCTTTTCTGACGAAATAACATGTTTTCTCACGAAATCGTGTAAAAAATATTTCACACGAAGCTTTATATTTATAATACTATATATAATACTATATATAAAACTATATATTTATAATAGATATTATTACGTCCTAGCCGGTAATGTCGAAGTCGACAGTGCGTTCGGCCGGTACCTCCAACTCTTAACAAGTCGATAACGTACCAACATAGTTTTCTTACACCATTTATCATCACTCGTCGATCACCAACTCTTAGTTAACTAATAATATCATTCGTTCTTGGAAACCAAATAAGACCAAGCTCTCATTACATATACACACCGCAGAATTCTAAACTGTAATCTAATATAAGCGCTCTATCAACTTATAAACACCTCGTACAGTAAACTTCTTAAAAATTCCTTTTCACTTTTATTTCTTTTCAACGAACCTCTTGTGCGACTCCGTCGCTCGAACACTTCGATATAAACATAAACTCTGTAAGCATTTCGAGAATTATAATTCGAAACTCCTTTTTTCTTTCCCACGAGGCGACGTTCTCACGTCACCTCCGTGCGCTCGAGATAATCCCCTCCGCGAGAAAAACAAACGCCCATACGAAAAATCCAACCAATCAAAATCAGCCGTCTTTATTTGTAATCTGCCTCGCAGAGGCAGAACGGTCCACGCTCTGTAAAACTTAGGAGAGATTATTATACGCTCTCATCGAGTGCAGACCTCATTGTGAAAATCTCCGTAAAAATACAAAAATCTCGATATAAAAATCTCGAACGCTGTAAAAACTCTAAGTCTGTAAAAACACTTACGAACTGTAAAACCCGATTGAATCATCGAACACTGAATAAAGTCATATTATTGGTTATTGTTACAATTACACCAGAGAAATAATTATTTCTCTCGCGAGTAGAGAACCGACGTACTCCTTATCAACATTTAATCAATCCCATTAAATATTTAGTTGTGTCCCGAAAGCGCGAGCGATCTATTCAAAACTCACTACCGCGGAAAGCACTATCTCTTTGAAAGTTCGCGCCATAACTCCTATCGCGCCGCGTCTGCGGTCTAAAATTCTCGTCGGGACGTAACAATATGATGAGATATTTCAGAAATAATGTCACATGAAACATTCTTGAAAATATTTCACGTGCAAGTTTTTAGAAATATTGGAAATTAAAGTTGTCAAATTTATTGCATATGCAAGGTTTCAGAGATAATCTCAATCGAAATGTGTTCTACAATATCTCAATTGAAAGCTTTCAGATATGCTTCCAGTGAAATATTTTTCCAAAATATATCGAATGAAAGTTTTCAGAAATCTTTCTGTTGAAACATTTGAGATAACTTATTTCATGGCTATTTCAGAAATATTGCGCAAGGAATGTGAAAGGTTGAAATAGTTTTGAAAGTGTTCTAAAAGCTTTCTCAAACTTTCTGTGCTGTATGGGTATAGTTGACGAGCTCAAAAAAGTTGATAAAAGCAGAATGACGATGAATGAAAATCGGAAGGAATACAAAATAAATTGTGTACTTGAGTTTCTTGTTTGTAATACGAACTCCTTGTCACGTTTCACTCTTTTTTCACTCACCACACTCTCACTAGTATCCTCTATGCACCATCACTGATATCCATTCGTATATTTTTCCACGTATCAGACGCGATGAGCGACTAACCTCGAATTGCGTCACTTTCCTCTCACAAATCTCCTGTTTCAATAATCACACAACGCGGCTCAATAAATCAAAGAAAAAACGTTAAAACTCGCGACGAATTAAAAATAACCTACGTTGCGGCTACCTCAAAATACATTCGCGTGCCCGGCGAGCTGAGCGACTAACCTTGTCCGACGTCACTCGGCTCTCGAGCGCTGCGACTATATATATATATGTATATTGGGCGACAGTCGAGAGCATCCAATGTTTACATTTTCAAAGTCCCTTGTTCTCGACGAGTTACATCGCGGCGTGGATACGTCACAAGGAGTAGTAGCAAATCATCGAGAGCAAACCCCACAAATATATGATAAAATAAAATTATAATATTATTTAAGAAAACGTTACGGAACTACTATATGGAACAACTATAATATTACGCTAATGAAAAAATATTAACAAACATAAAAATGAAAAATCAGAAGATTTCAGAAAAATAAATCTTTTCGTACAAAATAAAATAAAATAATAATATTGCCCGTGTGAAAAAAATCGTAGAAAATAATCAAATAAGATTATTATTTGATTATTGATATATACCAAGGATCAACACGCAGTTTGTCTTCGGAACATTATTCTGCATTCCCGTGCTGGCAAAGTGGTAACAAAAATATAATTTGGTCATTCAATATTTTGCCGTTTTTTAAGCAAAAATTTATTAAATTCTTGACGTGAAAAAAAAATTGCAGAGATAGATTCTAACCACCATTCTCCACGGGGTACACGACGAGTATGCAACGCCTTAGCCCACTAAGCCACCGTCGTTCATTGGAATTAGAAGCAGTGGGAAATGTATGTAAGGCACTCGCTATCCGCTGTGGAGCGTTCGCTTCTTCTATGGTCGCTGACACCAAAACTCAGCGGCAACGAGAAAACGCAATCTTTCATTTGAGGAGCACCGAGCGACTGATCGGGTTGAAATTTGAAGGATACCTAGAGAATTATGGTACAAATACGCTAAGACTCGTTTTTTTATTTCGAGAAAATAAGTCATTTCGTTACTGAAAAAAAAACGATAGTTGTCATACTCGCACGATATCTCTTATCATGTTTAAGCCAACATTGCATGCACAATGGAAAAACGCACATTTTGGGCTTTGTTTCATATCATTTCATGAAAAAATGACTGAAAATTCTCGATTCCCGTTTTATGCATCGCGGGGCTGGCGTCGGTAACTCCCATAGCCCGCGCGGCGGACGGAGGAGACGCGAGAGTCGAACACAGAGACGCCTCACATACACGTTGGACTCTGCCCTGTACGACGTGCGTCGCATTAGAACTACGTACATCATATATATATATGCTGTCGCCGAAAGTATATGGCTCGCCCGATCGGGCTATAGGCAGCTTCTTAGGGCGAGACAGATAAAACATATTATGCCTGAATTTGTCTTTACACAACAATCGGTATAAATGGCATTGCTCTTATTGTTGGTCATGTCGTGCTGTATTGTGGTTTTAGTTACAGAATAATCGTGAAATACCATAGTTTCGTCGTAATTATGGTATTTTACGAGGGACGTATCCCAGTCGGCTTCGGAGGGGGCCGGACTCCGCAGTATAAGTAGTATACATATGTTACATCCCAGCATGGGTGACGCACATCTCCAGTCGATAAATTAGATTATTATCTTGCCTACCTCCGAAACGATGCAGCCTGCCGGTAAAATTCAAATACTATGTATATCTTTTATTCTTATTATCATCTTATTATTTCATTTATTAAGCTACATTTAAAAAACAACAATTATTCTTGCTTTGGTTCTGAAGCTATGATTTCCCAATACATTTCTAGATTATTTTCCAAACATTTAAAAGACCAAACTCAATCTATTTATGTACGCAATCACGCAATGTAATAAGACACGTTCCATATCTTCCCAAACATTCTCCCAAAGAACAAACATCCTTTTTTGTACACCCTTCCAAGAATAAACCCTTAACGAAGAGCGATAGTATTTACTCTTAAGCGTAGGGTATACTTTAAGTTACAAATATCCAACCCGATAACCTCTTTCTTATTCATATTTCATTTCAATCAACGCCTTGTGCGATATCACCGCTCGAAAACCTAGCTATAAACAAACTCTGTACATTCTACGAACTACAATTTTGAAACTGTATTTTCTTTCTCACGAATGCCGGCCACAAAACAATGATCTTACGTCACCCCCGTGTGACCAAAATAACCCCCTCCATAGAAAATCGAACAATCTCGCTAGGAATCAGACCAATCAAACCAACCCAACTTTTGTAACTCCTCCGGAACCGAGGTGAAATGATCACCCCTTTTAGAGAGGAAAATTAGAATATCTTCAACCTCGAATCGAATAGTATCTCAAGGAAGTAAAATCCCAGTCTCATTACAAAATTATTCTAAGTACAAAACTCTGAGTTGTAATTTCAAAAGTCAAATAAAGTATTAGTTTTTGTTAAGTGTAACTGCCTTGTTGGTGTTGCAAATAATATTTTTCCCAACAAACTCAGTCTCACGGATCAACATCGACGAAGTTTGGGAAAACAATCATCAAATTAAACGTCTTCGAAGAGGAATCAACCTCGACGATTAATCCTAAATCGTTGAGTTAGTATATTGAGCACAAGTAAGTCCCAGGCAACGAGCTCACGTGCAGCCGAATAGCGCAAACCAACTCGCGCAGGGCAACTCTGTCTCTGTCTTTGGGATGTAATACATATAGTGGGAATGGGATCTCGATATTCTGGCATAGGTGGCTATCTCTCCTTTGCCTTGGAGTTAATAAACTGTCTCCGCTATCTCTGCGCTGCCTTTTCCTTTGTCTCACAGTAACGAAACTGTCTCCGCTGTTGCTGCGCTGCCTCTTCTTTGCCATGTAGTTGATAAACTGTCTCCGCTGTGTCTGCGCTGCCTTTTCCGTTGCCTCGCAGTAAAGAAACTGTCTCCACTGTTGCTGCGCTGCCTTACGTTAAATTTACCAATCTACCAATTTACCAAAAACTAGAACATATAATTGGTAAATTTGACTTACAGAACAATTGACGTCAACGACATTGTCTTGTTAGATCGAGAATAATGCTGAAGTATTATAATTTTTTCTGTCTGAGCGACTCAATCGGGTTTAATATTTTGAGGGCACATATAGAATTATGGTAAAAAGATGCTGAGATTTTGTTTTCAATTTCGGAAAAAGTTTTTTCGTTATTGAAGAAAAATAATAAAATTGTCATAGTCGCACCATATTTCTTATCATGTTGAATCCAACATTTCATGCTCAATGAAAGCACGCATATTTTGGGCTTTATTTTGTATCATTTGATAAACAAATGACTCAATTATGGGGATTTATGTTTTTGTGGAAACCGGGCCGGCGTCTATATTTCGGGCGGCACGCGTAGCAGTCGACTTCAGAGGGGGCCGGACAACGCTGTCGAAGCGATTTCTGTATTTGGGCATGGAGGTGTGGCTATGTGGCCTATGGGTTGTGACTTTTCACCCATATGTCTCCTCCTTTAGCAGTTTCCGCACCCGTCTCGCGAGAACATTTCGTCAGCGCTCCATGCGGAATTTCGTCACACTATTTTCTCGTTGAGCCGATAACAATTTCGATGTTTCCTTTCAGTAACGCAAATCCGCAAATTCGCAGCCAATTTTGCATCAAATTAAATGAAATAAAGCTCAAAATGTCTGTGTGTTTTAATGCTGCAGTGACTGACTATCAGGAAATTTGTATAGAATCAGTCCAACTATAAAAAATTGTCTAATTTCTCCAGTGATAACTAAATCTGTAAACAAAAATTCAAAATTTTGGAAAAATACGCCGGTCATGTACTTTTTACCATAATTCTCTATGTATCGTCCAAATTTTAATGCGATTGCTTGCTCAGTGCCGAAGAGTTTACGGATCGCGTTTTCGAAGCGGTCTTCGCATGTGACACTGACTCTTAATATCAGTTTAGTTTTGAATTTGAACAATTAATTTCAAATTATTTTTCTAATTGAATTTAATTTGTCATTTAATCAAATGTAGTTTAAACAGAACTACAAGTCATAAGGGACAAAAAAGAAACATAATAATTATAAAACACTAACGCCCCGAACCTGGCACCAGAAGCATATATGAATATCCAAGTTAGATCGAATATACGACATACAACAAGTTACGCCTAAGGAAACACAAGATCGTTAAACAATAATGTAACGCAAAAACTGAATAAAACAAAATAAAAAAATAGACCGTGAGACTAGTCTTACGACAACATTTCGTGCGTACGGACGTGTTTTCGCCGCGACCACGATTTCACGTATCTCTCAGTTGTTATCGTTTCACGCTATAATAATACAGGTGAAAGTAATAGAATAAGTGGTGCGCTCAAAAGTTTGCTCCCCTTGAAGTGATTTAGTTAAGAAGCTTTAGAAAAGTGGAAAGGCCACACAAGGCAAATAACGAATATTGTGGAGCACCCGCTAACGATTCCACTGGCGTCATAATGCCCATGAAAAAGGAAAATGCAACCTAGCGAGGCCGAATTTATCGGCCGGGATACAAAGAAACAAGAGGCTTGACGAACAATCAGAGCTGAAAAAACTACAATTGGAATTCAAGAATAACAATGTTATTCTTGAATTCCAATTGTACAACAGCGGGGCCACCACAGCTCAGCTATATGATGCCACACAGGCTAATATCAATGAAAACATGGAATTAAAGGCAGCGTTTACTGCTGAGAGAGGCAGCGAATGTATGAATCCAAAGCACTCCCGCCGAGCTAATAACGCCTTAACACCCGTCCCAGCGATGAGGAACAGATTCGAGGCTCTTGCCGCGCAGAACGCTATAGGCACGTCGCAATGAACACAATCGGATAATAACAGCGCAGAGAGCGGAGACAGCAAGACGACCCCCCCCCCCCTCCGATATACACAACAGGCAAAAGCTTTATGGAAATATTAGATTACCTGATCAATAATGTCGAGCTAAAGAAGCGCTTCCATCTTCGGGAAACAACGCAAAAAGAAATAACAATTTACCCGATGACAAGCAAGAACATTAATTATAACGAAGCTAGAAGAAACAATGTGAACTATTACACCTTGACACCTAAGCATCTAAAACCAAAAATGCTCGTAATAAAAGGAGCGAAAGGTGGATTCTCTCATGAACAACTATTTGAATAACTCAAAGCGCTAAACCTACCAGGCACCACTGTGACAAAGGTTAAAAAGCTGGTCTTCAACAAGAGCACGCCCAATGACTTCCACCACCTACTCCAAATTTCCAATAATAGTAATGGAGCGGAGTTGCTTAAAACTAAAAGATAAGAAGGAGAAAGTACGTAAGTGCCACAATTGTCCAAGAATGAACCACCCCAGTGCGGATTGTAACCTGGAGCATCGCTATGTTAAATGTCCGTTTAACCACTGCCCGGGAGACTGTCAAGTATCGTCCAACGATAACAAAACTCATCTTGAATATGCAAATTATGTTTCGTTGGGTTATCCTGCGGCATGCCACGGCTGCCCCTTTATTAAAAAATTCCTTGCTATCAACAAAGACAATCTAAACGAGAAGCTGGCGGCTAAACAGAGAGTGATAACTCGTATCCAAAGGACGACCACACCAGGATTCACGCATGATTGGGCAAGCACCAAAATCAAACCAACAGCTAAATTAAAATATAGCGGGAAAGACACCAAATACAAACTACAGCCTAATGATAAACCTGTTCAACAAAATGAAAAAGGAGTTGGAGGAGTCACGGAGAGCAATAATTAGTGCTAATGAAGCTAAAATAAACAGATTATACGAATTCCTCAGGACGTCGCCTGAGGAAATACAGCTAAACAAACTTCACTATGAATAATTGTACCAGACGGGATGGAACTTCAATAATCAAGATGGGAGCAATCAATACCAACTCTCTCATCAAGGGATAGCGTAGATTAAACCTTCTTAAATTTTTGACCGACGACAACTTAGACATCCTATTAATAAGCGAGACTAATTGTAAGTTGAACAGACGGCATAAGATTGCGTTTCAAAACTGCAATATCATAAGGACGGATCGACCAAACTCTAAGCAAGGCGGTGGAACAGCGATAGTAATAAAGGACAGCCTTAATTACATAACTATATCCTCATGATATGACACCCAAAGCGACATAATAGAATTCACAGACTTAGAGCTACGCTTAACTGACAGCACCAAAATAGTTATAGCTAATATTTATACTAAACAAAATTCGATGATCCAATTCATACAAGAACTAAATAAGTTATACGAAACACTTAAATGCGATAATTCAAATACCAAGTATATACTGGCTAAAGACTTGCACCCTAGAAGAACGGCTTGGGATGACAGAGTAAATAACCAGTTACAAATTGGGAGATTATAGCCAAGTTCGATTATCGGTTCAAAGTATACCCACCAAGCGTCGCAAAATTTACTAGAGCCGACTTATGCTTAGACATAATAATAGCCGAAAATAGTGTGAATATCACAAAACTCGTAATTGTCAAAGTTGACACGTTGTTATCCGACAGCGATCGTAGAGCCCTATACTGGGAAATTGACACCTCCTAAATATTGCAGCGCAAAGCGTCATTCCCAACAGTGCAGTACCTAATTTTTGCTACAACCAGACTAATTAGCCCGACTTCGAAAACACAATTAAAAGAAATGCCCCGCCCTCGACACCGGTTATCTCTCAGCAAATCAAATTGCCGCAGAAACTGCCAAAATTACAAAAGCGATTGTGCAAGCAATTCACGAAACAGTGCCCACCGCTAAAAAATCGGATAATATTTTAAAATATACGAATTCTAAGATATTAAATCGGCCTAACCAAAAAAAAAACATTATGTGGTTTTATGAAATCACGATGCAAGTGAAATTTTTGTTCGGATCGTAGGCATTTAACTGAACATATTCGGAAAATTATTCGATTTAGTGTATCAAAATCACGTTTTTAATCGTAACTTAATAATTGGAAAATGGGAATGATAATGGAAAATCAATAGTCGACAAGATATCCAACTATAAATTTTGATTTCAATCTACGTATTAGAGTACGGAATACATAATAAATACAATCATTCAGATGATAGACGCATGTTAAATACTGAGCACCATATTTATTTAAATCATTGAATCATTTTGAACTTCAATTATTCTATCAATAACTTCATCTTCACCTTGAGTCTCTCAGTCTATACATGCAACTAATATTTTATGGTAACGAAAATAAGTAGACAATGACTTACATTCTATTTTTTCTAGTATCAATGTATCTAGTACAAACCGCATCGATCGTAGTACCATATCTCGTGGTTGATATATTTCATATATATTATCATTTTTCATTTCGAGATTAAGGGGTCACGTACAGTTAGGACTTCGAAAAAAGGGGTTTTTTGCGAATTTTTTTTGGGGACACATTTAAATAATTAATCGTAAATCTTTTTCCATACAAAAGACATATATTTTAAGTAAATAATACAATTTTTTCATTGCAAAATATGCAGAAATTTGTCCATAACCGCACGTAACGTAGGGGTCCCAAAAAAAAGGTCCTCCGCGGTGATCAGTGCAGCTCGTCACCGGATCGTCCGAAATCAAAATAAAAGTAGGGATCATTAGTTAATGACATAATGCTCCGGTTGATCGAAGGATTTGAAAATTTTATGATTTTTCACAAAATGGTGGATGTTGGAAGTCAAAGTTGTGTTTTCGACCCAAATTTTGCTCACATTTTCAGCTATAAAAAAAAAAATAATCGCATAGAAAAATCCTTCGTTCAGCCGGAGGACAATTATGTCTAGAAAAAGTGAGCAAAATTTCAAGTCGATCGGTAAAGCCGTTTCTGAGGTACAGTGATCACCGTGTTCGAAAACATAGTTTCGAGAAAAACGCATTCAAAGTTTTCAGTACGATTTACATGCAGAAGAAAAATTTTCGTTCAAAGTTATATATCTCCATACCCAACAGTCGGATTCGTCTAAAATTTTCACAGAATACTTTTCAAATGTGCTACTTTTAGAAAATGTAAAAAAAAATCGATTTTTTGAAAATTCTAACTGTACGTGACCCCTTAAATACTTTTCTCAAGTATTCAGTAAGCGGAGCAGATTCCTCTTTCTTAAAATCTGTATTGAAATCACCAGATAAAATAACAGGCATTCGCGAATATATTTCCCGAGAACGGAAAATTTGTACCGAAGACGTTGTAAATTTAGCTATATGAAAACCTAGAAAATCGATGATATCACCTATTTTTTATTTACTTTAATATAAATTGACGCGATTACAAGTTTTCTGTTGTCATTAAGTTAACAAATAGCTGCACAAAAATCTCTCACAGCAGATTGGGAAGTAGTTCATTGACTAATACTCATGTTATTTATGAATGCTTGCATTTCCGATTAAACTCTCAATGAATTGTCATTGTTTTGTAATATAGCTACTCCACGATATCGAGAATTAATATGTTTCTGTCGACTCACACAATGGAAATTGGGAATATTTATCTGCTCAGTATTTTTTAAATTAGTTTCGGCTAAAACAAGGGTATTGATTGATTTTGTCAGTATTGTAGAAACATCTTCCGAATGAGCTCGTAAACTTTGTACATTGAACGTTATCATCGAGAAATCCCGGGGGCTCGTAATAAAATTCGATATTTCATCGGCAATAGTAATCTGTGGATTCAACGAAATTCGCTCCAATTCTATTCTTAAATCCCGAATTTGTTTAGTAACTTGACGACCAGTGTGATAAAATTTTGTTTTTACCATCTTCCGATACGATGTAAAGGCCGTTTAAACTAGTGACGCGACTAAGAGCTACGTAAACTAACTCTTGAGCCTGACCTTTTTCATAATGGTAAACGACTTCATCCTATGTTCTTCCTTGCGCTTTATCAATCGTTGATGCATTGAAAGCTGATAATGGGAAACGTGTTCGTTTTAGTACTGTATTTCGGTTATGAATGCTGATCGGTGACGAAGTTGTTATTAACTTAATTGGCACGGAGTATCAATATTCAATTCTTCGATGCGATGAGCAAATTTTTGTCGGATTTTTTCCCCACATGCTTGTCCGGAAATAGTAACGATACTCTAATTAATTTAGTATTGTCAAATTCAAGATGCATCAATTTTCCTGCAGTACCGTTAGCGATTCCGTCCGAAACGTCAATATTTTTTGTTATGACAAACAGTAAATTATTAACAAAAATTATTTTATGTGGCAGCCCACCGGCATCAACGGGTGTTTTTTTGCAAACGCATCTAAATATTTTCGAGCAAGTACGGAATCATTACAATTCATGATTATGTCCTCAGCGATTGACTCGTATTTTATATAATAACTCAAAGAATCGAATTGTTGTAATTCTCAACTTTCTTAACTTGAAAAAATAATCTAATCCCTGACGGACACATTTGTTTGGCTGCATCTGCAGTGAACATTCTTGATTATACAATATTTATTTCGTCTAAACTTAACTCTGTACTCGTATGACTATCGCTCGTGCCTTGATTAGAACTGGCGCCCGATTTTAGCCGCTTGTATTTTTGACGATACCTGCGGCATCTTTCCGCATTCAGTTGCTTTTGATGCAGAATTTTTTCTGCAGCAGTATTTTGGGATACAGGTTCGCCACTTTGAGCGATATAGGTATTATATCCAGGACTCGACGCTGGACCCCTACTAGTACTCGGCATAGCATCTGTTATCAGTCTACTAATTTTTTCCGGCGGCTCAGAGTTTAGATCGGCTTGTGAAGATAACTGGAGGCCTAAATAAAATTAAATATATTGAATGGACCGGATATAAATTAAAATACTTCATCAAATATTGATATGAAATGAGTTAAAATAAATTCAAGCACTAAAAATTTAAATTACAGTCGAAACCGAACATAACGGCATCGTTTATAATTACGGATCGGTTATTACGACCAAATGGCAAGGTCCCGGCCGAATTCCTATATAGCGATTCCGTCCGAATTCCTATATAAACAAATAAGTAAACATACCGCCTATGACAACATCGGATACACCGACATATCGCTTAAAACGACGAATTTGATCGATATTCATCGGCTATAACGGCCAACCGTTTTACTTGTTCGAGCAAAACACAACATTACGAACAATTTTTAAACTTATTGTAATTTATAACGGAATATTTTGGCTTATTATCAGTTACGCTTTACCCCCACCCCATCCGAACCTCTTGCGTACTCTTTGCCATTTGACCTTGCATGATTCACGACCTATTTAGTGCGATAGTTGACAGCGCAAATGAAAGGTTGATTTGATAAGTTCTGGTTTTAATCGAGTGCACTAGCTGAAAGTAAAAGTAAAAGTAATAATCGTAATAGAACAAGAGCAGTTTCAATCAACAACACTATTCGTGCCTACAAAAAATCAGTACTGATTATAATTAAGCAATTTTAACGAGATTGAAACGTAAAATGCTATACACATTTGAGACTCGGTAAAGAAATAGACCAAAATGACCGATTACTTTACAAACTAAATGTAGTATATAAGCTGTACCGTAGGTACTGCAAGTTTTTTAACATTAAACTTTTTATTTCATTATTCGACATTTAATTTGAAAATAGTTCATACCACATACATATTTACAAATTCTAAACATACATCTGATAATTAATGACTGCTTGTGTATATTGCTTATAACAACTGTCGGATATAACGACCGAAGTTATATGGTCCCTTCAATGTCGTTATATCCGGGTTTGAATGTAATACATAAAGAACAACATGCACCAGCAGAAAGTTATAATGGTTCTAATAAATTCATTATAAAAATTAAATTAACTCACCAAGAGCCTTTTTCCATTCCCTACAAGCACGAACTCTCTCGGCATTCTGTCTCGTACCGCGGAAAATTAATTGATCGTCGGATATTGTCGCACTATTCTTGAGTTTTCCCTCGTTGACGGGTTTTTTGACCACTACCTCTATCGTTGTCCATCACGATCAAGTGAACAACAACATTTACATCAATACACTGATCAAAACACACAAATACCGCAGAGCAGTAGCACGAATGAGTGAAAATATAAATGCTACACGGTTAACTGTTGCGAACCAAGGGCGCCGCCATATTAGCCTTGGCTGCTCGACCGAGCACCTTTCCCTTTACCCCTACACTGCGGCAGGTTGTAATGCGACATGCGATAGATGGACGAACGAAATTGAGGCGATGAAAAAAAAGTTTCACTTTAAAAAGAGAGCTAATTAAAATCCTAGATTGGAAAAAAGAAATAACCTTGCGTCACCAAACAGGAAGTTGATATTACATATAACTATAAAAGTTCTTAAATCAATAATTGACAAAGAAATTTCAAAAGCGGCTACTAACTGTTGGAAGAACTAAATGAACAGGATAAATTATAAATGTGCTGACAAATTTTTCCCCAAAATAAATAAAATACTCAGATCGCGTTAGCCGATAAAAATTGCCAACCTGCATGTCGACTGTGATGATCAAATCACAATTTATAAAGCAAAAGTTGTCGTTAATAACTCGAACAATACAAATAATAAGCTATTAATCTTACCGAACGGGACTTCGAGGACGTGAATGTTTACGTCACCCAACTATTGACGGGACACGGCTACTTCAGACGGTACCTTTACAAAATGGACAAAGTGCAGACGCCAGGCTGCACCTACTGCGGACACGAACGGGACGACGCGGAGCATACGCTTTTTGAATGCATCCACCGGACAGAAGAACGACAGAGACTGGAGGCAACCTCGGGAATCGACATCACCCCCGATAACATCGTGGGGGTGATGCTCCAGGGAAAGGAGCAGTGGCAGCAGGTTGCCACATACACAAAGACGATACTTGGACGAAAAAACGCAGACGGATGCCTAACATGACGGACCCGACGCGACAAACAAATGAAAGACGGAAATAAATAGCGCACAGAACGACGAGACGGACGCGGACCCCCGGCTAGACGCAAAATCTTCGTTATAGTACCTCGACGGGGGGGAGGCATAGGAGGTGGCGGCTTACCGGGCAGTCTGGCAGGGGGGGGGGGCGCGGGAGTGGGCTGTCCGGCCAGGAGGCCAGCATCACGGCCAGCCCGCATGACTGGTGGTATCCATAAATGGATTCCGCACCTCCTCGGATAAAAAAAAGCTATTAATCATGGACGACACGGCAAAATTGTATGCGCTTGGCGCATTCTTTGAAAAAGTTAACTCCCCTCGAAATACGCAACTAAGAGAACTTACTGACAAAATTGTATAAGAAATCAAAACAGAGAATGTTAACGAAATTGAACAGTCAGCAGGCATCTGTACGTTCAGTGATACTATTCCAGCAATCAACCCTTCACAACCAGAGAAGGAAAGTGTCAACAATCTCCCGAACAAAACTTCGAGTGGCCTGGACTTAATTCCTACTATTGCATTAAAACACCTCTCTCATTGTATGACTAGAAATATAACGATAGTTGTCAACAATACCCTCAATATACAATATTACCCGGACTGCTGGAAAACGGCCAGAATACTACCGATACATAAAAAAGACAAAGACCCGACCAACCCATCGAGGTACAAGCCAATCAGCCTTACTCCCACACTGGGCAAAGTCTTCGAAATGATAATGAACAGAACTATAACATAATACTGTGCCAATAAAAAAATAATTCCCGATCATCAGTTCGGGTTTAAACACAAACATTCCACTGTGCATGCCGTACATAAATTATTCTCGGATATTAAGGCGTACCTAAATGATGATTTCATGACGGGTGTGAGATTAACCGACCTCGAGAAGGCGTTTGACTTCATTTGAATTAATGGCTTAATATTCAAACTAGTTAACAAGAAATTCCTTCCGTATCTCACGAAAATTATAAACAGAATGATCCGTAATAAAAAATTCGTTACATAGAATGGCAGTCTAACCTCAGACATCTTGCAAATAACAGGAGGCTTACAACAAGAAAGGTACACGCGCCATGCCTATTTAACATATTTGATTGCGATATTCTTAACTTATACGGCCTCAATTCAGGTAATTACACGCACTGCATAGCGTATGCTGACGATTTGAAATAGACACCACCCTTAACGATCTTATAAATAAAATTACCAAGCATTATCAAATATGGAATCTGCATTTGAATCCTTCCAAATGCGATTTCATTTTATTTCATAAGCCCAGCGACTATTTATCTACAGCCAACAAAGTCCACAAAAACGAATTAAGTATCAACATCAATATCCCTGGATCTAACTTAACTATAAATATTTCGCAGAAATTCATTGTAAAATAGTTAGGAGTGTACATCGATCATTTATTTCGAATGTTCAAACATATAAATATCCAAACGGAGAAAGCCAGCAAAGATTTTCTAAGTAATAAGTCATTCTATAATTCTCGCCTAGACAAAACAACGAAAATCATCTGCTATGTGCTATTGTTTATACCGATTCTAGCGTATGCTGCACCCATACTGTAGAACATGAGCGCTTCCCTGGCGCAGAAGCTATGGATGTTTGAGAGAGCTTATTTGAGGAAATACCTCTGCATTCACCATAACCCAAGTAATGATTACGAAAGCAATCGGCAATAGAACGCTCTATAACAAAGCAATCATTCCGCGCATCGATAACTTCGTAATGAAATTAACGAGAGACTACTTTGCAGAGCTCCCAAAAATTAACAATGCGATATTATCGTAAATCTCGGTTACCACAGCAGACCCAAGTCCAAAGTAGGGTTAGAAGGGCTACCCTCAATCGCAAGCGTTTACGATTCTTTACCTTGTAGGCTTAACATAAGATAGTAAGAACATCCCGCTACTCTACCATAGGAAACGTTAATGTGCGAATAACAAAATACCCTGCGATGACTGCGACCCTGACACTCACCCCGAGCTATTTGTTTATAACAGAGCCACCTCCGTTTGCGACTCCAAAAACACTAACAAGCTTAAAATTAATAAATACTAGAGGTTAAAGCACAACACTAAATTCTTAGAAGAGATTAGACACCGTAGCAAGTGTAAGAAAAAAGAAGAGGGGTGATAAGACTGTATTAATAAATATGTTATTCGACAATCAGTAATAATTGTGTACAAACGGACAACGCTAGAGCACGCGCTGAACCAATATAAGAGCGTATATGGGTATATGCCCATAGACTGCGGCGAACCGTGTGGCATTGTATCCCATCCCTACTGTACAGACCCTGCCCCGTTCTCCCTCTTTATAGTATATATACGCCATTAGTTATTTATGTATAGAAATATATACAGAGACTGATTAGTTTAGATTCTTTTACATAGCTGGATATGCTCAATTTTTCTAAACACAGATGGGAAAAATCCTGAATAAAAGATAGACAAACACTCATACAAGTTACTATTTAGGGTAGAGAGCACTCAGGGTCTGAGAGTCTACAAACAATAGTAAATATCGAAGTTCGTCACGGAACCCAATATACGCAATTACAAATGCAGTACTTTTCCAGGCTACGTTATTTCTTTTTCAACCAACGAGTTATGCCTCAATACTTATAATTCTGCAATATATAAAACCAAATGCAAAAAAAACGTAGAGCATGAGACTTTTAATCTGAGGGTTGTGGGTTCGAGCTCTCCGTTGGGTGCCATTTGTAATGGGGATTCTTTTATCCTCGCGTCACCTTGGTCCATCGGCCCCTCGCTCGCTCGTCCGTAAGTGCGGACTAGGGCACCCTTGGAGTTTTGTTTCGCCGGTCTCGACAACCCGCATAGACTGGCGATCGCGGGACGGGGGGGGGGGGCTTGCTACGATCACACCAACTGGTTTTCGGTCATTACGCAACGACAATAACAATGACAATAACGGGAGAAAGGAACGATAATCTCCCCGCAAGGACGAATAACAGAACAGGCCGATAGCCGAAGAGACGGCTTTTTGTTTTGCCGGAAGCGGCGAAAGCAGACTAAATATGGACGCGTTAGCGAGTGCACGACGGTGACGGTATTGCTCGGCCGCTCAGTCTACTAGGTTGGGCACAGAGGGTCGGGGTTGGCGGACAATGGATGCGAGAACTCGATGTCGCGCGAGCCGATGACTCGAGCGCATCACGGTACACGAGAAACGAAATCGCAACTTAATATTGGCTTTGTTATTACTCGGGAACGGCACGAGAATGTAACTTGGGGTCGGATATACGAAAATCGAACGACTGACCGAGCTGCCGTTGACGGTGGCTCACTTTCGTTTCGGAATCCTACGACTTAACCCCATCTCGCTCGGACATACCATTGACATGAAGGACCAATCCACGTGAAGACATGAGAACGCAATTAACGTGATCGCTGACACGAAGTTCGAGAACAGTCTCTTTGGAAATTATAGAGCTCTCGCGCGCACTCGTTCTCACGAACTGTTCGCGCACTAACGTGAAAGCAGGAGCTAGAGAGCGAGAGCGAGAGCGAGAGAGAGAGAGAGAGAGAGAGCGATTGATTGATTGATTGATTGATTGATTGATGTTGCTGTTTAGTAGCTTCAGTAGCTATATTGCATGTTACAAATCTGAAGTATTAATTCTACTTCTTAACCTGTACAGTTTTTGTTCTACCACTATTTACTTTTCTGTTGTTCCGGCTCTCCCTCACTACTTTTAATGTGCGGCACTAATGCTCTCCTGAACCTTTGTAGTGTTCGTGCTGCTTTTATTTCGGCTGGCAGTTCATTGTATCTTCTCAACCCGTCGTGCAGCAACATGTTTTGCTCCTCTCTTGTCTTACATCTACTTATGAGTAAAGTACCCCGTTGCCTCGTTTGCATTCCTTCCACAATTCCAATTAACTCTAATTTATTTTTAAAATACTTGGAACACTCTCCAATTCCCATTTTGTGTATCGGAATACAAACATTATATGCAATTCTTTGTTTGATTGGCATAAACTGCAGTGCCTCTAAGATATCTTTAATTCTTACTCTAATATTGCAACGTAATATTATTCTCATGCCCTTATTTTGCAATTTTTGTAAGTATTGCATATTTGCCTCGCTTAAGATAATTGATGAGCAATATTCAAATAACGGAGCTACTATCGCCTTATAAACTACGCATCTCATATAGCTGTCAAGTTTGTGCTAATTCGTCTCAATACTCTTAATAGCGATCCAATTTTTTCCCAAGATAATTTACATGCGCCGTAAAATTCAAATTTTTATCTACTATCACCCCCAAATACTTAAATTCATTTACTACCTCCAGTAATTCATTTTTTTAACATTATTCATATATTGCTTTCCGTAACTTTTTTTCTTATCCCTCTTACCAACATCACTTTGGTTTTCTTTACATTTAGTTGTAATCTATTAATTTCCAACCATCTGTCAATTCTTTTCATTTGTTCGTTCAGATTATCATTTATTTCCTGGCTTGAGTACTCTGTCATGTATATTAAGGCATCATCCGCAAATAGCCTAATTTCACAATTGCCCCCCATAATCTTTGTCAAGTCATTAATATACATCATAAAGAGCAACGGTCCTAACACTGACCCTTGTGGAACTCCCAGATTCACGGGAATGGGATCTGATATAATTTCATTAAATTTTACTCTTTGCGATCTTCCTTCCAGGTAGCTCTCAAACCAGCTAAGAACTTTCCCTTTTATTCCATACTACTCCATTTTCTTTAGCAAAGTATTTCTATCCACTAGTTCGAATGCTCTTCTTAAATCTAAAAAATCTCTGATACAACCCATTGTAGGGTTGTTTCACATGAATGCTTCGCTCTAAACCCGGGTTGACACATCTCCAATAGATTATTACTTTCCATATACTGCACTAACTGATTGTGTACTATTATTTTTAATAATTTCTCATAAATCGGTAATTTATTGATTGGACTAAATTGTTCAACTTTTTTTGTTTTTTGTATCTTCCGTATAGGGACCACTATTGCTTCTTTCTATTCGCTAGGAAAAAATCCTACTTCTAAAAATCTATTAAATATGACACATTCCTTCTTCCGTACCAATTTTGTTTTCCAGCTTACTGACTATTCGATTTAGTTTATCTGCATTTATTCCACTAAATATTCCAAATTCCCTATCGGTATACGTATTCGCTTCTAATTCCACATTATCATTATCTTCAGTAATCATTATTAGACTATCTACAAAGTATCTGTTACATATATTACCCATTTCACGTATATTGTTATATATTATATTACCACTTTGGATTTCGCTATATATATTACTATTATGTACATTAACAATTTAACCCTTTAACAATTTTTTGAGCGACCCCCACAATTCTTTCGGGTTTTTCTTGTTTTTGTCCAACATTATTTCTAGATCGCGCTGCTTTGCTTTTCTACACTCGTCCACCACTTTGTTTGTTAGCTGTTGATACAATTCCCATGCATTTTCGCTCTTGCCTGCTCGTGCTCATTTGTAAGGCTCATCTCTCTGTTTTACAATTTTCCGAATCTCATCTGTGAACTATTGTTTACCTTGCCTTCCATTTTGTAGAGTAATTGCCTTTCTTGGCGCCACTTCATCAAGACATTTTATAATCGCACTCACAGCTGTATTTGTTAAGACATCCACATTATTATCTTCTTCAATAACATTTACAGTACTATCAATCATTTCAATACATGTTTCCACGTCCATTCTCTTATAGTCTCTACATATCATCGTTTTGTTCGCAGCCTCTATCACTCTCACATCCCAGTACAACACAACTATCGAATGGTCTGTTATTTTTGGTTCATGCATCACTGCTACCTCTAACTCCTGATTTGTAAAGACTAGATCAATTATTGTCTTCGAGGTATTTACAATTCTGATTGGCTCATAAATTAATTGCTTCAATCCTACTGAATTGATTATTCTAATTAACTTATTCTGACAATAATTTTATGTCTTCATATCTATATTAAAGTCTCCCATTATTATCACGTTTAACGATTCAACAAATCATTATTACACATTTCCTCTAGGAAATCCAAAAAACTAGCATTACTACCACTCGGCGAGTGATAAACTAAAATTTACGGCGCTTTATAGTGTTTATTAGCAATTTTTACGGTTATTGTCCACCAGTTCTTTTCACAGTAATTTATCGCCATAATTTCAAATTCGATTGACTTGTCTGCATATAATAATACTCCCCCTGTCCTACTGGATTCCGAATCTCCTCTAACACAAACGTATCCATCAATTTCTAGTTCATGATCTTCAATTATACTCGTTACACGCGTCTCTGTAAATCCCATTACGTGCGGCCTTAGATCCTCTAAAAGTACATTTTCTATTTCGTCCTTATGTTTTAGAAATCCTTGCGCGTTTAACCCTTATGTGTGCGACCGGGTACCCGGGTACCCACCTCGTCACATTTCTGCTCGTAATTTTTTCAAAAAATTTTTGTTCGACCTAAGCCTCCAGATCTAGGAAGTTTAAATCTTTTTGAAGAGATATGACATCGCTAGATTTCGAAAAACAATTTTTTTTGCTTCAGTAAAATGACCTCGCAGTACGGGTAGTCCCAGGGTGCAACCAGGGTACCCGGGTACCCACTAGAGACAAATTTGATATATTCACCTGTAAATCAAAGTTATTGTTAATAAATGTTTTATTGGGGTCATATAGGTTTATAAATAAACAAATACATCATTTATGGTCTGAATACACTAAAAATTTATTCATTTTCCGCAATCTGTACATGTAATTTGAGTCACTGAGTTCTCATCGCCCACAGGTTTCTCGCAATTTTTACAACTTTAGCGAGTTTTCCTGCGCCTTTTAAGGGCAGGGTAGGGTTAATTCGTGTGAAAAAGGCACATTTTTATTATTTTTTTTTTACGAAACGGTTAAAATCGATTTCTTTAAGCCAACGGTACATTAAAGTGTGACATTCGAAGAATAGTGTGTCCAATTTTCACGAAGAAATATTAAAAAATACGGCGATGGCAGCAATTTTTGTCAAGCGTCTCGGGAAAAACTTTAATTGCGGTCCCCATCATAACTCCGTGCTGGATCATCTGAAATAAAAAAATCAAAGTTATATCATTAGATAAGGACTTTCCCCAGGTAACGCTGGGGGGGTTTTTCGAAATTTGAATTTTTCAATTTTTGGTAACACTTTACAGGGAATACCGCGATTTTGAGCGAAAAAATCGGTCAATTTGTTGTTATAAAATGAAAAATCTAAACAAATTTAAAAAATACTCTCCAGCGTTACCTCGTAAATTATGTACAGAAATAGTGTACAAAATTTCAAAAGGATCGGTGCAGTAGTTTTGAAGTTATGATGGGCCCCGACTTTGAAAATGTGAGTTGTGGGAAAAACGCTTTAAAGTTTTGAGCACTAAGAAATTTCAGTTGAAACGTTCGTAAGTGAGTTTTATCGGATTACCTCACACTGAATTATCGATGCCAGGTCCATAAAGGATGTTGCTGTCATCCAGGATGTCTAAAGCATCTTTTTGCTCTTGTCTACGACGAATCCTGCCTTCTTTCGTCTGTTTTAGCTAAAATGATGCGAAAATCGGAAAGCACGTGTACGTCTGCTCGATAGAACGTTTGCTGCTAAACTAAATTATATACTCTGCACTGACTGAAAATATAATTCAGGTCTAATCACGTTTGGACTTGTTTTCAAATTTCTATACAGAAAGATGACGGTTAAGGGAAAGTATTATATAGAGAGCGAAACAGCTGCCAGGCAACAATAGCGCGCTCCGGTCAGGTAGGCAGAAAATTCAGGCAGGTATAAAAATACTCATAACGTCGTCAATTTTGCTCCAATCGACTTGAAATTTAGACAAAATATTCTTGAGATTTTATTCTTTCAATTAAAATTAAAAAAAAATCGAAAATTTGTTTTTTTAAACCCTACCCGGCCCTTAACGGTTAACTTATAACAAATATGGCATGAGCCGGTAACTGCTTTTCGCTCAGAACTATCGCGAGTTGCAATTTCTCTAATGGCAGAAGTAGATTCAGAGGTTGGGATCCTATCATGCTTTCGATGGCGAGTCTCGCCGAGTGATGTCGGGTGATTTGAATGTTCGAAGAGCGATCCTCAATCACCGGTTTCGCAAGTTATTCGCTTAATTGGCGCAAGAAAGTACGACGCTGGTTCGTTCATCTCTTGAGCATACTATTATTTTCATAATAAATAATGTATGCTGCAAGAGCAGTGACATCAACAATGTTGAAAAATAATGTAAGAGGCCACCTCCGAGTGCGCCTATGCGTGGTGTATCGTGTCACCATTTGGTCCATCGTGTCGACGCCAATCTTATATTTATTGTAATATTCGATCATATCCGGTTTTTTCTTTGCATCGTCGTTGACCGCAGTGTCGCAATGTACTGTAGAAAGTAATATCACAGCTTTGTTTTTTTTGGGACGTAAGAGCAAAGTGCGATGTTGCGTTCGTGAAAACCAAAGAGAGAAGAGAACTCGGCTCTAGATTTATTAGCAGCCATTTCTTTAGGAATTTACGGTTTATTTTTCCTCAAAGTACCGGTAATTGTCAATTTCCAAGATAATAAGAGTTTAGCGAGAGGTAGAGAAAGTGAAGAAATTATCCATCGTAATATTTCGGCCGCTTCCTTTGAATGGAGCTGCAAGTTCTTTTACAACTCTCTCTCCTTGATTTTTTTCACGAACGTTGCCAATTTTATCCGTACATATAATTCGCGATAAAGGATATGAATTTTCTGCATCGCAAATTCACCATATTTTGATGCCGTATTTAGCCGGCTTAGAGGGCCGTTAATTGAAATCGTTCACTTTTCCGTCGCTTTATACATCTTACTCAAATTCGCATTCAACATTATCCATACACCGCGGGTAGGTGCAGCTTTTATCCTCTCGTATTCGTTCCTCACGCGTATTAGAATTGTCGAAACGAATGAATCGTAATAACGCACGAAATCTGTTGTAACTAATCGCTGCACGGTAAAGACGATATGAAGTTGTTTTCCACATTTCATTGACATGATCTGTATTTGAATTATTGGCCCCAGAAAAAATCAAAATCCCAATAAAAGCGTACATTTCCTGCATTGTTTCCGGTCGCCACGTTCGAGTAAAATTGGGATTTTCTGCGTTGCACCTTTTATAAACCTCCTCAGCTTTTTGATTCGTGTAGCGAATAATGATATCGATCATCTCTACCGTCATAATTTTTTTGAATGTATTCGCTACCGACAATGTTTCAGTGCAACTGTGTGGACCACTTCTTTGTCGCAATACGTTATGGAAAGCAGTTTGACGAAGTTCAGGCGGATTCTTCTTCCAAACAGTATTGTCCTTCGCAATATATTCTTCACTATCTCCGATATCTGCTTGTTCCCTTCAGACAGATGTACCTGGAACTGCATTCTCGGTCTCGCTTTCACTTTCGTCTGACTCACTACTGCTCTCTTGCTCTTCTGTGAACGCCTCGTTCTCGGTTTCGACATCCAGTACAGTTTCGTCTCCTAACGCTTGACTTGGTAGCCAGTCTGTCGTTGCAGTCGTCTTCGAATTCGGAGTCTTCATCTTCGTTTCCACGAATACTTTACACATATCTCTGTTGGTTACTACGATTCAACCTAAAATAATAATGAATTATTATTAATGTAATATTATAATTGAAGCAACACATAATAAAATTGGAAAATATCGTGAAAATTTAAAACGAAAAATTATGATACGAAATCATGCTTACTTCGCAAATTCAGCTCGTGTTAATATATTGTTCATGATGATAGTTCAATAATATCACTGGATGAATAATATATCTCAAATAAAACAAACATACACAACTAACAACAACTATAACAAATAAATTTTGATATAATAACGTATTGTTACCGGAGGTTTTCGCTCGACATCCTTACCGCCTGCGATGTCGGGTGTCGTCGGAGTGCCCTATATATTAGGAGCGTATTCGATGTCATGCGTCGAACAATTTCGTCGCAGTCCGTCGCTTTTCGACAATTTTCGACGAAATGTAACGGAAGGACCCGACGCTAGCGCGACGATCGACCGTCAGCGGCTCTCTTCGACCGAGAGTGGCTGATCGATGCTGATCATTCCTTAGCTGACTAACCATTGAGCGGGTTGGTCGAGAGTTAACCTATTAACCATTGAACGTAGTAGTGATTGTTACGGTGCACCGTCTGTGTGTACATCGTAAACGGTTAAACTTTGTCAACGATATAGGTGACCCCGGTCTTCAACCACCTATTGAAAAAAGTAAACCAGTGCGCTGTTCATTGGGGAATCGGTGGAGGAAGAACCAAACGATAATTGTAGAGATTTTGTCAACAACAATTGTAAGTACCAATAAACTTATCTATCTCGGTTAATCACTGAGTCTTTCTTTGATTTCGCGAGACTTCTTTTCGGTCCTACAACAGAACTCACCCTGAGTTGTCTCAATTACAATTTATTCGTCAAATAGTGTCGTTTGGCAGAACGTAAAACTGACTGGCGCCCAAAGCGAAATATAGTAAAGTTCTAAAATTATTGTCAAAAGAGCCCCGGCAGCCGACGGACCGCGGCCGCGCCGGGTGGATATTTCGGAATAAGATAAAGAAAAGAAATATCGGTCTCAGTATAAGGCTTGACGCTCCGTAGACACGATGTACTTTCCGGACAGGTATACGTCTTTACACTGCAACGGTCGGTTTCTAACTAAACGAATGCGTTGTTGCCGTGCCGTTGGGCCCCCCAAAAGGGGAGCGGCTATATACTGTGACGAATTACCGGAATCCTTCCGCCATCGTCACCTTCGGTCGCCTCCCTCGCGGAAAGATACACCCGTAATGTGCCGGCAGGGCGCCAGTCGATTTTTGTATCGCCGGTATCGACAACCGGCCTCATCTGGAGGTCGGGAGGGAACGGCCCGACCTCTCTATCCCCGCGGATCGGGTTAAGGGAAGCGGGAACGACTTACCTTACTTCACCGATCGCGACTCAACCGTCGCGATCGGGGTCACTTTTATCTCCCCGGGAGTGACGATCCGGGTCACCTGGGTGCTTCCGCGAGATCGGCGGAACCGGAAACGCTCGGCCGCTCAGGTTGCAGAGTTTGGTAGAGAGGGTCGGGGTAAGTCACCCCGGGATGGCCGAAAGATATCGTCCATCCTCCACGAGGCGAAGCCTCACTCGGAGGGCGAGAACACGGATTTTCGCAGCACCGCACCACTCGCAGCGTCGCGAAACGGGTACCCGCGATAACGCCTGAGACCGACACCCATTCACAAAAAAATCACGAGATCAAACTCCCCCGCCCGAAATCGATACGTTAATTCTTATATGGCGAGAACACACTGAAACTAAGATATCCGTAGGGAGCCGGGTCTACACGGAACTCCCCATGGCGCGTACGCGAACTCGGGCTTCTCACTCTAGAGAGCGAGGGCCCTACCACACGGGACCGCGTACGTAGAGAGAGAGCGACCTACGCACAAGCGCAGGCGAGACAGAGACAGCCCGCTCTCTCTACGATCCTTCGCGAGACATCTGCTCGCGAGCGCGACACGATAACGACTGTCTAACAGCCAATCAAATCCTCAGTTCCTCAAATCTGGAATCGGACACCGAGAGCTACTGCCCTCTCGCTCAGCGAAACACTTACCTGCCAAGATAGCGCGATTATCGACGTTGCACGGGATCTCGCGAGTACGCCGACAATCGTTTCCCCTTGGTCATCGCGTATAGGAGAGCACTTACGTCGGCGGCACGAGGGGTTCCCGCCCTCGCCCGTAATCTTAAAACTCCGCTCGTCCTCATACGCGATGCACCACACGGCGGGGCGCCGGTCTTGCAGCCGGACCTGCATCAATTTCTCGCGCGTACTCGCTGGCCGCTTTTACCTGACGGGTAGCTCGATACGGTGAGCGCTATCCTCCACGTCAGGGTCGAGCGCCACGACCTTTTATCCTCCTAATCTCTCCTCTCAACTCCAACTAACGGTCGTATCATCTTCAGCTACACAGCTACGGGAACGCATTTGTCTAACGGGTGAGCGAGCGAGGGCAAACGACGCGAACGGCCTTGGGACGGCGACTTTTCCCTAAGCCGGGAAAAAATCACGTCACAACTCCCCACCCCTTAGGGTGGGTTTCGGATAGGCGAATCAAACGGGACCTACCGGGGCGAGATCAGTACGAAGATCATGATAATAATAATTTTCACTCGTACGGCACGACGGTAATAAAGATAGCCCCTTGGGGGAGTTGAAGACTTACTCACGCTCAGCCATACTTCCCCCTCCGTCCTTGTCAGACGGCGACAGCGGTCCTCGGATCCGCGCCTATTGGCGGGTCCATCCGGATCCTCGTGAACCTAGTGTTAACCCCACCGGGCGTAAGAAAATCTCAATTGAGAGACTCCAGGTACGAACTCGACCAGGACTTGGCCTGGGAGAATCAACGGGAGCACGGGCCGTTAGGCCCGATTTTACGAGAGCTTGGCAGTTCTGCCATATTATACGGGAGCTAGTAGTAAGCGGGATCGCGGGCCGTTAGGCCCGATGTTACGAGATCTAGGCATTGCTGCCCACTTGTACGGGAGCTATACCGGGAGGACGTTAGCGGGATCACGGGCCGTTAGGCCCGGAGTTACGAGAGCTAGGTATTCTTACCTTATTTTGCGGGAGCTTTGGCCTGAGGCCAGTTTCGAGATCCATGGGTATGGGCGGCTGCGAGGGCCCCGCGCCATGACCCAGGCTACCGGGAACGTCCCCGGGTTCGCTCAAGAGCGATCCAACGGCCGGGTGATGGGGGTCGCCGCCGGATCCGGCTTCGGGACTACTCCCGTTTGTCGAGGTCGGCGGGCCGCCCGCGGGACCCTAAGGGCCCGGAGTTCCTCCCGGGGTACATTCCGCCCTGCTAACGGGATGTACGGCCCCATCCTCTTGAATTGAAAGAGACCCCGCCCTGGCACCACAAACGCGGTGACTTCCCGCGAGGCCGGGGCCATCGGGACCTGCCAATAGGCTTGGCTCACATCGAGAGTTGAGATGTAGTTCGCCTGCCTCAACTCATCGAGTATACCCGTCATGTTCGGGATGGGGTAAGCATCCTTCTTCGTGACGGCGTTAACTTTACGGTAGTCTATGCAGAACCGGTATTTGCCGTTAGGTTTCTTAACCATCACGACGGGACTCGCCCAGTCGCTTTTGGACGGCTCGATAACGTCCGTCGCGAGCATCTTGTCGACCTCGGTCCACATGATATCGCGGATAATCGGCGTTACGGGATACGGTCGTTGCTTTACCGGCGGACTATCCCCTACCTCGATCTCGTGTGCGACGAGGGAAGTCACGGCCGAGTCAGCGTCAACCGAAGGTATATGAGCGTCTAGGAACCCGCTCAACCGCGTGGCTTCGTCGGAAGTCGGGGTTCGCAGCCCGTGGCACATTGCCAAGCGGGGGGCGCTTTCCTCGGGAACAAACGAGTAGTGGGTCTCCGGGTTATCGCGGAAGTACCACGATTCCCCGAAGAAATCCACCACCATTCTCGCGGAACGTAAGAAGTCCAACCCGAGAATCAAGTCCTCAGAGAGGGACTCCAGGTGGTATGCGAGAGCGGGCGTAGATCGTCCATTTAGGCTGGCCGGTATCTCGGAGGCCGTTCGCACGGTTTCGACCTGGCTGTTAGCGACCAGGACCGATCGTGGTGCGACTTCCTTGGTGGGGACTCCGAGTTCCCCGAGTCGCCCGATAAGAGTGCGCCCGGCGAACGTTCGTGTCGCTCCAGAGTCCACGAGAGCTTTGACCGGGGTGGTGTAGATCATCACCTCAACCCGGAAGGCAATAAGGCCAGCGCGGGAGGCCGCGTTGATCAGGATCTCGTCCAGCGGTGGCGGGTCGGCCAACAACGTCGGATCCGAGTCTGATTTCGGGCTCGGGAGTAGCTCCTGCGGTGAGTTTCGTTCGGTAGCCTTAGGGCAGGGCTTCGGTAGGCGAGAGCGATTCGGGAAGGTTCTTCGTCCGGGTCCGTTACTCGGGCGAGACGTGGTGACCCGGTCTGGGCGCCTCAGTCCGCGTTTCCCCGGTTGCAGAAGGTGCACCGAGGCGTCGTAACTCCGGATAAACCGCACCGGTAGCAGAATAGCCGGCGGGGTGCCTGGCAATCCCGGTAACGGTGACCTTGTCCGTCGCAGTTCCAACACTGCGGTTCGGTGCGCTTTGGCGGAGCGAGGTCCGGTACCGGAAGGGGGGTCGCGGTCACCTTGGCCGGTGAGGGCGGTGCCCGTCCTTTCATCGGTAGTGGGGCCCGATTTCGGGCCGGTGCGGGAACGCGACTCTCTCGTGGCCGGTTGTCCGGCCTCGGGTGAGTCCGCCCCTTCGGGGGCAATAGCGCCTCCAACATCTCCGGGAGCGTCTCATCGACCTCGTCGTTCGAGGCTTCTTCGGGGTCGGCGTCTCCTTCGGCCTGTAGGGCCCGGATGTCCTGCCGTCTCGGGTAGCGCGGCGGCGGTCGTGGCTCCCGGTACGCGTACCCCGGGCAGAGGGAGGCCTCTGGCTTCGGTGGTGGGCGCCGAGTATTCACGCTCCTCAGGACTTGTTCCTGACGAGCCGCCGACCGTTCGAGAGCCCTCATCGTCACGTGATCACCCAGGGGGATGACGAGCCGATACGCCGGTAGCATGTTCCTGTGCGCGTATCGTACGCGTTCCCACTCGGTCCACGGTGGGTCCAGGCGCGCGAACAAACCGTTCATGCAGCTCAGGAAGTCGAGAGCAGATTCCGCTTCTCCTTGCGTTCGGCCTGAGATCTCCTCGCGTAACGCGATCTGATAATCGGGATCGGAGAAGCGGTCCCGGAACGCGGCTTTTGCCGCCGCCCAATCTGCGAGCGTGGTCCGAATCTGCCGGTACCACGTACGAGCGAGACCACTCAAACAGAAGGAGAGAGTCTTGAGGAGGTCCTCGTCCCGGATGGGAACCAGGGAGCGGCCCTCCTCGACGACAGAAATGAAGTCCTCCACGTCTTCACTCCGTCGCCCCGAGAACGAAAGGTCCCATCGCCGTACCTCTTGCAGAGCGCGATGGGGAGACAATCCTCTCCGGTGTCTCGGCGGGATCCGGTCGCTCTCAGACGCGGAAAAATCTCCTCGCCTGACGCTTAACCGGCGTCTGGTAGACTCGCCCGCGTCGCTCGGACGGCCGAAAGGCGGTGCTCGAGCTCGCGGGTTTGCTTCGGGACCCCCTCTGTCAACCGCTGGGTCCGGCGAGAGGTCGAAATTCAAAATCGGGAGCTTGGCGGGCCCCATGGCGCGCCGCCGATATCGCGGGAATTCCCCTGGGGGCTCGAACTCGGCTTCCCCCGGGCCCGCTGGCCAGGAGGCGCGACCCGCCGTTGGGGGACCGGTAGCTTTAGGCTTGGCGCCCTGGGCTGACGCGTCAGACTCGTCCGGGTACTCCGTTACCGGGGATCGTCGACCCGTCGCGTCCTCCGCCTGCGCCATTTCGATATCGCAACCTTTTTATTTTGTTTTTTTTTTTGTTACGAGACCGTTATTATTTTTATTCGGGATCCTATCTTACTCGGGAACGCTAGTAAGGAACTATGGGGGGGGGGGGCACGCCGTCGTTCAAACTGGGCGCGCGCACCGCGCAAAAAATATATATATATATATATATATATTTTTTTTTTTTTTTTTTTTTTTTATTTATTTATTTTTTTTTTTGTCCAAACGTCGAGAGCTATTATTATTATTATTATTTATTTTATTTATTTATTTATTTATTTTGTTTTCAAAGTCGAGAGCCATTATTATTATTATTATTATTAGTTTTTTTTTTTTTTTTTTTTTTTTTTTTTTCAAAATTCGGGAGCTATTTTATTTTATTTAAAAATTTTTTTTTTTTTTTTTTTTTTTTTGTTGTTACGAGAGCGTTATGACTTTTCAGTTATGAGATTCGGGATCCTACCCTTTTCGAGAAGGGTTGAGAAAATCGAGAACTGCAATCCGAGAAATATTTCACGCTTTCACTTTCAGCTGTCGAGAGCTGTTTCAAAACTTTGTTGGGCGTCGCGACAAGTTCCAAAATGCGAGAACTATTGAACTGTTATCCCAGAGAAATTTCCGTCCTCAGTTACTAAGGTCGAGAACTCGGTTGAAATTTTAAACTCGAGCGGATTTTCTAATATTCGAGATCCGGTCACTCCAAAAACATCGATTAAATCCATTCGAAAATTATCTTCCGCACGGACTTTTCGTTAGGGTTCGATAACGGTCGATAGGTCGGGGACTGATCCCCCTCCGCTCGACGGGAACGGTCCGGAAGGCAATACGGGTGAATCGACGGGCGATCGGGGAACACAATAAAATTAATTTATCGTCGAGAACAGAAATTCGCTCTTTATCCTAAATAAAAATACGTGAGTAAATCTCACTCGGTAACACACCGGTACTCACTCGAGTCTGGAGCAGTATCCTACGGGAACGGTGTCGGCACTGCGAGCACTTGTGACGTAATCTCGCTTTCACTATCGGACCCTATAGCACAGAACTTGGTACAGAGCGTTATCACTCGCGACTTTCACTTGTCACTCGGAGAATTCGAATTAAACTGAGTCTAATTTCTCCGATTTCGGGTAACGAGAGCGGTATGACTCCTGGTAGGGGAGACATAGAAAAACTTGTTTGTCCAAATTTCGAGCGCGATTCTAAGAACGGCCGAAATCGGACAATAGCTTCGTACCTCGAGAACATTCGATATTCTTCTATAACGTTCTCCGTGTCTACCTGACCCTTCGAGCGCGAGGCGAGAATCTTCCAGGTTCTTCCCGAAATTCGCGATAGCGGAACTTTACTTTTCGTTTTGTTCAGGCGGGATTGGCCATCCCGGTCGGGCCCCACGTTGGGCGCCATTTGTGACGAATTACCGGAATCCTTCCGCCATCGTCACCTTCGGTCGCCTCCCTCGCGGAAAGATACACCCGTAATGTGCCGGCAGGGCGCCAGTCGATTTTTGTATCGCCGGTATCGACAACCGGCCTCATCTGGAGGTCGGGAGGGAACGGCCCGACCTCTCTATCCCCGCGGATCGGGTTAAGGGAAGCGGGAACGACTTACCTTACTTCACCGATCGCGACTCAACCGTCGCGATCGGGGTCACTTTTATCTCCCCGGGAGTGACGATCCGGGTCACCTGGGTGCTTCCGCGAGATCGGCGGAACCGGAAACGCTCGGCCGCTCAGGTTGCAGAGTTTGGTAGAGAGGGTCGGGGTAAGTCACCCCGGGATGGCCGAAAGATATCGTCCATCCTCCACGAGGCGAAGCCTCACTCGGAGGGCGAGAACACGGATTTTCGCAGCACCGCACCACTCGCAGCGTCGCGAAACGGGTACCCGCGATAACGCCTGAGACCGACACCCATTCACAAAAAAATCACGAGATCAAACTCCCCCGCCCGAAATCGATACGTTAATTCTTATATGGCGAGAACACACTGAAACTAAGATATCCGTAGGGAGCCGGGTCTACACGGAACTCCCCATGGCGCGTACGCGAACTCGGGCTTCTCACTCTAGAGAGCGAGCGCCCTACCACACGGGACCGCGTACGTAGAGAGAAAGCGACCTACGCACAAGCGCAGGCGAGACAGAGACAGCCCGCTCTCTCTACGATCCTTCGCGAGACATCTGCTCGCGAGCGCGACACGATAACGACTGTCTAACAGCCAATCAAATCCTCAGTTCCTCAAATCTGGAATCGGACACCGAGAGCTACTGCCCTCTCGCTCAGCGAAACACTTACCTGCCAAGATAGCGCGATTATCGACGTTGCACGGGATCTCGCGAGTACGCCGACAATCGTTTCCCCTTGGTCATCGCGTATAGGAGAGCACTTACGTCGGCGGCACGAGGGGTTCCCGCCCTCGCCCGTAATCTTAAAACTCCGCTCGTCCTCATACGCGATGCACCACACGGCGGGGCGCCGGTCTTGCAGCCGGACCTGCATCAATTTCTCGCGCGTACTCGCTGGCCGCTTTTACCTGACGGGTAGCTCGATACGGTGAGCGCTATCCTCCACGTCAGGGTCGAGCGCTACGACCTTTTATCCTCCTAATCTCTCCTCTCAACTCCAACTAACGGTCGTATCATCTTCAGCTACACAGCTACGGGAACGCATTTGTCTAACGGGTGAGCGAGCGAGGGCAAACGACGCGAACGGCCTTGGGACGGCGACTTTTCCCTAAGCCGGGAAAAAATCACGTCACAATACCTACCACTTACAAGAATATTTTAAACATCTGCCGCTCGGTAAAACCAATAAATGCCTGTGGAATCCACGAAATCCCCTTCTCGATTGCTTTTTATGGCAGCGGCGCACCACTTTGTGATTCATTATAATACAATTTATAATGAAATTATACCTAAATATAGCATAGTTACTTTTTAAATATGTTTCATTCAATTCAATTAAGTGAATCAATTTATAATGATTTTGTTTACATTTGAACTCAAAAAGTAATTAAAACTTGAGGAGGGTACCCGAGTACCCCGGTCGCACATCAACGTAGGAAAATTTGGTTGCACACATAAGGGTTAAACATATTAGTCCACCCTTTGCCTTTTTAGATTGAGCTATTTGCTATATTTTATTTTTTAACTTCCCTATTTTTTTTTTTGGAATATGGACAATTCGTATCAAATGCTGTATGCTCCGAGTTTATATTTTTCAGCTTAAAACTTTTAATTTTTTCTTTATAATTTACACATTTTCTTGCGTCACTCTTTTGTCGCATGCTTTCCTGCACATTTTCCACACGCTACACCTTTTTTACAATCTTTTGCAAAGTGAAAGTAACCACAGCATTTATAACATCTTAGGATCCCAATATAATCTTGCACTTTACAAATGTTTCATTCAATTTTCACTTTTTCTTCTTCCAGCATTGCTTCATACGTGATGTAATCTACTTCCGCTATGATCGTCATTTGTTGATATTTTTCATTCTGCGATTTGTGCACAATTTTTCCTCTTATACTGTCCTTCACTAATCCGTTTTGCTCTTAAATTTTTCCCATAACTCTTTCTCATCCTCGCAGTCTTCTTTATCGACGTCAAATATCTTTATCCTCCTTCTCCTCTTTTTTGGCGCTTGTATAGCGTACTTTTCACCCAGATCGTTCGTCACCTGCCCCTTCAATATTTCTGCCTGCTCACTATTATCACATCCTATTACAACTACTCCTCTGGTTGCTTTCTTCATTTTTGTGATTCCTAACCCCAGTCTGGTCACATCAATTTTACTTTTGATGTCCCTCTTTGTTTCATCACTAGAGTTGGCTTCATTTTCCTTTAGTGGTCTGATTATAATTACTGCTTCTTGTTTAGTTGACGCAGCATCGCTGTAGCTCTTCTTCTTTTTCCCTGTTTCCTGGATACTCGTTCCTGCTATTGGCAGAAGATCTATTAATTTCTATACTTCGCTCTTCATTGTACTGCTTAAAACCGTTTTCAGTTCATTCTCTTTCCAGGATTGTATTTCCTGTCTCACTCTATCCATTTCTTCATCTACAGCTTCAGTTATCGCTTGTTTAATCAACTTTTTCCCTGCCATCTCATTCTTCATTTCTCGTATCATTCGATAAATAGCATCTACTTGTCGATGCACATCACTCCCCGTTTCTTGATCGCCATGTTCTTCAGCTGTTTTTCCTTCTCCACTGCCCCCGGCTGCTCCACTGGCTCGCGTACTTGATTTCATTATGATTACTTCCTTATTTCCCTTACAAAATGATAAAATATTATCTTGGTTATATACTCTATGCAACTTACAACAGCCAGGATGGAATAGCGTATCGCATGGTATACATTTTATCCCCTCCGTTTTAATCTTCT
This sequence comes from Netelia virgata, assembly GCA_951802705.1. NCBI lineage: Eukaryota > Metazoa > Arthropoda > Insecta > Hymenoptera > Ichneumonidae > Netelia > Netelia virgata. Next base: position 15,471,706 of record OX637866.1, read on the forward strand.
TTCTGCATTACTGGCATGCGCCTGGTCCCAGAATATTTCCTTCCATTAATCTATACTCATTACCATTAATGATAACGAGCACTCCTTTATCGACTTGATTTCGCCGTAGATCACTCATAATCGGTCGGTGGTATCCAGATTCACTTTATGCTGATGCACCTGTCTCACCGCTTGGCGACACCCGACTTTCGGTTCCTCTTAGAAACTGATTATTCACGGGCTCACCTGTGCCACCAATCTTCACTCCAATCTTCACTCCTGGATATTACTCTTATAATTGACTGCTCACAATAGATAACCCGTTCCCTATGTCCCCATGGTACATTGTACCACTGATCAAATTTTCTCTTCACGTAACTGAACTGCTCGCTCACACGTTACCTCTCTTTACGGAGCTCCAAACAACAGAGAGAGAGAGAGAGAGAGAGAGAGAGAGAGAGAGAGAGAGAGAGAGAGAGAGAGGGAGAGAGAGAGAGAGAGAGAGCGAGAGAGAGAGATTGATTGATTGATTGCGAAATAATGTACTCTACATATTACGATGTATTACATATTACAAAAGTCTTACACGTCTCACAAGTCTTATACGTCTTACTTACGTATTACATATTACAAAGAAACTTATATCTTAAATCGTAAATCTAGGATTTCATGGAGTGAATTTAAGTCACAAACTGAAGATATAGCCTAGGAAATTGAGACTTAACCTAATGCTCCACTTCCAGAAAGTGGATAAATAGCCGGCTTTTAAATGAATCGATGGACGAAGAAGAACATATATTGTTAGGTAGGAAAAACCAGAGATGAGCCGCCGCCATTTGGTACGATCGGTGGAACGACGTAGTACGGTGAATTTGTACGTGGAGGAGGGTGCGTTTCTCGCGCCTTTCCGACCGTCGGCGTCGCACCCCCGATGGTTCCCTGGGCAGAATGTCGCTCAAATACCGCGGCACGGTAAGGTGTAAGGAGCGATATACCGCAATGCCCAAAAAATATGACCCTTAACCGACAGGCAATGCAGCCTGCGCCAATACGGTGTGATCGAAACGTCGCGACGCAAGTCGAATATAAATCTTATACAATTCTTGAGAAATTTTTCGAGCTTATCATTTAAGGATTCCGCGAGATCATGATAAACCAGATAACAATAATCAAAGCCTGGGAGAATGAGTGATTTCACTAATAATACCCTAACGGGTGGGCTGAGAGAACGTCTGTGAAATTTTAATTTGTGCAACACCCCATGCACTTTCTGCGAGATGGTAGACACGTGCCTGCTCCAAAATAGATCAGCAGTGAACACGACCCCTAAATTTCTTGCCTCAGACACATATGGCAGTATGGAAGCACCCAAGGTAATTGGAGGCAATTCAGTCAGTACAATTTCCCTAATGTACGCGCTGCTGCCTTAGATGGGCGCCTTGGACTTCCCGATATTAATTGTCAACCCGTTCAAGAACGCGAATGGAGCAATGCCACCTATGTCATGCGACAGTTTTTCGATCGCATCATTTAATTCAGATGGGCAGCATTACAGGTAAACTTGCGTGTCGTTGGCAAAGATCATATGATCGCAATAACGAAGATTTGCACCTATGTCGTTGATATATCATGAGAATAATAAAGGACCCAGGACAGAGTCCTGCGGCGCGCCTACCGACAATTTTACACAATCCGAGTAGCCTCCTCGACCATCTGCTACTACCTGCGATCTGCCAGACAAATACGAATAAAACCACTGGAGCCCAGGGTCAGAGAAACTTACTACTCTCAGTTTTCTGAGGATATTTATAAGTCGAACCGTGTCGAAAGCCTTACTAAAGTCAAAGAGGACTAGAATTGTCAATTTTCTGTCATCCACGCCACGCCTACTGGCATCAATGACTCTAAGTAGAGCTGTTTGAGGGCTAAACGAGCGTCTGCACGCTGACTGTCTCGAATCAAGAATATCATAAGCCTCAAGATAGCGGGAAATTTTATCAAAAATGATCCTCTCGAATATTTTTGAAAACTCGGGCAAGATGGCAATTGGTCGGGTATCAGAGGGCGTTTTCGGTGTTCTCACCTTGAGAAGAGGGCGTATGACCGCGGGCTTTCACTGCTCAGGAAAAAGTAAGAGTTGCATCGAGCCATTGATGACGTTTGCCAAGTGCGTCAACAACATAGGAAGCGACTTGGCTATAAGAAATTGCGAGATGCCATCTGGGCCAGCACTAAGCGATGTGAACGTCGAGCGACGAATGTATCGCAGGACAAACTCCCCGTGATTTGCGCAAAAGAAAAAAGAAGAAATACAGTTTTCGCTAGGAGTCTGTGACATTATCGTCTGAAACTGATCCGCAGTGATCGGCGGCGAAGTAGCAGAGATGGTTCCATAGTGAGAGATTAGTTCACTTGGAGTAAAGAATCTAGGATTGGCAAAACATTTTGGAGATTGTTGGAGTAAAGAAGAAGAAGAAGAAGAAGACGAAAAGAGAGGGAGGGAGCGAGAGAGAGAGAGAGAGAGAGAGAGAGAGAGAGAGAGAGAGAGAGAGAGAGAGAGAGAGAGAGAGAGAGAGAGAGACAGAGACAGAGAGAGAGAGAGAGAGAGAGAGAGAGAGAGAGAGAGAGAGAGAGAGAGAGAGAGAGAGAGAGAGAGAGAGAGAGAGAGAGAGAGAGAGAGAGAGAGAGAGAGAGATCGAGTATCCACACTGGAACGCGCACACGGAGAGAGAATGGGAGGTCCCCGGTGCGTAATAGTCCAGTCACCTTAGGCCATATTTTACGAAGTCCTATTCAAGAGGGGCACCCTCGCCCCAATTTTTGTATAGGTTGTTTAGCCCTACAAGAATATATCCTGAAGTTTTCCAACTGTTCCGAGGGGTATTTTGGCAATGAAACGTTATTAAAAATTTTAAAATCGATATTTTTTAGATGATTTTTTTGGAACGCATCCTATCGAAAAAAGTTTCGAATAAAATTTGTTCATCATAACGTCCTCTGTAAAAAAGGTTGTAATAAAAAAAGTGCTAACATTATTAATTAAGCGGTAATGGGGCAAATGAAAATGAAAATGTAAATTTCATTGTTGCAACCGCAATCGATTGTTTATCAACATATCGGTTTGAAACTCGCACATGTTGTAAAGGAGCCAAACCCCAAGAGAATCGTGCAAGATTAATCGATCTGCGGGATATAGTTTAGCAACAATTAACGATCATCGAAAAATCTTTCCCCTTCAATAGAATTTCCCGACAAAAGCCCACAGGTTTGAAACAAATCGAGGAGCTTCGTATCATTATACACAAGCGATTTGGGAAAAAATATGTTTTGTTGAAAATGAGTCGTGGTGGGGGACGAGGAAAAATACGTTTTGGTTAAAATGAGTCGAGGTGGGGATGCCCCCTCTCACGCCGCAGCCTGGCTCGTGCCAGGCTACGGAGTGAGAGAGAGCATCCCCACCACGACGCCCGGCCGAGCGGTCGACACCGCGCGCTCGGCGGCGAGCCGTCGATCGAAATACATCGATAACTTTGATGGCATAATTCCTCGTCAAGGGAATAATTTTATTGAATCCTATGGCCGGAAGCGTAGGGATTGCTAAGGAACTCGAATTTTGCAAAGATCTTAATTACAACAATAGAAAATTGAGCAAACGTAAACACATTCATATTTCGGGCTGTAATCAAGATATTGCAAATTTTTTTTTCTCAATTGTTCGTTTTCTTAAGACGCGTTAGATGGTCCAAGAATTTTACAGATATCTTTGCAACTTTGGTCAGAATTGTTATTTGTTTATAAGGGAAAATCTACAATCGACGAAAAACAGTATTTATTTTCAACAAATCGCTTGTGTATTATGATACGAAGCTCCTCGATTTTTTTCAACCCTGTTGGCTTTTGTCGGGAAATTCTATTGAAGGGGAAAGATTTTTCGATGATCGCTAATTGTTGCTAAACTATATCCCGCAGATCGATTAATCTTGCACGATTCTCTTGGGGTTTGGCTCCTTTACAACATGTACGAGTTTCAAACCGATATGTTGATAAACAATCGATTACGGTTGCAACAATGAAATTGACATTTTCATTTTCATTTGCCCCATTACCGCTTAATTAATAATGTTAGCACTTTTTTTATTACAAACTTTTTTACAGAGGACGTTATGATGAACAAATTTTATTTGAAACTTTTTTCGATAGGATGCGTTCCAAAAAAATCATCTAAAAAATATCGATTTTTAAATTTTTAATAACGTTTCATTGCCAAAATACCCCTCGGAACAGTTGGAAAACTTCAGGATATATTCTTGTAGGGCTAAACAACCTATACAAAAATTGGGGCGCGGGTGCCCCTCTTGAATAGGTCTTATGCTAAGGTGACTGGACTATAACGCGAGAGCGACGGAGACACTCGAATGTCCGACACCGGGCGTACGCGAAGACTCTTATTGTCACGATAACAACGCTTCGACGACTCGCGGTAGACTGATTATTTCACAATCCGAGAAATCGCAAATACCCATAAGCGTCTTCCAAATTTCATTGCTGATAACTACTGCCATCTCTCACCCCATTCGTCTCTTACCGGTATTGGTATTGTATCTCGGAAATCGTATCCCCTGGTTCATCACGTAACGAAGGGCACTACTTCAGCAGCACTAGCGGTTCCTATCCCTCACCTGTAACCTCCAGCCACATTCGCGACCCTTATTGACACTAGAAGCTACTGAGAATAACATATACTTCATTGAGGCGACCGAGAGAGGCTAACTTTAGTATGAACGATATCTTGTGACCGTGATTTGTCCAAATTCAACAAATTACGTCACAATATACATGCATTGACTTTATGTATTGACTTTACGCAAAACCCCTCAGGGTAACGGGCTCCTGGTTATTCCTGCACCACACTTTTGGTTGCTCCCTATTCGTGGTCATCTCGTTATTCGATGCCCGAGCACCGGAGCTCGTCGCGTCCCGCTAGATGTCGGTACTGGCACAGCTATTTAGTTGTGGTTCGCATGCCCCATTATCTGGAGCAGATCTTACGCCATCTGCCTTGATTTACGAGACTACGGAACCCAAGACATCTCCTTCGCAGTTTTTCGGTCACCACCCAAGACTTTGTTTTTCCTGTAGACCTACAGTTTTAAGTGGGTTCCGAACCGCCGAGAATGCAGAAAAAGTACATGGAAAAATTCAATTGGTGCCGGCGGGAATCGAACCCGGCCCCATTGCGTGTGGGCCGTGAACGTTACTACTGGGCCGCTGACTCATTTTACTAACTTTTATATTCATATCTATAATGTAAATCTATCAAAGAGGAGCGCAGTGGCTCGGTGGGGAGGGCTCTGGCTTCGCACTGAGCGGCCCAGGGTTCGATCCCCGCAGCCGACACCAATGGAACAAAATCCCATGTGTTTTTGTGTATCCTGGCGGTTCGGATCCCGCCAAAACAAATGCCCAACAAAAACCTCGCTGTGATGAGGGGGGGTCGATGTTCGGCCGGGGTGCTCCCGCGAGGCGGTTCTCATCGCGCAGATGGTGACGCCTTGGTCGGACACCGGGTGGCCTATCGTCATAACTGAGGAGGTGCTGGCCCTAGGCGCCTCTGGTGGACGTGCTTGAGTTTACTCGCATTGATACTGGGGGAGACTAGGTAGGTACCGATCTGTATAGACGGAGGTTTTCTGCAGTTTCCCTCCGTCCGCGGCAAATGCGATACAGGGGTTAGGGAGATAAGCGAACCCGCTGCAGCCGGGACAGCTAATAAGGATGTCGGAGGAACATGAGAAAAATGAGTATAGGTCGTAAAAATATAGGTGTGTAAAAACCCAGATGAAAGGGTGTACACGGTAAAGTCCCACATTAGTATTATTATAAATCTATCAAAAAATGTCATAGCCTTTTTTCGTGTAAAGTGAGAAGACGCCTTAATTGAACGTCATTCATCAAATTAATCATCAGTTCATATGTCGTGAAAACAGCTGCAGCTGTAGTGGGCTTGAAAGTGAGAATTGTGTTAATACAATAATGGCTGCTCCGTGCTCTTTGGAGGCGAAAAGTAGTTGCGGTGTGTGCTCGCCATTAGGTGTGGCATCTAATGGCGAGACCTCTACCTACCTTTATTATTGCGCTGACCACTGTGAATATTTCTGTATCACCAGCTTCCAACAATAGTGCGGACTGCCACGAATGTTCGTATATCCAATGTTCAGCTAATGCCCGACCCGCTGTGAATGGACCTCTGCCTCCGGTTGAATGGAACAATTCCAATTTTCCTAAATTATCATTCTTCCTAAAAAATGAACTGGGATTCTATTACCTAAGGTCTATCCCATCGTAAGCCCCGAATCCTGGTTTAGATAAATAATATTTGTAAATCATTTGTCTATTGGGGAACAAACGGCGACTTGGAGGGCGCAAAAAGGCTGCCGGCAATAGTTTACTCTCATATTTCACAAGGCGGTGATTACTCAAAAGACTATTTTTCTTGATTCCTATTGAGTACAAAGTACCATTTCTTTACTTCCACTATACAAGGTGTTAGGCAAGTAACTGAGAACAGAATATTTCTAGGTGGTTATCATCAGAATAAGAAAAACGGGTGGGATTTTTGGAATGTCATGCGATGAAAATTGACCGGGGCATTAATTCGCAAAGTTTGAAAGTTAAAACGATGCCACCAAGACCCCTGCGGTCAAGCGATAAATAACAACTATTTTCTCTTGCCTTTCGACTCATCCTTCGTTTATTAAGAATTATTTTATCACGATCTACAATAAAGCAACCATCTGCAAAAAAACAATTTGAGCGGTGTACGAACCTGCGATCTTGGCATTTATTAATAGGGCGTTCGAGTATATTGTTAGCTTATAGCTCAAACTTTAAAGGTTCACACATTAATATCTGAACCAATTTTCATTGCAAGACAATTTTTTAAAGCTGGTTTGCTTGTACTGACGCCAACTACCTAGGCCTAATACCCTTTATACCTGAAAACTACCATGTATGGTCATTCTATGAAGGCAAACAAATCCCATATAATTACGTGACCAAAATTTATAAATCTCGATGAGAGGTTGCAAGACGACTGAAGGATTATTTAAAATCCAATTTGTTATTTCAATTTCACTTTCTTGGGAAGTGAAATTGAATTATTTTAGATCAATAAGCCTTCGATGAGTTCCAAATCACAATAAATAAATCGTTAAAATCGTTAAAAAAAACTTAGCAAAATAAATTTATGCTAAGTTTTTAAACTTATGGAGTTATTTTGGGGTTGGTACAGGCGGGCATACACGTACCTCGGATATAAGATTGCAACACTATACATATAAAAATACGTAGATAAACAATGTTCTTCACCGGCAAGATTATCATATACTCTTCTTTTCTATACTTCTTTTCATAACATTTACCGAATAAATTTTCATTCGGGTTCTTGGAGTCCGTTTAATTTAATGTCCATACTATCGTGTTATTGTTATTCTGTCACAACATGATCATTATTTCTGATACAAAATGCGATGAATTATTTATGTATTACTTACAGATACATATGGTTGTCTTTCGAGATGATAAACAGTTCGAAGAATTAGAAGTCGAACTACAACAGAAAGCAGGCAAAGGAATAGGTCTCTGTATCACTGGATATAACTGCATACCTGGAGCCTATATTTCAGAATTGGTGAGTGCGTCATGCAAGTAATTCGATGTCGATAGAGGTGAATCCATTTGTTAACTCTGAAGTACCTACAAAGTATAGAAAATAGTGCAATATGCACAATTCATTGTAAATAATTATGACAAATATCATAATAATATAAAAAATAATAATCTCCATAATATGTACTTGAAAAAAAAACTTGTAGAAGCCAACTGGAAAGCATAAAATGTAAGGATCGTTGCTATATACTCTTAAACGGTGTACTGTCTATTGTGGTGAAGTGGAATTTTCCTCCTCTTTATAAAGAAATTAATAGAGCAATAATTCCAATTCAATAGCGTTGTTACATTTTTCAAGTCGAGACGCCACCGTCTCAGGGCTATTTCAGCGCCGTCGGTGTCCGAGCGGGCCGGAGGCTAGCGCGCTTCGATAGAGACATATTCTACGACCGACCAACTTACGAGCCAGATCAGTTTTCTTTAGCCTTGATTTGCTTTGCAAATCATTAATAGAGTCCGGGAATATAGCTTTATCGAGGCACGAAGACGATAGTGACTAAAGGGAAATATTTTCAAGTGACGGGCAATACTAGTGAGATCTAACATCGTAATCTCGAACAGAATATAGCGCGACGGAGAAGGGAAGATTCTTCGCGAGGACTGAATCCCCACGTCTGCATCAAAGACAAGGCTTGGGAGAGGGTGTGACTGAGGAGGGAATACAGAATTCGTTAGTACTACAACAAATACTAATTCTAACATTTATATATCGGTAAAATCTTAATAGGTCTAAATTCGCTTGACTTTTTAGCTTTTTCAGTGGAAAATTGTGACGAGCTCGTTTCGGCTAAATTTCGCGAAAGCCGAGAAGAGCTACCAATCCAAATCTGTAATGACGCCCCGAACAATTTTATCTACCATCCACTTCTTTATCCAATTTCTAATTGGGCGCCAGGTGCTTGTATCAACCCCGTAGCACCAAGGGAATTATTATCTGTTCGTTCTTTTCTCTTATCCAATACTCAGGGAAGGGTAGGGTCGAAGGGCGAGCATCGATTACATTAATTTGTTCAAATATCCGAAATTAACGTTTGAGTAGACGTTTCTAAAATATTCACAATGACTTATTTATTATTCAAGTCCACAGGTTGGACCTTACCCATTAATTACACTTGTTCGATCTAATAATTATCTGTGCGTCAATCACGCTCAAAAGACAATATCTTTCACATTAATTTCTCAGAGTGAGATCGCTCTATCCCCCGGAGACGCCGGTAGGGACGGCTAAATACGTGATACGCGACGCGTTACAAGATAGGCCCGACCTACTCCCGCGCGTCCGACAGTACTCGTGCTCGTTCTGACAAATAAAGAATTCCACCTGCGTGCGCCTACCTTTTTATTCGCCAATCCAATGTTCCCGTCGCTCAGCGCCCTTCGGTTCTTGCCTCTCGCTTCTCTCTCACGCTCGCTTCGCTACTCCACGTTCTCACTCGCTCACTCTCTCACACTCTCTATAACTAACGTTCTCTAACTCTCCACGTTCCGCTCTTCTACTATATTGATTCGTGATCGAGATCACACTCGATAGCCACTCTCGCAATCGGTTGCGAGTCACGACCGATACACCCGTCGGGTCGATGAACAGCGCTCGGAGGATCTCCCGAATCTTCTTCACATCGAAGCTATCGATTTGGGTCAGTTCCCTCTCGATACCCTCCTCGGGAATCTGGTCACCCGCTCCCCAGGTGATGCTGGTGTATCCCTTCTCGCGGAGTCCGCACCTTCGAAGTCGATCGCGCAGCGCTTCACCGGTCCCTTCGACACTCGCGCCCGTCGCGCATAACAATTGTCGAACCTCGACGTCCGGCAGTGAGTCTATCCATTGGAGTGAATCCGGCGCACGCGCTCCGCGTTCACGCGTATTCACTCTCGTCATGTCGACGTCGATATTCGCGGCCAAACTCTCCATGCTTCCTCCCGCGTCCGGAAGGCAAACGTCAAGCCTCGGATTTTCGGCCATTGTCCAAAACGTCGATTTCGTGAATTAATAACTTATTGATTTACTCGAGCGATTTAACTTTCGCAAATTTATTCAATAATTATTTTTCCTCTCAAGCTTCGACGAATTAATCGCGGAGAATATTTTATCTCCCTCGTATTAATTCCCGTCGATGTTAACTCAATTGTTTCCCTATTTTGTGGAATTTATTCGTTGTCAATAGAATTTGTTTATCGCGTAAATACTTTCTCGTGAACCTCGAGAAGTCTCTATTTATCGCGTAAATTATTTTCCCGATTTTGAGTTCTCCGAATTATCCGCGGAAAATATTTATCACGCTCGAATTAATTTACGCCGCTGTCAAATATTTTTTTCGAATTTATTTTTCAATCACAACAATATTTTATTCCCCACGCGGATTATTTTTCGCGGACTTCACAAATGTTTATTTAACGCGTAAATTATTTGTCGTGGTCCTCGAAACTATTTATTACCGGCACTCATTGTTTTCCCGATTTCACTATAATTATTTCGGGTCGGGTACTCTCACTTAACCGGACTCGCACTGTACCTGAGAGTCACTCTCGATACCGAAAATCCACGAGTATAATTTTCGTGCACTGTTCCGAAAACTCGAAATAATACTTCATACAACGCTTCGACAACTCCTCGTAGTTGTCCGCACAGCGTATCTTCTCGAAATATTATTCGCACAATTTTGTTTTCTCGACCGTGCGAGCGAGCGTCGTGTTTACCTCGCGCGCGACACTCGAGCTCGAACGTCGTCGTTCACACAAAATTTCTCTCGCGGTTCTCAGCACAGCCGCTCGAGTACACGTGCACTCAATACGAAATTTATATGCCACTGCCCCACGTTATAGTGCACTATGCTCGAAAGTTACCATTGTCGAGATCCGCGAGGCACTGTGGTGTGTGCACGCTTCCGAGCGCTCAAGCGCCCGTAATGTTTGCAGATTTCATCGAAATCGAGTGAAGAAAAGTGGATATTGTTCCTGAAGGTAAGTGAATTACGTAAATTTTTGAATGAACCAATTTTTGGAATTTATGGCGACGATATTAATGATACAATACTAGTGCTGCAAATTACTCTGTTTCATTGAATTGTATTACTATCTGTAGAGAATTAGTTATGATCCCAGGAGATCCTACGGAGGTTTCAACGATTCCGAGTTTGAAAAAGTATAGTTTCTTTGAAGCAGTATTATGTCGACTCGGTCGGAGCCTCGTGGCCCGCCTCGTGGGATTACTACCGCGGGGCGCTGCAGGCCTTTTCTTTTGTGTAGAAATACCTGGGGACCGTTAAAAATGTAGCCGACGCAATATACATGGTGTCCAATTTGAATTTCATTAGACTCGCACTACTGAATATCAGCATGAAACTAAATAATTCTAATTTATAAATTCAAACAAGTAAGTAAAATTTCTGCATCTTTAATGATAGGATCCAAGATGGAGGTTGTGCAGTGGATACGACAGCAACGGTTTGACGCCGTGCATGAGGAATGGGACAAAAATCTCGATACCCTTATCGAAATTTTGGACGTTAAACTGTTTAATAAAGCAGCATATTTGTTGCATATCGAAGGTCGTTCGCGACAGGCGTTGAAAAAAGTCATTTGCAATTTAAAAATGAAATGGCGAAATGATTGCCGCATTGAGGATCATTTTTTAAAAATAATAAAAGCTGGTTGGACGGATCAATAAGCGTTACGGTAAAGGTTAATTATATCGAAATTAACGTGAGTGTTACAGTATATGAAGTAACTAATTTAACTATTTATAAAACTAGGTCGCCTTCCTAGACCAAGAACGCAAGTGCAAATGATAGTGTGGATTCCACAAAATCAAAACACAGTGGTTGGCGTCCCCACTTCTTTTTCCGAATCGAGCGACCGTTAAAAACGAAGGAAAGTACAAAAATTGCATGAGCGTTACAACGCGGACGAGCTCTCTTATGCCACCAAAAGGGTTATTCGCGAATCTGGAGCTGTCTCAGCAGTTAAAGTCGTCGACGATGTAACCTCCAAATCTCCCACGCGAGCAGTGGGAGTACATACCTGTCACGCAAAAAGTCTCTAATACAGAAACAAAAATGCCTCCAAACAGTGCTTTAGCCCGCGTTCTCGATTAAAAATTAACTAAGTCGCATTCTATGAATATCAGGCGTACCACACAATTATGCAATAGTACAGTTTTTCCTAGTTACAATTTCGTTTTGGAGGTCAACAAACTTTGTTATCCATCAGATATTTATATTTCTGAAAACTGCGCCGAAGTTCAATTACAATCTCTTTTGCACGACACGACTAATCGAATTTTGGAACTTCAAACCGATGTTTTGGATTCAATGAGCGGCAATATACTTAAAAATTGTATACGCGTTGTTAAGTGGGATTTCAACGGAAGTACTGACCAAAAGGAGTACGAAAAAACATGTTCTAAAGAAGGTAGCTTCGATTCAACCGGCAATACGGTTCGGCGTTTTTTATGGAAATTCTGAAACGTCGGCTCGCATTCTTGGGGGCGATGTTGAGTTAATGAAAATATTTCATATAATTTTGCAAGTTATTTCGAGCGGGTTCAACGTCAAAGTAGATTCGTTTGGAAAATATTGCAACGAGACTGCTGATTGATTCGTTGAATTATACCCATGGTATTTTATGTCTACAACAATAAGGTACTTATGCATGGCCCACGGATTGTTGAAATAGCCATTTTGCCAATAGGACAGCTTTCTGAAGAAGCTCAGGAGGCTCGACATATAGACGTGCGCAATTACCGCGAACATTACTCACGAAACTGCTCGAGAGAAAAAACTATTTAAGACATTTTTCTCCGACTTCTAGCTTCTTCAGACCCGCTTATTTCGAGTCTGCGAAAGGCACCTTCCAAAATGGGAAAAGTTTGTTTCCTGAAGCGATAGCACTTCTAAGTTATGAAAAATTAAGTTTTCGAGAAGCCGACGCAGACGACGTCATTGATAAAAATGACGTCGATAATGAGAATTCCGATAACGATTAATATGTATCTTCAAAAATTATGTCATTTTGTTTTATAAGAAATAATTTGTATGAATTAAAGAAATTAATGTACAAAATATCACTTTTACCAAAATTGTACTATTTTTCACGAAATATTTCTACCATTTTTGGTCCGCCATTTTGAATATCACATTTTTGCATTCATTTTTGGAATCAGCGACCCAAAAAAATATAAGTACCGGAATACTAGCAACTTTCATTGAGAAGCATTTGAGTTATCGAGTTTTGACCAGGAATTCGGGCTGCCGAACCACTATAATCAGTTTATCCGTTACTGACAAACGGGAAATTCAATTTGACATATAAATTCAATGAGCTGAGCCACTCAAAAAGAGTTGCGCTAGACAACCGTAGACGGGTAAAGCCTCGCAAAATTACGGAAGACCCAGTGATTGACCGGAATAGATAAATTTATCCGTACTTACAAGTTGTGACAATATCATGTAGATGTTAGAACCAGCGATGTTTTATTCTTCAGTCGGTACTCCACTACCGCCAGTACCCTACTCCTTGGTCAGTACTCTTCGATAGTTATCACCCAATTTCTTTGACAATTACTACACTACGCTTTTGTGCCCTTAGACTGTTAGTACTCTGCAATACGGCCCCATTATTCGACACTCTGTACGCTACCTTTTTGTCCCGTTCGTCAACATTATTTCACGATCAGGATCGATAGAGCAGGGGGAGGTGGAGAAGAGCCGCCGAGAGCCTCTCTGTTCCTTATCATCGAAGATTGCCGAAAATGGACGGAGGGACATGAATTCCGTCGACATACGACGTTGGAGGCCTGTAATTATATGGGACACTGCGATGCCACCCGACATCGCCGGTTCTTACGATGTCGAGTAAATTCTCCGGTAACAATATAGAGTTTCTCTCGCTCACAAACTTCGCTTACCCTCACCATTATAGTCGATGTTTCCCAACTGTGCGGGCCCTTTTTTAAGGATTGATTAATAATACTAAGAAATTATTCTTTCATAACTGGAAATATTCCTTCGAATATATCTGCACCGTTTTTTTTGCGGTAGCTACATGATAACTATCTCCAGTTCCTTTGTGCTAATCAACTTAAAGTCTTCAAAATATCGCTTATCTTCAATTAAGTAAATACGTCTTCTTTCATTTACATTTTCATTTGGATTTTCTATGAATGCTACTATGTGTTGAATACTTTGTATGTAATACATTTTAAATTTATCAACTAAAGTAGATTCGTTTATCTTATTTAATACGTCCAAATCTACATCCTTAATTTCTTTAGCACCTAATGGTTCTCCTTTAACTAATTCTTTCTGTTATATATTATAGCCTCCTAGTAGTCTTTTTTCGTTTCCCTAATTATATCTTCTACTGAATTCTACTTATCTCTTTGGGTTGCTGCGTCCCTAATCTCGTCTGAGACCCATCCTTCTTCATCGCAGACTTTCAGAATTTTTAATTCTTTCCTTGGCGCTATATTATCCAATGCATCGAGTATAAGTAGTATAGCGACCACTATGGTGACCCCCACTCATATCCCACTCTCATCCCCCACTCCGCGGCCGCCGAGTATTCAGCTGGGGGGGGGGGGGAGCGTGGCGTCATAGTACGCTGTTTCTTTTTTTCTTTGTTTTTGGTGGTGTGGAGGGGATGGAACGTGTTGGTATAGTGGACCGCTGTTTTTAGTTTTATATTTGTATAGAATTTAAAAAATCCGATGCAGGCGCAGAGACTCGAACTGTCGACCCTTGGATTAACGGTCGGAATACTTACCTCTGCACCAAGGCCCGTTATGATATTAAGTTTATGCTGAAGGTTCTTACAGCGATCGGTCGAAATCTTCAATATAAGTAAAGGGGAGTGCGGTACTCTCTCTCTTTCTCTCTCTCTCTCTCTCTCTCTCTCTCTCTCTCTCTCTCTCTCTCTCTCTCTCTCTCTCTCTCTCTCTTTCTCTCTATTTTTCTTTTTTCTTTTTTCTTTTTGGAGAAGAGGGGAGTATAGCGTATCGTCATAGTACGCTTTTTTTTCTTTCTATTAAATTTTCCCTCTATTTATTCTTTTTCTTTTTTCTTTTCACGTATCGTACAATAAATTTATTCTTCTTATTAAGTATGTGTGTGAGTGGGGGGGGGGGGGGGGCGTGCGTGCGTGCGTGTGTGTGTGTGGTATCAAGTGGTAATATATATCAGAATTTTAATCCTTAGCATCTTCTTCTTCTTCTTCTTCGATGGTTCATCGCACGGGACGAACACTCGGATCGTTACGTACATATATGTAATAGCAAAACACTGACTAGACGCGAGACTATAAGCGAGAAACAAATACTTTAGCGACTGTAACGTTCCCACATTCCTTGCCCACTGTTCTCACCTACTCCTAATCTCCTTTCCCGCTAATCTCCAACTTTGCTGACTCCACAGTCCCACGGTCCCTTATCACCCTCATACGACGTCCCCTCCACTCCTAAACTCTTTTCTTCCAGACTCTTTCCCAGCCTCTTCCATCTTCCTAGGTTAGTCCTTCTTCGACACTCAGCCTAATAAGACGTCGTATCGTTCATATCCAATCTAATAAAATCATTAAGTCATTATTTCGCATCAATTTATTCACCGCCAATAAGCCATCCGTCACATGGTGTCAGAAGCGAGATTCAGAACCCACGCGAATCACCCCGCGGAATAATTTAACAAAAACAAGTGACGTGGAAAATAAACATCAAAACAATTTATAATTTACACAAACAACGACAACGTGAGAACATCAGGGACAATTCACAAAAAAAGGGAAGAAAAAAAAAAGATATATCGGAGATAAACCACAACGGACACAGACTATGCACACGCCATACGCCATACACACAGACGAAGCAACGAAGAAGAAAGGACACACGCGCACCAACTATTACCAAGCACGCATACCGCACACACACAACGACCGCCAGCATCTCAGCCGCTACGCGCGAGTCACCACCCAGCGCATAAAGGATCAGCTGATGCTTACGCTCACCATCGTTCTTCTGGCATTGTAAGTGCACTCCACTCAAAAATCTTTTGCATGTTACCTTTAAAAATCGCGTATTCTTTCACGGTGGAGTTAATTAATACACAATAATTGTACATAAAATTTGAATGTCAAGTTCAATATAACTTTTTTTTAAATACAACTTTTCGACACACAATTTTATAACACATTCCGAATATAAATCTTGAAAAAAAAAAAAAAACAACAACAACAACAACAACAACAACAACGAAATTGATTTTCTGAACGTCATTTCTCTTGGAATAAAATCTTTCAAATATAATTTTTGGTAATATTATTTACAAAAAAAAAAAAAAAAAAATTGTTGACACTCAATCACCAACGAACAAAATGTACAAATTAACATTACAAAACCACAATTTTTAAAATTGACATACCGAAACATTGTATGTCCATATCATTCTATCGTGTTGTAATATCCAATCCACCGATCAGACCGCCCCGTAAAATAAATAGACGAAACCCAATACTCCCATATTTTCACCCAAGCATTGAACACCGAACGATTAAAGTCGTCCCCATATACGATGGAAAAAATATGAAAATAGAAGATTACGCTAAAACAGTTAAACGAGTCAACGAATGCCTCTTAGATGGCGAACGATGTAAATTATTAAAAATGATTCCACTCAAACTGAACGGTATCGCACGTTCAGTCATTGATGCCAACCCTCCAAATTCTCTCGAATCACTTTTGAAAATATTGAAAAAAGCATTTAGCAAAAACAAAGATTTAGCCGACTTAGAATTACGAATTAGAATCATCCCCACAAAATTACGACGAAACGGTCATCGAATACGCAGCGAGGACGCGCGATATACTTAATAATATTATAGATAAATTATCAGACGTGTATAACACAGCTGCGCAAACAACATTTTTGGAAGCACGAATCGAAGAAGTGACAGCAAAAGCAAAAAGAGCATATGTTAGAGGATTAACACCCGCAATAGGTTCCCATTTAGTTCTCCATAACGCGGAAACATTCGATAATATAATAGACAGAGCCCAAACAATAGAATATGAAATCGAAAAACAAAAGCGAATGCGTGGTACCCTTGATATTAGAAACACCGCAAAAGTTCATTTTATGGAGCATACAAAACCAGGAAAATTTTGCGAATTTCATCAATCACACACACAGGACACAAAAGACTGAATCACAGTAAACAACATGCGCGAAGATAAAAACTCTTGGCGCTCACACGAAACATCCGACAGATACCGAAATAATTCACAAGACA
This sequence comes from Netelia virgata, assembly GCA_951802705.1. Lineage (NCBI taxonomy): Eukaryota > Metazoa > Arthropoda > Insecta > Hymenoptera > Ichneumonidae > Netelia > Netelia virgata. The sequence goes on from OX637866.1 coordinate 15,488,689, forward strand.
GATACGCTCAAAATAAAACAAGAAACTCGAGAAACCAATACAGAGAATACCCAAAAAATACACACGGAAATTACTCAAATGACAGACACAGAAATAACTCAAACGACACATACAGGAATTATTCAAATGCCAGGAACAGAAATCATTCAAACGATAGATACACGAATCGCCCGAGCGGCAGATACAGAAATCATTCAAACGACAGATATTTAAACGACAGATACTCGAACAACAGATACAGAAATCGTTCAAACGACAGATACTCAAACGACAGACACAGAAATTATTCAAACGACAGATACAGAGATAACTCGAACAAGAGATCCAGAAATTATTCAAACGACAGATACAGAGATTACTCGAACGACAGACATACAAATTATTCAAACAGAAATAATTCGAACGACAGACACAAAAACTACTCCCGAGATAAATACAGCGACAATTCCGAACCCGATACGGAAACAACTCATTTGACCAACACCAAAACGAATATCAAGAATGACCTAACACAGACTCAAATGCCGAGCAACGAAATTCTCAAAATAATTCACCCGGTAGAAATACCCCGACAAAATCAAGAACAAACAGCACAGAACACATTGATACACTTTTCGAAAAAGTAGACCTAAAAAACTAAGACAACATCTCGCGGAAAAGTGCGACATGAGACTCATTATCAGAGCACTAAAGACATTTAACCGCGATCAATTAAAAGAAATCGGAATTAAATTCAAAGAAGCAACGCTTAAATTGGGAATGTCGAAAAATCATAAATCTCCCTCAATAGCATTAAACTCACCTGATTTTGCGCATAAAGAAACGAAAATATTAATCGATACAGGCTCACAAATAAACTTGATAAAACAAAGCGCACTCAATCACGCAACAGAAATCGACACACGAGAATTTTACGAAATGACAGGTTTAACTGATGGTAAAACATACACTCGAGGCAAATGCTCAATCCAAATTAAATCAGTAAAAGCAGAATTTCATGTTGTCACCGACGCATTTCCAATCCAGCAAAACGCGATACTTGGTGACGCATTTTTCAAACAGATTCCAGCCGATATACCATATACACAAAGATGCATAACTTTCCATGATCATGTTATACCATTTTCTGAACGCGAATATATCGTAATCCCACCAAAATCAAAAACAATAATGCACATAAGAATTAAAAACAATGAAATTTCAGAGGGCTATATCCCAACATATGAAACCAAAGAAGGTATACGTTATGGTGGCCCATTAGTAAAAAATAACAACGGAATTGCATACTTACAAGTAATCAACCGCCAGTCAAAATCAATAAAACCAATCGAGAACGACTACAGAACGACTACAAAAACTCAAATCATTACTTCATTTAGATCATCTCAATAACGAAGAGAAATAATACATTTTGCAACTAGTCTCTGAATACCCAAAACTCTTTTTACTACCAGACGACGAACTTGGCCACACCACGATAACACAACACAAAATTCCCACTACAGAGAAGAAACCTATCAACACAAAACAGTATCGATTCCCACCTGTACACAAAAAAGAAATGCAAACGCAAGTCAATAATTTGTTGAAGAAAAACATCATTCAGCCTTCCCTCTCCCCCTATAACTTACCAGTTTGGGTCGTACCAAAAAAGGCGGACTCACAGGGCAAAAAGAGATGGCGAATGGTTATCGATTTTCGCAAATTGAACGCGGAAACAGTATCCGACGCATATCCATTACCGAGTATCGTGGATATTCTGGACTTTGTAAAAATCGCATCACCACTAACAAAACAATTGAAAAAAATGTTACATTCGAATGGACAGACGAATGCCAAAAAGCATTCGAATTGCTCAAAAGGCAAATTATAAAACGCCCAATTTTGCGTTACCCCGATTTCGAGAAACCATTTACACTCACCACAGACGCTTCAGGCTATGCAATAGCTGCAGTTTTAAGTCAGGAACACAATAAATTCAACCACCCCGTAGCATTTTATTCAAAAACACTCTCGAAACCACAACAAGCATACGACACAATGAGGAAAGAACTTCTAGCCGTAGTTTACGCAGTAGAACATTTTCGCCCGTACTTATACGGCAGACAATTTACATTGATCACCGATAATAGAGCTTTGACATCCCTAAATACTAAATCCGACTTGCCACAGCAGTTTCAGCGCTGGCAAATACCCCTCAACGATTACGATTTTAAAATACAACACCAACCGGGAAAATCAAACCACGTCGCAGACGCCCTATCTAGGAACCCCATTACTGTTATGCCCATTAGACAAAGAGACAGTTCTTCAAAAGAAGAACGCGCCCCAAAAAGACCAAAACATTCCCATCAACCAAATACACGACAGCGCTCTGATTCAGACGAAGAATCAGGCAACCCAACACCCAAAAAGAAACAACAAAACGAGCAAACAACAGGAAGTGAAAACGAACACGAAAACAACACACAATCTAAATCAGACCCAAAAATCGACGATGAGTCCCCACAAACAGAAGAGGAAACAAATATAGAAAAAGATAGCACCGACGTCATCACAGAGACAGAAGCAACGGAGGAGGAACTTACAAAAAATATAACGACCCGGAAACGCACAAGGGACAATACGGCAAAGGAACTGAATACGATAAACAAACGCAAACGAACAAGGATACGAGATGAAACGACAACGGAAAAATTCACTCCAACAAAGAACCAAGAAGAAACAAACGAAGAAAGAGTCAATGAATTAAATATAACGAATCAACGATTTGCAGATATTGATCCCAATAAAAATGGAGAAAATAAAGACAAAAGCGCAAATAAGCACAGAGGCCAACGAGCCCAGCAAACAGACGCAAATAGTAAATATCCGCAAGAATGGGAAATAGAACGCAAATCGGAAAACCAAACAGAAGAACAGGCAACGCCCAAGGATTACGGCAAGGAACAACTGGATTCCAGATCAGCGACGCATATCGGAGAAGCGACCGCTGACCAAGAAACGGAGAAAGCAATCCCGGATCCAAATTTCCGATCACCAACGAATTCAACAGAAACGGAAGATGTTCAACGAAATGCACATCCGCAAGTGCAGCCGAACTTCAGATCAGTATCACCACCACGAACGTCTACAAATTACTCAAAAAGTACCACCAATATAGGCCCATATTCACCGGAAATGACACCCGAATACTGATTCGTTAGCAAAGTCACCTGAAAATAATAACGACGAAGCAAATCTATCTTCTGAAGGAAATATTGGAGATAACATCAACCCTCTAGTAGAAGCACCACAGTTGCACAATACACAAGCAACAATCGAGCCAAAATTTCGATCACCACCCGGAAATGTTGAACGAATCATGAGGCAAACCACTACACAAGCAGAGCCAAACAACAATTCATCGAAATCAACATCAGACGAAAACACCTCAAGTGGAAACAACCTAACAGAGGCCGACAGTGATACGCCATTTTCACCATCACCGTATTACAGGAAGAAAATGACACACAAAGAATCTCGCCCCGCAACTAGAAGGACGGAAATAACGGAAGATGTAACAAACAAAAACAAAATTATCACCACACAGAAAAATATCCTAGCACGAAAAGACAATATTGCATACTTCCTATCAGCAGACTGTACAATGAATACGATGATATCCGAAATTCTACAGGACAAAGGCAGAATAAACCAACAATCACTTTTGGACTGTAACCCCCAAATTGGCGATATTATGATTACCTGCCGAGGAATCACTTGTCATTTCACAATAATCTGTAAACAGAAATCAACAGATTCACCGACCATCACAGTAGTTCGAAATTGTTTAAAAACACTATTCGAAGTATTCAATAAATTGCAGCTAGAGACTTGTTCGATCCCAAAGGACCCGAAAATTCTAAATCCGTTCGTTTGGGAATACATCAAATCATTCGTACGAGAAAAATCAACGGCCTCACGTACAAACATCACATTATGCCATGGTCTATTGTCAGTACCTCCACAACCACGCAGGAAAGATATCATCCAGGAGTTTCACAGCTCAACAATCGGTGGACATAATGGACTATCAAAAATATATAATCGAATCCTATCACAATACTACTGGAAAAGCCTCAAAAACGACATTCGAGAATTCATCAACTACTGTTTCGATTGTCAAAAGAACAAACCGGCACGAGTAAAGGATAAAGCACCAATGATCATCACCGACTCTCCAGCAGAACCGTTCGATAAGGTCGCAATCGATATCGTTGGACCCTTACCAAAAACCACACAAGGACACGAATATATTCTGACCATTTTGGACCTTTTTAGCAAATTCGCAATATCAATTCCATTAAAACATCAAACTTCAACGGATATCGCTAAATCACTTACTACAGCTTTAATAACAACATTTGGTGCTCCTCGAGCGATACTGTCCGATCAAGGAAGGAACTTTATGTCTGACACATTCAAACAATTCGCTGAACTCTTTCAAATTCGACAATACAAAACAACAGCGTACCATCCTCAATCAAATGGTGCATTAGAACGTAACATTTCATTAACAACAACCGCGATTAGGACGAACTCCTCACACTTGCAAAATTCTCGCATAACACAAGCACACACGAAAGCAGTGGATTCACACCATACGAACTTGTCTTCGGAAGAACTGCCCGCACACCTTCCGAATTTCCACCTCCAGAAACAACAATAACATACGATGACTACATGACAAACCTCACAAACAATTTTAAAAAGACACGATAAACCGCATGGGGAAAACAAATAAAATTTCAAGAAAGAACAAAACGATATTTCGATAAAAGAGTCACAGAACCAAAATTTGAAAAAGGACAACTAATATTCCTCATAAAGGAACCAAGAAAAGGACAACTCGACTCCCATTATGTAGGACCATTTAGAATCTTAGAAGTATTAGATAGACATAATATTAAGTTAGAAATTAAGGACGGCAAAACAAAAATAGTAGACATAGACAAAATAAAAATGGCACATGTTACAGATATTTCGAAACTTTAGCAAATTGTAAAATCACGATGTCGTATTACGTGTGCGACCAGGTCAACCCAGTTCAACAGATAGATGAAAATACCCAAGGCGAAACTCAACTTTTGTCAAACCCGCAGTTTAAAAATTTGGCAATGTGCGACATTCGACTAAAAACACTCCGTCCAGACCTATTGGTCCAGGATCCCAGACACAAAAGCATGGCTCTTTGCAGCACCAGAATCAAAAAACCTTTACGTTAACTGCGATAACCATCAGTCATCTATTTGCACAATCAAAAATACTGGCATCTTAAATATCAGCCCGCCATGCCAAGCAAAAACTCATACGACTCAACTGACACCATCCATCGACATAACATCCTCAACCCAGACAAATTTCTCTACCACCTGAATATACTTAATCATGCAACCATACATAATCAGCTACATATATACCTATAATTTCTTTATCTTATCTTTCCTTTTGCAATAAAACCTTTAAGTATACCTAAAACTTAATTCACTAAACCCACAAACCGAAACCCTCACAAAACAAACCAACGCATCTCAAGTAACATACCTCTTCTACTAATCAATGAGCTAATAAGGAAATTAGAATGTTCTAGCAGTTTACCAGGAAATATATACAAATAATATAACCAGAAGAAAGTAACCAGGACTCAATATATATTGTCACGCCGTTGGGGAAGGAATAACTGGGGGAAAGGTGGGGGACAAAAAAATTTACTGTTTGATAGGGCAACACGAATTCACGAAATAACAATTATTTTATTTATCTACTAGTTAACAAGATTAATCCTAAAACTTATAGTAGCAATAACGTCAATATAACGGCGGACGATCTCGGGGGCAATGTCTCAAATAAATAACGACGCAAAAAGGAATGATGTATATGGGCGCCAGTTATTTTTATAACAAAAAAAAATAACAAAAAGAACTTTTATTGTACCAATATTTGGGGGTGCAAACAATCTATTAGGAGACAAGGGGAGAATGGAATATTGGGGGTAGCTCAGGGTGGGGGTCCTACGACTCTACGGCCTCTTAATAATTACCACTGGTCACAATGTTGAAAGTTCGAAATAATATTTCGCCAAGTGCGAAAACTGAAACGAGATAACTCGGGACTCTATACAAAAAAACGTAAACACGGGTAACGCGAACTCTGATGGGCGGAGACGGTCGAAGGCCGTCGGGAAAATCTTAAATCGAACGCGTCTTAATGCTACACAGCCGTTCCACGGGCTTATCAAAATTATTACTATTTCTCCGTGAAAAATCACGGAGATAATAAATATTGTAGGGAAAATCTAAATCAGGAACAAGAATGGGGGAGGAACTCGAATACAAATTTTTTCGCGAAGGGCCGGGATACAAAATTGAAACAGAATTGTGCCAAAACTTCAACGGTGCAAACACTTACGTTTCCTCAATCCTCTCGTGTGTTCTCTCTCTCTCTCGTTCCGTGTTGGTTTGCCGGGTCGTCGTATTGTCAAAAAAATGCGTCTTTCTTCTATTTCTCGCCGCCTTGCCACCTTTTCCTCTCGCTCTTCAATTACTCTCACCCTCTCTAACTCACTCGCACTGTTTAACTCAAAAAAATATCCGTTCGCTAACTCCAAAATTTCGCTTTAATACTCCTCGTCTATTCTCATCGATCGCTCGTCGCAAAGTGTCCGGCACATGGCGTGCCGGAACTTGCGAATTTTCCGGGGTGTTCTTAAATTTCTCCCGTGCCTCTGATTTGACGAGACACGGGAGATCCTTGATCCATGATTGGCCGCGCGGGTCACGGGTCAATCGATGAGGCGACACTCGGGTCGATATTTCTGGGGACAATGTTGGGGGCAGGCTCTATCGGGAACTAGGCGTAACGAGGATTTATCGATATGGTAGGATAAGGTGTCGGGTAAGTAGGACGGGTGGGAAGGCTATCGGTGTCGCCGGACGCTGCTGCCATCTCCTTAGTTATTGCGTCACCGTCGCCGATTGATGGCTCGGGGACAGCTGATGAGATGTGGCCGGTGACATGTGCGGTATTTTATTTGGAGAGTGCGGGAGACGATATTTTTCTTCCAAGTGGAGATACTTTTGTAGATTTTATGAGTGCGCGGTCGGTGATGTTCCTTTCGGGTTTCCTCGTTGGATTTTTCTCCGGTGGGTGGTGAGTGTTCTTTTAATGGTTGCTTTCTTTTTTTTTCCTTTTTTGTTCCTTGGTTATTTTATTTTAGGTTATTCGGGATGATGTCCGGGTGGCGATGATGGTGATCCTGGGGTGCTGTGGCTCTTCTCGATGGTGATTTTCGTCGGTGGATGGTGAGTTTTCTTCGGGGCGGCGCGTAAGTGTTTGCACGAGTTACAATTATAATATAAGGAATGGACATACTTACTGATACTTTATGTTTTAGACTGGTGGAACGGCTGCCTTTGGGACGAGCTGGTGCAGCGGGGGAGGATAACATTGTGCAACGGCACAATATATATATATATTGTGACGAGGCGTTATATTCCTCGCAATCGCGGAAATCGAAATATTGTTGCGAATATTAAAGCGAGATAGAATGAGCAGAGTCGCGTCGTCTCGCACCCGTAGTGAGTACAATTGTGTTCTAGAACATGCGCTGCCGAGATACTTCGTAATTTACAGAGACGCGAGGTCACGGGAAATAAACGGGATATACGGGATATACGGTCAGCTGTAGAGCCATACAGCCAGCCCAAGCGAGACAGAGAGAGAGAGAGCGAGCAAGCGACCAGCACCCGCAGCCTGCGGCATATCCCTCTCCCTCTCCTCGCCACTTCGCCTGTAATTTGAAGCAGCGGCCATGCGTTCTCTATCTCTTAAAACAGCTGTGTGTATGAGAGAGAAAGAGCTATACCTGTTTCTCTAGAAAGACAGAGAGCACGCTACAGACTGTTTCTATTTATTCCTTTATATATGTTAGATATTAAATAAATAATATTTTAATTTTTTTAATATTATTTACCGAGAGCGTGCTACAGACTGCTTCTTTCTATTTTCTTCATATGTATTAAATAGATATTGAATAAATTATAAAAATTATTATTTATATTTAATAAATATATACAATTATCAAGTTTTTCAAAATTAAGGCAGGGTGTTCTATACATACTTATAGGCACCCGGTTGTATTAAAATAATCAGCAGTACAGATTTATTTAAATAATTAATAAACTCGTACACCTGTATATGTATTAAGACAACCAGGCTAGACGGCCCGTCTTTATACGAGTGGCCTAGCGCCTCGTGAAACCGATATCCCTGCACGTTATACACAGGATATTTGTCTCGCTGATTTGGTCAAAAATGCATACAAATCAAATATGAGCATGAGACTATCGTTTATACTCCTCTTTTGACATAGAAGTTACAGTCTCAATCGAGCAGTGTAACGATACGTTATATTTTATCGTGTGACGATGGCAGACCACGCTCTTCGTGAATGTATTCGCGATTTTTTGCGTTTTGTAAAATGACATAACGTACAAATACGACGTCGCTGCGACACTCAGTGGTGTTCCGAGTTAAGGCATTTGTCGGGTAATAGACTCATCAATCGTTTGAAATATCGTATATGGTGGGTGCCCTTACGCAGTATAGTGACAGCCTATGACAGGGGCACATTGCAGGGTCACAGTGTATGAAGAGCTACAGAGAAGAGGTCTTCAAGGAGCTCAGAGTGTTCGTGGTATTGCTGATGAAATCAGGGGTAAGTACCCTTTTACAAGTGTATAAGACGTTTTCTACTTTGTCGACCCAAAAATAACCGGTTTTAAGGATTTTTAGGAAAAATACAAACTGTGAAATAAAACTTTTTGCCATTTATCGAGCAGCATGTTTGCTATAAAAGCAATAATTAAAATTTCAAAAATGATTTTTCAAAAAATAATGAAAACGGTATAATATGGTGGAAGCGGTATAATAGGTTGTCGGCAGCTTTGGGATGCGAGCGATGAAAAAGCGATGACGAAGCTGCTCTTCTAGATGCTGTTTGCGCTGTAGAAAATTTGGAGAAAAATACCGTGAAACGTAAGTATTTAGATTTCCGGTTATTCTAAATTTGTATTTAGAAATACAAATTTATTTATCTAAATTTATAAATATTCGCTTTTCGAGCTACTACGTAACTAACAAAGTCCTTGATTTTTCAATATTACAAGCTTAGCTTTATTCTTATTCTTTTCTTTAGACACACGAGTACAAACATATGGAAAACAGCAAAGTGAGCCGATTGCCGGTCCTTCAGAACTACGCCAGAGACCAAAAAGTGTCGGAAAATCTGAAATAATCGATACGGATAGCAGCGACGAAGATGAAGACGATCGTAATGTCGTCGTTTTATCATCGCACGAAGATGGCGAAGAAGAAGAAGACGGCACTTACGTTAACATTTCTGGCGATCAGAATGCCGTCGTTTTACCAATGCAAGAAGATGAAGAAGCGGAAGAAGAAAATAGGGTTGTTCAACAGTATGAAAATCAGCTATGGGAATACCCAATAGAGGCTGGTATAATGAACAATGATGATGATGAAGAGCCAATAACATTAATTGATGATTGGTGTCAGCATCTCTTGAATGATACGGACTCAGGGAAATTAGGTCTTTTCTTATATCTAAAAATTAAGGTGGCTATTCTAGTCATCAAATAAACGAAACGGCTAATTTATCGTAGGTTATTCAACACAGGGGTTATTGTTCAATGAATAGCCGAATTCTATTATATAAAAAAGGTACCAATAATAATAATGATAATAGCTTTGAATAAATGCATACATGTGTTAACAGTGCAAAAATAATCAATCGTATTTATTTTCAGAGACGCAACTAGGCGCTGGGAAGGGGCGTACTCGCGCGGGTACAGAACCGTTGAGGGATGTTTAACCGCCCGGAAACCGCTTCGAGATCAGGGATTCTACGCGATATTTCAAGCGTTTCAAGCTTCAAGGACGCGAACCTACGCTGCGTATCAGAACACCTCACGTAGAGTTCTCTGTAATAGATTGGCTCGGTGGCTAATTCCGCGATCTTCTGACATATATCACCAGCACTTGCACCGGTGGTGACTATGTAGGAATAACATTTACGGCAGATAATTTAGCACACGGACCAGTATCGCTGTCCTTCCGACCAGCCAGAGACTATACATTTGAAGACTGGCAATTGATAGTCTGGCAATTGATAAGTAGCGTTGCTCAGAGTGCAACATCTCTGAATATCGGGGACGTATGCGAAATAAAAACCTGTATAGTGAGAGGTGTCGAGGGGCGTGGTAGAAAAAGTCTAACCCATGAAGCTGTCACGAAAAAAGCGATATTGTCAATCCGAAATTTTGATAATTCGTGCTTACCACGCTCATTGGTAGCAGCGCGCGCATATGTCGAGCGAGGTGAAATACGATCGGGAGAGTTACATACTAGACGGCAACGTATTAGGCAGATTAACGGGTCGTTACAAACAAATGAGGCTATTGATCTTATGAGAGCAGCTAATGTCATTATGCCTGCAAATGGTTGTGGCGCATATGAGATAGCCCATTATCAAGATTATTTAATGCGCGACGGTATCGCTATTGTTGTGTACGAGTTTCTAACTTTGGGGCGACGTCAAAAACCTTTGTTCGATGGTAGAAAACGAGTTTTGGGGTACGAGTACCCACGATAAAATATACATTATATACATTGTATTATGAAAGCACGCACCATTTTCAACCTATTTTGAATCTCCGAGGTGCTGTAGGTGGTAGAGATTTTTGCTCAAGTTGTAATGTACGGAGACGTCGAGATGATCACAGGTGTACAAAAAAGAAATGTCCACGGTGTTTTGCGCTACCACCCTGTGACCCTAACGCAAATAATACAACTACATGCGTTGATTGTAATCGTATTTTTTTCGGAGATCAGTGTCTACAAAAACACAAAGCTGCCGTTGTAGTCAGGAACCGCCGAAGAGCGAGTGTGTGCGAAACTGTTAAAAGTTATCGCTGGTGTTTCCAAACGATAACACCTTTAGAACGGAAGAAATATATATGCGGTATGAAATACTGCAAAAGACACAACCAGCCGCATAATCATATGTGTTTCATGAAAAGTCTTCGTATACATCAAGCCGCGCGTAAAGTAGTTTTCATTTTCTATGACTTTGAAACACAACAGTGCACACCTTTAAAGGGTGACGCCTCTACTTTTGCGCATGAACCAAACCTCTGCGTAGCTCAACGACTCTGTACATTTAGTTGTACTGACGATACCATAACAGAGCCGTGCGAATATTGTGGAGTGCACGAGTTTGTTCTCAAGCACAGTCCTGGAGCTCAGCTTGTAGAATTAGCTATGACGGGTATCAATGGATTTTATCGTACAATTTGTATTGCTCATAACGCAGGGGGGATTGACGCTCAGTTTGTTTTGCGATATTTAATCGAAGAAAAAAAGACACAGTTACCATTGGTAATTATGAACGGCACGAAAATAATTACGATGCGGCTTGAAAACCTTGTGTTTCTCGATAGCCTACACTACTTTTACATGTCTTTAAGCGCTCTACCAAAAGCCTTTGAACTCGCGAATACTGTCACAAAAGGGACTTTCCCTCATTTATTCCCTCATTACGAAAGATCGTAATTATCTGTTCAATTTTCAGAAGGAAATTGTCGATTATTCGATTTATCGTCAGTAGCAATGTCTGCCCGTTTGATGAGTGCACAACGATAGCGTCAGCTTGTTTTCGCTGAAGTTTCAGCTTGTTTCGTAAAAACTTTTTGAAAGATAAGACGATAGGTATTATTCCAACGAACGGTTACAGATGGGATCATAACCAATCTAAAAAAGCAATATCATGGCTCGTGTGAATGGAATACTCTCTTGGGCGGCGAATTCTCCACGCAGGACGGGGACGCGAATTTAAAATATTGCAAAATTTACTAGTAGACGGTTACTACAAAACAGGCGATACATCTCATGTATTACAATTTTACGGCTATTATTGGCACGGTTGTCCTCATTGTTACCCTTTAAACAGGGATCGACGACAGAGTGATGGTACATCGATGGACGAGCGTCTCGAAAAAACTATAACTATAACGAATAGAATCCGAGAGGGAGGCCATTTATTAACGGAAATTTGGGAGTGCGAGTATGATTGCCTCTTAGAAGCTGATGCCGAAATGTATGCACTCATAAAGGACCATCCTTTAGTTGGTATAGAGCCTCTTAAGCCACGCGATGCTTTCTTTGGGGGGGCGGACAGAAAACATGGTTACGCTTTACGATGCCCAGAATTCGGAGCAAATCCGTTATGTGGATGTCTGTTCTTTATACCCTTACGTCTGTAAATTTGGTAAATACCCCGTAGGACACCCTCGCGTGTATACGGGCTCTAAAATTATGGAGCTGATAGGACCTAATAATGATCTTTCACTCGTTGAGGGCCTTGTTAAAAGCTGCGTATTACCGCCTAATTGTTATTTCCTCTATGTCATACCTGTTCCGAGAGTATGAACCAGGAAACATGTACGCATGAAGATCCCTCTGACCGTATGTTTAATGGTCCATGGGTGGTCGATGAGCTACGCAAAGCTATCTCATGTGGATATATAGTTATCAAAGTATACGAAATTTGGCAATATGAGATCACACAGTTCAATCGCGATACTCAAGAGGGTGGTCTTTTTGCATCATATATAAATACTTTTTTGAAAATCAAACAGGAAGCCAGCGGCTGGCCCGAAAGCCGAAGATGAAAGAGCGCAAGAACAATACATATCAGCTTTTGAGAATTCTGAAGGGAGCTAGATCGCTGCAATATTACAAAAAACCCCGGTTTACGTTCTGTAGCTAAACTATGCCTTAATTCTTTTTGGGGTAAATTTGGTCAGCGTGAGAACTTACCGCAAACGACAATAGTCTCGTCTCGTGAAAAGCTCATTGACCAGTCCGGAGTATGAAATCACAGGTATTCTACCTGTTAATAACGAGATACTGTACATATATTAATTACACGAAGATCGACACCTCTGTAATACCTTCTGATATAGCAAACGTTGTAATAGCAGCGTATACAACAGCACAAGCGCGTTTGAAATTATATAGTTATCTCGAGCGTTTGGGTCCTCGTGCACTATACTGCGATACAGACTCTGTGATATATGTATCGAAGAAGAATGACACCTGTGAATATGAACCTCTGACTGGCCAGCTTTTAGGGGATCTTACCGACGAGTTATGCTCTTATGGTGAGGGTAGTTATATAAAAAGTTTTGTTTCAGGGGGTCCGAAATTTTATTCGTTTCTTGTGCAGTGCCTCGATGGTTCCGAAAGCGAGGTGTACAAAGTAAAGGGTATAACATTCAATTTTACCAACAGCTCGTTAATTAATTATAAATCTCTGCGCTCATTTGTAATCGGTGAAAGAGAGGTACCTATTGTATTACGCTACGGCACTATTAGACGGACAGCATTCCATCAGGTTGTTACGCGCCCTGAAACAAAAACCTGTATGCCATCGAGCGTCAAACGAAGGCATCATGGCGGATATGGCTCGCTCCCTTACGGTTACAGAGCTTAGTTTATGAAAATTACCTTTTTTATAAATGTTATAAATACTGTAAATACTGTAAACCTTTACATTGCTACTGTAAAATAAAACTTTATACATATACCGAATATTTGAATACTTTATATATACTGTTGTATAGTGAGACCGATATTTCTTTTCTGGCTATTATTCTGAAATATCCACCCGGTGCGGCCGCGGTCCGTCGGCTGCCGGGGCTCTTTTGACAATGTTTTTCAATATCTATACTTCGCTTTGGGTGCCAGTCAGTTTTACGTTCTGACAAACGACCCTATTTGACAAACAAATTATAATTGAGACAACTCAGGGTGAGTTCCGTTGAAGGACCGAAAGGAAAGTCTCGCGAAATCAAAGAAAGACTCAGTGATTGGCCGAGAGAGACAAGTTTATTGGTACTTACAATATTGATGGACCAAATCTTTACAATTATCGTTTGTTCCTTCCTCCACCGATTTCCCAATGAACAGCACACTGGTTTAGTTTTGCCAATAGGTGGTCGAAGACCGGGGTCACCTATATCTTTTGACAAAGTATAACCGTTGTACGAGAAACACACAGACGGTGCACCGTAACAATCACTACAAGAATTTTACAATTCCGTTCAACGGTTAATATTTTAACGGTTATTATATTTAAGAGCCGCTGACGGTTGATTGTCGCGCTAGCGTCGGGACCTTCAAAGTGGGCTGCCTACTTGAGTGTACTACAACGTTATCTCCACTTCATCGATGATGAGACAGCTCAGCAGTACCGCGATCTTATGAAGAATAAACACTATGTAGAGCCTGATTATGATAGAAACAAATAAGACGAAACCGGTGACGGTATGAATGACACCGGCATACTCGAGAGTGTACCTGCTAAATTTCGCATAAAAGCTAAACTGCTGCTTCGCTGTTTGCGCGGTGCTCCACGATCTAATTTTTCTTGGGATTCTGATGGTGTCGCGTCAGTCAGCGGAAATCCAATGAAGGATTCAAATATTGTTGATCTCGTGAACGACACTATAAGGGCTAGGAAAATACCTAATCCAGTTGGGCGCAGTGCCTATGCCAGAGTTCTGCGAACGATCAAGGCCCCTCGGGAATTCATCGGTAACGAGGAGTTGTGGACGAAGTCTAGATCTAACACACCACAGCGTCAATCGCAGTCTGGTGATAGTACAAGCAGCGAGGAATCACCCGATACGGACCAGTTGGCGTTTTTCAGTGGTCCTGAGAACAGATCACCAATACGGCAGACACAGGGAGATAATCAGAGCGGCGGAGGCTATCATAATAAGAAAAGGCGTGTAACTTGGGCTAACTTGAAATTATAATCATGAAAATCTTAGAAAACGTTAACTTTACCTCGCACATGAAGCATCGTTTTCAGGTGCTACCAAATTATTACGCCTGGCGCGCCAGAAAAAAATCTCCCGTGTGAAGGCTGTACAGTGGCTTGAAGCACAAAATACTTATACAAAACACAGACCCGTGCGACATCATTATCATTGATGTCTTCTGGGAGGCTGATCTCGTGGATCTTCGCTCTATTAAAGATTATAATGATAGTTATGTTTATCTCTTAGTCGTTATAGACGTTCTTAGTAAGTTCGCATGGACTCAACCTTTACGCAACAAGTCTGCTGCATCTGTAGCTAACGCGTTTGATCTCATTTTATCTAAAAAAAAATAGTAACGGTCGATCACCCATTTACCTACAGACGGACAGGGGTAAAGAATTCACCGGTGCTGTATTTTAGGTTCTCTTAAAGAAAAAGAACATACAGTTCCGTGTTGCGCGAAAGCCTGATATAAAAGCGGCTATTGTCGAGAGATTCAATAGAACGCTTAAAGAAAGAATGTGGCGGTATTTTACGTATTCTGAAAAAAAAACGGTACCTAGATGTTCTGCAGAACATCGTTTCGGCATACAATCACGACACGCATAGTGGTATAAAAATGGCTCCCGTCTCAGTGACACACGCTAGAGCGTCTAGGGCCCATAATAACCTGATAGCGCGGTACAAAAGAACCGAGAATTGCTCGCCCAAATACAGCGTGGGCGACATCGTGCGTATCAGTAGTGTGAAGGCAGTATCGTAAAAGGTTACGAGGGTGGCTGAAGCAGCGAGTTATTTAAGATTGTACGTGTATCGCACAGTATTTGTCCGGTGACATACATCCTACGTGATCTCCACGACGAGGATATTGACGGTATATTTTATGAGCCTGCGTTATCGAGAGTGCAAACGAAGGAGTCTAAGCAGCAGTCGGCAACAAGAAGGAGGAATTTTACATGGTTTTACCCAGTAATAGTAGTATGAATTATTATCCCGATAATGTGACAACAAGATATACCACGCATTTGCCCCAAGGTATGTCTCTTCACGGCAGCTGGGCTGTTTCTCTAGCTCGAATACACATACCTACGACGATTTTGCATGTGCCACCCGAGGGTGAGCGGAACTTTATGAATGTCATAACGAACACAGTAGCACCCGGTAGTATGGCAAGCACCGACTTCAAGGAATAGCGCGTCTGCGTGCCGCCTGCCGTATGCCTCAGCATAAACACATTACTCGAGGCTATTAACGAAACATCGTGTGTGGTGGGCCATCTGAAATTGAAGCATTGTCGCAACGGATATGTGACGGTCACGCGTATCTGTGAATCGTGTAAGAATGTGGAGCACTCATTCTACTTCTCCGACGCCTTGAACAAGATTTTAGGATTCACCGAGCCTAAGGATGTGGTAGTCCAGAGCGTGTACACTGCTCAGAGACCTGCCAATCTAGTCCATGGTACCCCTAATATGATGTACGTTTATACGGATATCTGCGAGTCCTATATCACCGAATATGTGCATACACGACTTCTGCGTATCGTAGCAATCGTTCTATATTCCCCTATTACGTAGTAGTGTTCAAACAATAACGATTGATATAAGGGATGAGTTTGGCGCTCCGACACCATTCGAGTATGGGACGTTGACAGTGACGTTACAGTTCAAACGTACAGATTAGCCTGAACCAATCTAAAATGGCTTACTATGACGAATACTTTGATATGCAAACGGGTGGCGACGGCAAATAGGATCGCCGAATTAAAGAGGTCACGGTATTGGAAGTTTCCTCGGAGGCCTCTTCCGACGAATAATACCTCTCTTGAAACAAGGCGCTCGGGCTATTGATTAAGAGGCGCTTCGCTCGGGTGTCAATGTGGCTACGGATATCATGGATTCTGGTATTCATCCGCGAAAAGCATTTAAAACGCGCCTGCGCGAATCAGGGGAGAATCTGAAACGTAAGGCTGAAGAAAATAATAGTACGCTCATGAAGGGTTCGGGGTATAAAGCCGGTAAAATCAATGAATTGTTGCATTCTCTGGCCGGGAGCGCATCATGACGTACCGGCGTGAAAAAACGAAAGAAGCCCATAAAGTCGCGAAAACGTTTGGGTTCTGTGAAAAAGACACAGGGAAAGAAGAAGGCTATGAGAAGAAGAAGCGCAACAAAACATACAACTAAGAATCGTTACAAGAAATCAAGAACAGTGGCGGATATTTTTGCCTAACGCAATCTTGGAAAAATGGCTTTCTTACACGCGCACTCGTGCGAGTGTCTTAAGTCGGAGCTTGAGCTATTTACACTACCACCAACCCAGCCCAGACAACAATCGAGGGGACGCATACAGTGTGTTACAAGCCAATCTCATCATTGACGGATGATTCACCGATAGAGTTTGTCATAGCGGACCAGGGTGATGAGTACAGTGATCTTGCACACACCATGCTGAGCATGCGTGTTAAGATAGAAACTCCTGACAAAGCGGATGTGTCGGCTCTGAAAGTAGGACCTGTCAATACCTGTTACACTCAATGTTCAACCAGATCGATGTATTTTAAAATCAGAAACTTGTATCACCTCCTAGCAATGTTTATGCGTATAGGGCATACATTGGAACCCTCTTGAATTACGAACCTGCTGCTAAGTCTACGCATCTCACGATTACTCTGTGGTATAATGATTTGCCGGGTAAAATGGATGATACAGAAGATAATAATAGTGGACTTACAAGTCGGCGGAATGTATTAGGTAGGGCTCGAACGATCGATCTCCTTGGTCATTTGCATTGCGATATCTTCAATGAAGAAAGGTTTTTGCTAAATGGCGTTGAGATGCGTCTGCGCCTCGTACGGACCAATAACGCTTTTTGTCTCATGAGCTCTTCGGAAGATTGTACCATACGTATTACGGAGGCATCGCTACTTGTACGGCGTGTTAAGGTAGCACCCGGTATACTTTTGGCATATGCAAGAGCTCTGTCTAAATCTACAGCGAAATATCCTTTGCCACGAGTCGAGGTTAAAGCGATATCGCTGCATGCAGGCATATACGGTGATACTCTTGATAACGTCATACTTGGCCAGCTACCTAAACGTATAATCGTCGGTTTTATCGGTTTTTTTAGGTCAATTGTATTACACGTACAACTTACCCGGCTGGTTATTGTCTCTTTACATTTGATCTTACATCCGATCTCTCGGCCAATAGTAGCACTCATTGGAATCTTGTGAGGCACGGTAGTGTGAGAATAGAAGTACGTTTCGCTGCGGCCCTAACATCAACGATTAACTGCATTGTGTATGCGGAATATGATAATGTGTTGGAGATCGACTCGTCCAGACAAGTAATTGTGGATTTTAGTGGCTAGATCGCAAGGCTGATAGACGGTCGGGGAGTGTCATATATCCATAGAGTATGTAATATTTGTCGTCAGTCTGTATTCAAAACCCGACGTGTTACGATTGCGGAGCACCATGAACATCGTCATTGATATACAGGGCCTGAAGGATAAATATAATCATTTTATACCTAAAGAAGTTGCCGTGGTATCTATAAAGACGTCGTACCTAGCCCACTGGATTATATCGCCGCCTTACTCTTATGACGTTCTACCACCTAGCGTAAAGCGTCAAAATACCTGGTTACAAACCAATCATCATGGTATAGAGTGGTCCGAGGGCGAAAGGCATTTACGCACAGTCGAGGCTTCGTTGAAGAAAATTGCAGTGCAGGCTGATCGCCTGTTTACAAAAGGAGCTGATAAAACGGCGTATCTGACGCAGCTAATGGATTGCTACGTTATAAATGTAGAAGAAGACGAAGACGACGATTCGTCTTTCCAAAATCTTCCCGAGAGCAACACCCGCTGTATATACCATGGTTTACTGCATAAAAACTGCTCGTTCATGTGTGCCCTCAACAATGCTGTGAGAATCAAAAAGTGGCTTTCTCATAATGACCGCTCCAGATCCTTGTGGGAATACAGAACCACCACAGCCTGGAACATCGGTTTACTAGCTGTGGAACGCCACGAACAGGGAAAAACAACCGATATAAAAGCGCTCTAGTGTCTCGATAATCGCTGTGTATTATGAACACCGAGCAGCTTCTGCAGTCCCTACGCGGTATAAAGAGCCGTACTGTAGGCGTATACCCAGCAGGTCGCATCCCTAAGGTGTGGGCGAAACCAACAGCGATTGTTGCCAATGCCCATGGACACAAGCAGCCCGGGCCCACTGGGTCGCCATGTACGTCGATCGAGATGGACGCGGATGGTATTTCGATAGGTACGGACTACCACCGATCATCCCGCAGCATCTTCAACATCTCCGACAGAACTGCAGGTTTTTTAGCTACAACGCTATACAACTTCAGGGTCCTGAATCACAGACTTGTGGACATTATTGTGTTATGTTTCTTCATTTCATGTCTACAGGGCTTGGTATCAATATGTTTAGGAGTGTATTTTCAACCGATTTAACACGAAACGATAAAATAGTGTATGATTACTACAATTAGTATAAGTAGGGTTACCAGCGGGGGTTTACATTATTTTGATAAGACTTCTAAAAAGGAGCCTAGCGTTGTCGTGAGTGTACGTATGTAAAGGTGTGCGGGGTCATTGGATGCGTTTTCGAAATCCGCACAGGTGAGTATATCGGGATAGTACGTAGATGCATTGGTTATCGATAAATTTGGGAAAAACGGATAATTGCGCCAAATTCGGTCGCCGCCGATGACGTGTCCAGTATGTGGTTAGCCGTTATCGCGTGAAGCGCGCGGCTAGCGGGGTAGGGGGTAGGGGGTACGACGCAATTGAGCGAGAGAGAGAGAGAGATGTTTTTTCTTATCTTTATTCTTTATTGCTCATCATGACGCAATTATGCGAATTACAATACATTTTTCTTATCTATCCATGAATTGTGCGATGAATCTATTCCTAACCATTTTACATAAACTTTATTGCCCTTTTTACGCAAAACTTTTTCAACCAAATATACATTTGGCTGAGTTGTTTTTAATAATTCTTGTTCGTAGAGCCCTCCTTCTATATCATGATCGTTAATGTCTTTTAAAAGGTATGTGACAGGATTGGTTAGACAAACTTTTTTAATTTGAAAGATTTCCGTAGTCCAATTAGGAGCATAACCTTTCGTAAAAAGGTTTTTATATTTACTAATGCGAACATAATCGTTGACTCGATACTTGGCACGACCAGCAATTTTTATATTACTATATACGGTGGATAATAACTTCTTATTATGCTTGATCGTTACATCCATCGGTCTCATATTCGTCGTTCGATGTATACATGCATTATAATTGTCCATTAATTCGGGAAGTATTGTAAGCCATTTATGTTCACGATTTAACGTAAATTCTTTCCACATATTATTCTTTAAAGTTTTATTAAATCGTTCAACAATCGATGCTTTCATAACGCTGTATGTTGAATAATGATTGATGCTATGTTTTTTCATGAATGTTTGAAAGTTTTTGTTGAAGAATTCTTTTCCATCGTCGGTTTGTAGATTTTTCGGATGTCTTGAGGAAGTAGATATTATTTCATGGAAAGCGTTCACAACATCTTCGGCACTCTTGGTTTTGATTGCGATAGCCCAAGCGAATTTAGAGAATGTATCAATCACCGTGAGAATGTATTGATATCCTTTATTGATACGAGAGTAAGCACGCATGTCAACTAGATCGGCTTGCCAAAGATCGTCATAACCTTTAATAATCACACGTCTTCGAGGAAACTTTCTTCTTGCCGGTGTGTGAAGTTCTTGAACTAGCTTCTTTTTTTCTTTACTCATAACGGCTTCGTGTCTACTCACTATTTGAATATTACTTAAATTATCTTCATTAATATATATATATATTTTGAATTTATTCCGTTTTTTTATCTATCAATAGTTGAAGATTATTTATTTGTGTATACACATCACGCATTAAATTTTGCACAGTAGTCATTTGAACGCATTGTTCCAACAGTTCTTTACAAATTTTTTCATTATATTCAATTTGTCTTTTCATCGAATCGTCGCTATTTTTAAAAATTTCAAATTGTTGGAAAATATTATTATTTCTAAGTATCTCACTTTCAATATTTTCATTAATTTAACGCTGACAATCGCTCGTTCGATCACCGATACTATTAATTTTTTTGATTATTTCATTTTTAAATTTATCCTGAGAATTCGTCCATTCGGTAAATTTATCGTCGAATAACTTTGCTGAATTTATAAAATAAATTTTCATTTGAGATTGTATTGTTGTATTTATATTAGCTATGTCTTTTTTTAAATCCTCTTTTAAATTATCAAAGGTTTTTTTTGTTACAAAATTTGTATTTAAATTGTTTTCAATTTTTTTTAAATTATCAATATTTTTTGTATTTTGCATAATTAGCGGCGTAATGCGATAAACGAGATATGATTTATTCACAGCATTATCCATTCTTGTAGGACTTTTAAGATTTATAATATTCATATGATCAGCGTCATATGCATTATCAGGCTTACTCCATCGAAGTGATTTATATGTTTTCTTTGTCTCAATCTGATAACTTGCGGTATTGTTTCCAAACTTATTGATAAACATTTTTTTGATAGCACGTTGACTGTAAAACTTGAAGGAATGAACTAACACGCGAAGTATATCGTCGCTTTATATAATGATATTTGCTTCGCGTAATTCTTCGATAATTGAAATTATTTCATTATCATGACCCGTATGTCCCACATTTTTCGATGCGATTAAGAGTTGAAGTCTCTCAATGAGTTCGTTGGGCTCGTTCCAAAAAACATATTGTATATCGCAGGGTGTTGTCGTCATCTTATCAGGAATTATAACACTTTCACCTGTGGTATCATTTACCAATGATGATAGAGGTGCCGTTGCAATCTTATTGGGAATTATACCACTTCCGCTTGCAGTATCTTTTATTTGTGATGATGAGGGTATATTCGTCGATGTAATTGTTGCAATTAACGGTGCGATAATATTTTTATATTTTAATCCTCTGTTTCCCATAATTTTTCCAGTTGATGAGAATTCATGTCGATAGGCATTAGTTGCAAGTAAAATTTGCCTATATCTATCCAAATCTCTCTCACTGTATAATTTTTTTGAGGGATTTTTCATGAAAATTAATTCAAATATACCAGGCGTACCTTTATACGTTATGTCATTTATTATAATATTATCATTCTTATCAACTTCGAATACCGAGTCACCCAACATCATTATATTATCATTGAAATAAACACCGTAATTAGTATCAATTTTGTTCCCACTATCAGGTCCAAAGAATAAATTAAAATATTTTTGGGTTAAATTACCCAGATTTTCACTGATAGTTTTTTCAATTTCCTTCGATGGTTGTTGCATAATTTCTCGAATGGATTCTTCATTTGGTAATGTGTTAGACGATGCGTTCATTGGAGATATATTAGATGAGATATCTCGCAATGTTGATAAATTATGCTTATTTATTGGAGTACTTTGTTCACCAATGATATCGATTTTCCTTCTCTTCACCATATATGGATATAAAGAGTCATTAACATTATCATCACCATTATCATCATTAATTTTTTCACTCTCATACCCAACTGTTTTATCATCTTTTATTTCACTTTTGTTTTTTTTAATGGATAATGATTGTAATGCGTTTGTTTTCTCCTCAATATGGTTCCGAACTAATTGTTGTAATGGTTCAACTATCGGTTTGTATGATTCATCCAACAGTTCTCTATCTTCAATTTTCCCCAATTTTATAGCTCGATGTTTATTTCGTATATTATCACTGATTTGAATAATTTTTTCCAAAACGTGTTCTCTTTGCGTCTTTTTCTTCTTTTTAATATTTACTGCAGACATTTTTTAACGCTTAACCGTTAGTACACAAGTGTATAGTACCATCAACGAACAGCGAATGAATCAATCAAATGATTGCGAATTGATTAAACCCTTTACGATATCTCCCACTGTTTTTGAGACTATCTTTATCTATAACCATAAAACCATATTTATCTTTCCAGCAAATTGAGCATAATTGCAAGAATTCGTCATACGTCATGTCAGTATTCACATGATCGTTATAAATATGTCGTAAATTCATACCGTCTTGTTTGAAAAGTATTAAAAAATTTGTATTATCACGAATTAAGTGTTTCGGAATTTTAGCATACGTTTGACACAAATAAAAACTATCGATATTAAAATGACGTCCCATAGAGAAATAGTCTCGGATATTATCTTGTTTATCACACGCCACATCATCAAAAATAAAAACGGAGTTTGGTTTTACACAATCCGGTTGAATTATATCACTATTGTTTGAAAATGTGAAATAACCAATATTATCAATTGGCTTTAAAATATGTTCGAGATATTTATATTTAGGCTGATGTAACGATTTTGAATATAAATATATATTTTCAAAGCGTATGCCATTTGGACTTTCAATTAAACTCAGTATTAAGTTAGTTTTCCCACAATTTGATGGACCGCAAATGATTGCACGAATTGTGTTAGGTAGTAGAACACCATGTCGACGATATCGACTATCTTCTTCATCAAAAATTCTTTTATTCACATGAATTGATAATGAATGTTTCACAAAGCGCATTTTAACAATTTTTAAAGCAAAAAAAATTTTGAAAGATGTATTTATACCATTTTTCTCTCCTCTTCACCATTAATCATATATATGTGTATATGTATATGTATATAATTCAAATAATTAAGCGATTAAGATGCGATATAGCGGTAAGTAAAATTATAAAGGATAACGTTTAGAGTTACATTTATTTATTTTTCCCCAGTTCGATAAGATAGTGCTGTCGATGATAATAATCGTTCAACACGATGGTGGCGACGGTGTTGATAATGCTGAATTATTGTTTCGTGATAAGTTTTTCCTCCATCCACTTCTCCGTAGTTATGTTTACTGGATTTATTATTTCTGGTTCAATAAGACGATGGTAACGATGATAATAATCATTCAACAAGATGGTGATGTTGTCACTATTTTGATGATGATTTATTGTTCTACAATAAGTTTTTAAAAATTTATTAAGTATAACAATTAGCATAATACTCAACTTATCGTTTCATTATTTACTCTATAATGTTTAATTATATCGATTTATATACTATAATTAGTAAACAAAATACAAAATTAATAATGTATTTTAATTTTTACCTGAATTTGTTATCCTTCCGTTATTTTGATTATTAAATATTTTAAAAATTTTCTTTAGTCACTGGTGCTTGTTCCAACATCAATTTTTTGATATTGCATTTGCTCTCTCTGTAAGAAAAAAAAAAATATGATATTTGATTCAAATATATTAAGATTAAAATTTTACCTTGATTTTGCGTTCTTCTTCTTCTTCATCCATATTGGCGATCATTTTATCAAATATCAATGGGTTGAATGATATCGATAATCGATATTTATCACTAATTCTAAATTCGACGTTAATTTTTCCGAATTTATTCAAATTACCATCTACGACGGCGTTAAATGATGGTAAATTATTTTGATTTGCACCATCATTAGTTTCTGATGCCTCAAATACAATACCAGCATCATCATCTCCATCATCACTATCATCATCATCATCTTCATTATTAGTAACAGTGATAGCAGCAGCAGTAGTAGTGGTCTCAATATCATCACCATCATCAGCATCGTAATGATGAAGTTTTTCCAATTTTTTTATTTGATCGTCTAAATTTTCCCAGGTTGTAATTTTTTTTTTAATAATATCATTTGCTAGTAGCATTTATATAATATTCATATTTATCTTCATCATCGTCGACATCGTTATTACCATCATCACCGTTGTTATAATCTGACGGTCGCGTTGTTGATTTGTACCACCAACCGTTAGGTATTAAGAATCCTTTTGATGAACTCGTATTGAACGGTAAACAGTCATCGACTTTCGTTATTCGATTTACCGTGGAAAAGTTATAAACTCCCATTGGGAGCACCATATGAGCGTAAAATTGCACTTTTAAATCGATGCAACGTTTCACTAAATACATTCGATTACTCGGTACTCTAATTTCTTGATCGTATATTACGAATGTATATTTACACTGATAATTCATTTTTAAAACTGTGAAAATATTTAATACGTTTTGCAATGAAAAAAATGAGAATGAGATCTTCCACTCTTGTTGACGAGTTTATATATTTTCAAACGGTACCCTCCACCACTTTATATAACTGGTGGAAGTAGCAAAAGTGAAGGAAGGATGTGGAAGTGGAGTTAACCACTTCTTCTACCACTAGCGATCTCTGAATTGTGATAATGTTTCGGAATAAATCGCATTTATAATATTAAATGATTTTATATTATTCAGGAATCTTGCATTTTCTAGAAGATTAGCTTTATCGTTATGATTTGTTATCCGTAATGCTTTTATGAATTTTTCATACGCATATGGTCCTCGAGTCTTTATAGTTAACACGATGTCTTGCGCAGTGTCTTTACAATGTATTTTGCTCTAAAAAGAATATTATAAATAAAAAATTGTTCTGATTATAAAACATATTATTTTATACTCACTCTCCAAGTATTTAAGTTTACATCATCATGATTAAAAACTTGAAGTTGAATCAAAACTGGTAATAGTTCATACATCCGTATTTTATAAATAATATTTTGACAAAGAACATCAATTATATCACGATCGCGCGAATTCATTTTATAGTGCTTCTTCTTTCACTTCTAAATGTGAACTGAAATTTTTTTATATAGACTGACTAACCCCTCCTCTTTCCCTCCTACTTCCTGAACGTTTCACATATCTCTATATCGCTATTGTCAGATTCTGAAAATTCGAAAGTATGATTGATTCTTGAATGAGTAACAAATAAATGTCCAATATCTTGTTGTTCAGAATTGTATAATAAAATACCCGAAGGTTTATTTCCATCACCATAATCGATAAGAACGGTCCTCATTTCACCTCCACATATATTTGAAAGGATTTCCGATTGATGTAACCGGATATAATTCTCAAAACCGAAGAGTCGACACTCGATAGTGAGCATTAGTATAGCTTCAAAGAATGGCGTGCAATGATATAAACATTTAGAGTCAATAGTTTCAATGTTTCCTTCATCGACAAACAGTACTCGTGATCTTTTACCATCATCCTCAATGGAAATTATAATACCACGAAATTCATCAGATTCATTTTTTACTACACAATTCATATTGATAAATTTATTATCATTCATAATACGTTCACCGCGATCTTCCGTCACATAGTAACGTTGTAGTACATTATATAATTGTTCATTTGCACTTTCCATTTCGGAAGAACGTAAAAATATACTTGAAGTAATAACTCCATGAGCAAGTGTAAACTTCACGTTTGAGTTTAAAAAAATTGATGGTGAATAGTATGGATACATCGTTAATAAATTGCTTTCAATGACTTCTACATAGCTCAGTTTCTCCACGAACTGACGATATTCTGAATTGGATTTCGAAATTTATATAGTTTTTAAACAGTTCGACAAAGGAATCGGAAATCTAAACCCTATTTCCCGTTTTCGATAAAAGGAATGAAATGCAAATATGAGACCGCTTTTTTCCGCGAATGTTGCATTTTTTTTTTTTTTTTTTTTTTTTCGCCGGTGGATGTGGAAATCCGCTCTTAATCTTCACAGCATTCACGAATCTTTGTTCCTGAGAAGGAAAAAAAGGAAATTTGTGGTTATGTCTTTCAAACATTGAGAGAAATTTAGACTGACGCTTTAACAAGTGTGTATGAGTGATCTCTACATAAAAATATCCCCTCTTTTCTTCTTCACGAAAGTATATAAAGGAATATATTTTGTACTAAGCGTTTGCTAAGACGTTAATCGTTTGTATATCAACATGACGTCTAATTTATCAAAAGTGAATACTATATTATCTGACATTAACAAAGTATGTAGTGCTCAAAATACCTTTTTACCAACAATACCGTTCAAAGCTTTGGTGACGAATCGAATGTATCGCATTACTGAAATCCGTAAATTGGATACTCGTTTCGGTGAAAAAATTCGAATCGAATTAAATGGGGAATTTCATGTTTTTTTACCTCTACGCGCTTGTCGACTTATACTTGAGAAAGAGTTGGCATATATAACTTTACATAATCTATGTCGATCACGACAATTAAGACTACTCTATCATGGAGACGATTTAAGTTTCAAATTTTGCACCGTCGATGAAAAAACTGACATTGAATTGATCAATCTTGATAATGATCAAGATGTACAGATTAATATATCGGTTAAACAACAAGAAGAAGAGGAAAATAAAAAGTGGGAACAGCAATATACCAATATACCTCAAAAACTTAAACCGAAGATTGTAAAGGAACAATCTAACGTACGAGGTCGTTCGATTGATTTGGAAGTTGAATTACAAGAAGAAGAAGATCACGCTGATGGGGAACTCATTAATCCGGAGACTAGTTTCAATTTCAAACTACCGTCATCACCACTACCATCACTACCA
Organism: Netelia virgata; assembly: GCA_951802705.1. NCBI lineage: Eukaryota > Metazoa > Arthropoda > Insecta > Hymenoptera > Ichneumonidae > Netelia > Netelia virgata. Next base: position 15,516,178 of record OX637866.1, read on the forward strand.
TCTTCACCACCAATACAAAAAAAGCAAAAGATGATGACAACCTCCGCACTAAATGATCGAACTCAACCAACACGTCGTCACATTAATTTCAATGAAGAATATGAATAAAACTCAATCAGTGGATACATCGAATAGCAATATGTAAGTAAATAATTAGTGCATGATATAAAGATAAATGTTTTAAAATCAATGTTTATTACATGTTATAGGTATCAATCTATGGATCAACACGGATTTACGGTTTTACGCTTCCACGGTGTCTAAGAAGATTTATCAGTAAATTTTCATACACATATATATCATAATATTATAATCGATTTCTAATTATTAACCACATATTTAGAAATATTTTTCATCGTCTAATACGACGTAATAACCAACTTTTATTTTTTACTTAAAGTATATTTACTATACTAATATCTTATAATGGAATCAAGTAATATGTGTAAGGTAGGGGAGGGGAATGGTGCCCCTCCCATCTCATCTGAAAAAAAAAAATCAAACGACGCTAGGCAGTCGTTCAACCAAAGTCGTCGACGTCGTACGCATTATCAGTTCACCGCAAACCTCACAATCGCAATTATCTCAGTTTCAATAAAAAAATTTATCATGAAATTTTTTTTATTAATAACTGTTTTATTAACTATTTTTAAATTAATATATAGTGCAGATATATCTTTTAAAAAAATTCAATATCTCCAAAGATATGGTTATTTAGAAGGTATTAATGAAGATGAGTTAAATTCTGTGAGTAAAGAAAAAATAAGTGAAGGACTCAAAAGATTTCAAGAATATTGGAATTTACCAATCACGGAAACAATTAATAATGAAACTCAAAGTCTAATGTCACAAACACGATGTGGTGTTGTTGACGATGTTTCATACAATACGGCATGGTATAAATGGGAAAAAAAAACCTCACCTGGTTTTTTTTGCTAGCCACACCGGAACAAATTAAAACAGTGAATTATGCATTTCAACAATGGTCAAACATTTCCGGATTACAGTTTAAAAGAATTTTAAACAGAAATGCCGATATCATTATATCCTTCAATCGACCAATTCATCGATTTGTCGGACAAGATTTAACCTGTGCAAGCTCACTGGAAGATGGTGTATTGGGACATGCATTCTTTCCTGATAAATTCAATACACAAAAAGAAATACATTTAAATGCCAATACCGATTGGGCAATGGGTCTTGGAGCATTCGATAGCAATAAAGTGAGTCTATATTGGGTGTTGATTCATGAAATTGGACATATATTAGGGCTTCGACATAATGATTATCCACGCTCCATAATGAACCCATTTTATAGACATTATAATAATACAAATTATGACGTGTTCACTACAGAGGAAATCAAAACAATACAATTTTTGTATAATAATGTAATTACTGATACAGTAACAGCAGTGTCTCCGAAAAAATCGTTAAAAAAGTATACCACTATACCTACACCGACATCAAAACTTATTCCATCATCAGCACCAACGCCAAATGAAGATGATATATGTAAATTGAATAGTTCCGAAATAAATTTCTTTATTTCACGTAAACGAATGTATATATTATATAAACTTTGGGCTTGGCCAATGAGTTTAACGCATACAAAATATGAAAAGCCTCAATTAATTAGAAACTGGTTAAGGTTTTTACCGAAAAATTTTACATCGATATCCGCAATTTATGAAAGACCGTCAGGAAATATTGTTCTTTTTTCCGACAACAATATATACATGTTTGATCGTGATTCATTAAAAACTTTATATGGTTGGCCAAGAACTTATCAAGATGTATTAGGGAGTGATTTTCCATATGACGGTGTAAAAGCTGCTGTAGCTACCAATAGTGGTAAAACATATATTTTCTATCGAGATTTTTACGTTATAGAAATGGATGATTGTAATTTCGAGCCAAAACAATATTTTTTCATATCAGATCTTTTCCCAGGCATTGGATGGACAAAAAAAGACTATTCAGTCTTCAGATACACCAATGGTCGATTATATGTGATAACAGATACGAACTATTATGAATTTAATGAATTTACAGAAACTCTTACCAAATCTGAATTCTTTAATTTATCTCTATTCGATATAGAGTGTCCGATGGAAACCACAATTAGTAAATTGGTAAAATTAACTTCAAAGTTATTAAATTTTTATGATACAAATCGTAATAGCATTGAAAACAATGAACAGAGTGAAAATATAAAAAATAACGCCTCTATCTTCCATTCATTCTCACAGCTACAGCAATATGTAAAACATCATTTGTAAAAGACCTTTTTGGAGCGATACAAAACTTGAACGATACGGTGTGTGGTTAACAAGGAGTGGGGATAACATTATGAACGTTGTATGCAATAGCCCATTTAGTTCGACGTGAATCATTCAACTGAAACATTCGTCAAGTATGGAGAGTAATAAAAAAAAAGTGGATTTCGACAAATGATAAAAGTGAAGATCTAATCAATAATATTGAAAAGAACTTAAATAAGCAATTGAAAATTATTAATAATCAATTACAACGTTCTGAGTGGATAAAATCATGTGACGAATGCATTGAATATATGAATCAATTAAGCAGACAAAGTGCTTCAACTGGATTTAAACAACGAATATTAGCTGCTATAGCACGATTAAACTCTAATAAAGAGAGAGTTTATTATTCGCAATCTTTATTTGGACATGGTTTGGAAAGGGATCCTCTACCATCATCATCATCAACGATTGTGGAGTCAACGCCTACATTTGCAGCAACATCGTTACTTCGTTGGCAAAAGCTTGAATCAGCTTTGAAGAATCGTATTACAACGGGAATGATTGCAAATATTATGCATATCGAACCTTTACAATTTTTAATTGATTGTAAAAGAATAATATTGGAGAATGTTACTAAAAAAGTTATAAAACATGATTGTATCAAAGTAAATACAATCCTCAACGTTGAATTTATAACAAAAAATATTTTAAATCAATCCAATAGTTCGAATGAAGCGATCATTGAAGAAAAAACGTGTGTAAAAAGTTTTACAACTTCTAATGTTGTATTATTTCTAACATCAGATCTTGAAAAATGGTATTCGATCGATGTAATTAAGAAAACTTTAACATCATTGGAAGAATATCAGGAGCGTGATAGTGGTTGGGCATTATCGAAGATTTTTAACATTATAATAAATGTTAATAAATGTATGCTCATGAATGGATCAAAATACACGCAACTACCAAGACAAATTCAACTCACACGAGCAGTGCGACTGATACAATCAAATGATGATGATGCATGCTTCGCTTGGGCGATAGTATCAGCACTATATCCAGCAAAGGTGAACACACATTCGATGAAGAATTATCCTCACTATACTACAGTGCTTAATTTAAAGGGTATAACATTTCCAATGAAGTTATCCCAAATACCGACGTTTGAACGACTAAATCAGATATCAATAAATGTGTATCTCTTGAAACTATGTAAAAGAGGAAAATATCAAACAGTTCCACTGCAATTGAGTGTGCAAGAGGATGAGAACTATCAACATATTAATTTATTGCTATTTAGAAATGAGAGAGTAAAAAGAAAAGACAATTGGCACTATGCCTGGATAAAAGATTTATCGAGATTGGTGTGTAATCAGTTACCTAATAAGAAGAACAAGAAATACATTTGCAACAGGTATGATTTTTTTTTAAAATTAAAAAAAAAAAATAAAAAAAAATATATATAATATTATTTTTTTATTTCAGATGTCTACATTACTTCATCAACAACGCGAAGCTACAATCTCAATATACGCATTGTAGAAATATGTATCATACGAAAATTACTCTTCCAACACGTGACGAACTAAATGATGCACCTCCTTATGTGAAATTTAAGAATTATTATAGAAAAAATGTTCTACCTATTACAATTTACGCAGATTTTGAATGTTTTTTACGAAAAAATGATTATCATGAAAACGATTCTACTTATATATATCAAGAACATATTCCATATAGTATTGGATATTATTTTCATTGTACAGTTGATCGAATACCGTCTAAGTATAATTCATATCGTGGAGAACGGTGTGTTGAATGGTTTATTGATGAATTAAAAAACCTTATGGAAGTCGTTGGTAAAATGTATGCAAATTCAGCGAAAATGATATTTAGTGAAAAAGATCAATATAATTTTACACATGCCACGCATTGTCATATTTGTGAAAAAGAATTCAATGCTGATGATACAACCGTTCGCGATCATTGTCATTTAACGGGCTGTAATCGCGGTGCTGCACACGTTGGATGTAACCTAAATTATCGAAATTTTTATATAATTCCAATAATTTTTCATAATCTAAGTAATTATGACACACATTTGTTTATAGAAAAATTAGCTTTAAATTTTAAAAAATCAGTGAACGTTATTGCTACTACGCTTGAAAAATATATCGCATTTACAGTCAATCACACCGTTAACGTTGAAGAGAAAAAAATTAATTTACGAATGAAATTTATTGATTCATATAGATTTTTAAACGCATCGCTCAATAATTTAGCGAAGACATTAAAAACTCATGATATGAAGATTTTACTTAAACAATTTTACGATTTAGACGAAGAATCGTTTACTTTATTAACGAAAAAAGGTATTTTCCCCTATGAATATGTGAACAATATGGAAAAATTGCAAGAAACAGTGTTACCTAATTACGAATCGTTCTATAATACATTGATGAAATGTAATATAACCATCGAGGAATATGAACATGCAAAAAATATATGGGGAACTTTTAAGATTCAAACATTGGGGGAATATGGCGATTTATATTTAAAAACCGATGTTCTGTTATTAGCCGACGTATTTGAAACTTTTAGATTAAACTGTCTAAAGAGTTATAAACTAGATCCAGCATATTATTTTACAATACCAGGATACTCCTGGGATGTTATGTTAAAAACTACAAATATTGAATTGGAATTATTAACCGACATTGATATGGTAATGTTCATCGAGCGAGGTATTCGTGGTGGTTTAAGTCAATGTTCTCATCGACATGCGAAATCGAATCATAAATATATGAATGAGTCTTACAATTCGCACGAAGATTCAATTTACTTAATGTATTATGATGTTAACAACTTATATGGATGGGCAATGATGCAAGCTTTACCATATAAAAATTTTCAATGGTTGGAAAACATTTATGATTTCGATGTAACAGCCATATGTGATGATTCCTCAATCGGATATATATTAGAAGTGGATTTGAAATATCCTACAGAGATTCATGATTTACATGCGGATCTACCGTTTTGCCCAAATCATGAGCGACCACCTACTGGAAAAAGAAATTGTGAAAAACTTTTAGCTACGCTACATGATAAATTTTGTTATATAATTCATTATCGTGCTCTGAAACAATGTTTACAAAATGGTTTACAATTATGTAAAATTCATCGTATATTACAATTTGATCAAGCACCATGGCTACGTCATTATATTGAGTTAAACACTAAACTGCGTATTAAAGCGCAAACAAATTTTGAAACTAATCTATATAAATTGATGATTAATGCAGTTTTTGGGAAAACAATAGAAAACGTTCACAATCATATTGATGTAAAATTAGTAACGAAGTGGGATGGTAGATATGGCGCTCGATCTTATATTGCACAGCCAAATTTTTATCGCTCAGTCATTTTCAATAAAAATTTTGTCGGCATTCATATGAAAAAGTTAAACGTATTAATGAATAAACCAATTTATGTTGGAATGTCAATATTAGAGATATCAAAAATTTGTGTATACGACTTTCATTATAATTATATGAAACCCTTATTAAAACAAGATTGTCGAATTCTATACACCGATACAGACAGTCTAATTTATGAAATTAAAAATCGCGATATTTATGAGATAATGAAAAAAGATATTGAGCGCTTTGACACGAGTGATTATAAAACGGATAATGTTTTTAATATGCCGAGAGTTAATCGTAAAATAATAGGTTTGATGAAAGATGAATGTAAAGGGTTAATTATGCATGAATTTGTAGGATTAAGATAAAAAATGTATTCCTTTAAAATATTTGGAAACTATGAAGTTAAGAAGGCTAAAGGTATTTCTACCCATGTTGTTAACAAAGAATTAACGTTTAACGATTATTTAGAAGTATTAACAACTTCCGAAATTATAACAATGAGACAAAACTGTATTAGATCTAAATTACATAAGATATATACAGTTTCAGAGAAAAAAATTGCGCTTAGCTCATACGACGATAAACGTTATATAGAATCGAATAATGTTAATACACTACCATGGGGGCATTACACCATTTTGGAAAAAGAAAATCTTTTAAGATCTAATAAATAATTATTTCTTATAAATAACTGAATATGAATAAACTCAGTCAGTGTATAAAGAGTGTGTGATGCTGTAACATCTTTTATCTCTTTGAAATATTTCTAAAAAAATTATATTGCAATATAAATGCAATATTACATCAACGATAATCATACAAAGAAGAAGAAACATTTTGGATGTGGTCTAATTAATAGTGCCATCAATTCATTACCATTCGAATTACATATACCCGGATACGAATTTTGTGGTCCAGGAACACGTTTGACTGAAAGATTAGCTCGAGGTGATTTAGGTATTAATCCCTTGGACCGAGCTTGTCGCGATCACGATATTGAATATTTCAAACATAAAGATCTGGAGAATCGCCATCGTGCTGATAAAATATTGGCACATCGTGCAAAACAGCGAATAACTGCTAAAGACGCAACATTAGGTGAACGTGTCGCTGCAACTGCCACTTGGACTGCAATGAATGTAAAAAGAAAAGCTGGTATGGATGTGCGAAAGAAGCAAAATAAAGTTAACAAACGTAAAAATAAAAGAAAAGTACCCATTGCGAAACGAGGTGGATTTTTACCATTATTACCATTGCTCGGTGTATTAGGATCATTAGTTGGTGGTGCGGCAGGTGTTGCCAATGCTGTAAATAAGTCAAAATCTACGCAGAAACAATTGGAGGAATTACAGCGTCATAATCGTGCTATGGAAGGTCGAGGTCTTTATTTAAAACCTCAAAGACATTCAGGTCGTGGTGTATGTAATAGAAAAAGAATTAAAAAAAAAAAAAAAAAAAACGTCAAAAAAACAATAATGTATAACAATAGACCAATGTCAAATTTTCAACTAGAAAAAGTATGTAAAAATATTGCAAATTTTCGTGGAGTTTTCATGCGAAATAATTTACCAAATGTTGTATTGAATAATGAGTGTGGTATTGTAAATCTCGATAATAATGAAGGAGCCGGTACTCACTGGGTTGCTTATGTGAAAACTGCTAATCATGTCGACTACTTTGATTCGTTTGGAAATCTAAGACCTCCGCTGGAATTAATTCATTATTTTGGTCCAGGAGTTATAATAAAATATAATCACACTCAATATCAGTTATATGATACAAGTATTTGTGGTCAGTTATGTGTTAAGTTTCTTTCGTTAAACACCTTACACTGGAGATAGCTATAAAATAATATTGCATAATAATGTCTTCAATTACTGTTACATTATCCGGAACTTATTCAAATCTCACAACCGATTTTTTCCCGCCGATCGATCTCAGCGATGGTGATTATGAGCTCGGATTAATAGATTTCCAAACTTTTCATGTGATAGCAAACGTTGATGAAACTAATAATAAATTTTATTATAATGGTGAGGTAATTGAAATACCTAAGGGATCGTATGAACTCAGTGCTATAAATAAATATCTGCAAGAGAATATACCTCGCGATTTAAAAGAGGAACCTGATGATGTATTAATTATACGAGCTAATAACAATACATTAAAAAGTGAAATTAAATGTAAATTTACAATTGATTTTAGAGGTCCCAATAATATTGGTGATATTCTTGGATTTTCAAGCGATCGAATACTCCCCCCACTGTTATGGCATGAATCTAATATTGCTGTGAAGATAATAAAAATCAATATACTTCGAATTGAGTGTAATGTTACGGCAGGCGCATACAGCAATGGAAAAATGGTTCACGTCATTCATGAATTTTTTCCTAATGTTGAGCCGGGATATAAGATATCGGAAACGCCATCAAATGTCATTTATCTACCAATCATCGTGCGAGTGATAGATAGATTAACACTGCGAATCGTTGATCAAAATAATAATATAGTGGATTTTGGAGGAGAAGAAATTACGATACGACTACATATAAGAAAATGTTAATTTATAACAGTGATCATAACCTGCAAAATGCTATTGATAAAGCATATAAATCATCGAGAATAAACGCATTGAGTATTAGTCGAGATCGAACTTCCAAGACGACATCAGCTAATCGATCTAGTTTAAAAATTGAAAACGTGAAATTTTTACAATCGTTAGGCTTTAAAGTGAATAAATCATATAACATTGAGGAAAGTGATAAAAAGAGTTAATAAACAAAACTTCATCATGGCGGTTGATATGTTAAATATTACATCAAAACCGCAATACGATAATCGTATAACTAACATTGAATATCACAGTTATAATCCATATGCAAATACATCATTTGATTATAACGATGAAATTCGTATTCCAATCCAACAACAAGATCTAATTGTACTTCCTCATCAAAGTTATTTGCATATAGAAGGAAAAGTTGTTGTTGAAAAAGATGCTGGCGCTACAGATGGTGATAAAGTTTTCATTGATAATAATGTAATAGCTTACACGTTCAGCGAAATACGCTATGAATTGAATGGTATTGAAGTAGATCGTTGTAAAAATGTTGGTATTACAACGACATTGAAAAATTTTGGAACACTCACGCGTGAGAAAAGTAAAAGTCTAATAAATGCTGGATGGAATGTAGCGTTGGATAGACGTAGTATTTCCGAATTTAACTATTGTATACCATTAAGTATGCTGTAAGGATTCTGCGAAGATTATAAACGTGTAATTATGAATGCTAGACACGAGCTCGTTCTTATAAGAGCGCGCGATGATAAAAATTCATTGTTCACCCAATCTAAAAAGATTAAAACAACGAAGATAGAATATCATATAATTCAATGGAGAATGCCTCATATTGTGCTTGATGACTATACCAAATTACAATATTTAAAAATCCTGAATGAAAATCGTTCTATAACAATGGCTTTTCGTTCATGGGATTTGTATGAATATCCATTATTACCTCAGACTGAACGTCATACATGGTCTGTGAAAACTTCTACAATGTTGGAGAAACCACGATATGTTATAGTGGCTTTACAAACGAATCGTAAAAATAATATGAATAAAACTATGGTAAAATTTGACCACTGTAATTTGCGTGATTTAAAACTATTCTTAAATTCCGAATTTTATCCTTATGATAAACTGAACTTAAATTTTTCCGATAACGATAATCGTTATAGTATATTATATGATATGTATTCGAGATTTATAAACTCATATTATAATACAACCGACATGATACCGATGCTCGATTACGATAACTTTCTAAGTTTCGGTCCGATAATAATCATTGATTGTTCACATCAAAATGAATCGATTAAAAGTGGTACCGTGGATGTGAAACTGGAATTTGAATGTTCAGGCAATATACCTGAAAATACATCGGCTTATTGTCTCATCATACATGATCGAATTGTTGAATATTATACGTTATCAAATATTGTTAAAAAACTAATATAATAAATTTTGTAAAGACTCTCTCTCTCAATTTCCAACAGTTTTAATCTCAACGACATCCTCTAGCATTGAAAAACCACACCCACTTCCTTTCCTCTCAAATATATATATATATATGTCTACACATCTTTTAAAAGATTTAGTTCCACATATGTCCTTTATAGAGTAGCATGATAGTGGAAGTTAAGAAAATTACGCACATCATAAGCATTCAAGGATTTTATAGAGATGATAAATTTCTCTATAAAGAGATTGGTTTATTGGAATGTGCAACCGGAGGCATAAACCGATTCAGCTTTCGATTAAATACTTCCTACGCTGCTCTATCATCAAGAGACAAACGAAGAAATCGATATCAATACCAATACGTTCACGGTACTCTTCAAGGATTATCCATGGGAAAATTTAAACCAATCTGACGTTCAACCGATGATTCAAACTTTTCTCAAGCAATCGAACATTCAGGAAGACAAGCTTTTGGTGGCATATAAAGGCAATATCGTGGAAAGAGACATATTGGCGGAAATGAAAATTCCTTCCTTCAATCTCGAATCGATCGAATGTCCTACATTCGAACAGCTTGTAAATGATAATATATTCAACGAAACAGTTATATTCTACAACTGCCCGCTACGTAAAAATACAGTATCGTCATCTAATTCCGAAAATATTATTCATTGTAGCGTGATTGAAATAATATTTTTTCATCATTGGTTAAAATTATACATACAAAAACAAGTAATACTCTTATTATAAATTAGATAAGAAAAATGTATTGTAATTCGCATAATTGCGTCATGATGAGCAATAAAGAATAAAGATAAGAAAAAACATCTCTCTCTCTCTCTCGCTCAATTGCGTCGTACCCCCTACCCCCTACCCCGCTAGCCGCGCGCTTCACGCGATAACGGCTAACCACATACTGGACACGTCATCGGCGGCGACCGAGTTTGGCGCAATTATCCGTTTTTCCCAAATTTATCGATAACCAATGCATCTACGTACTATCCCGATATACTCACCTGTGCGGATTTCGAAAACGCATCCAATGACCCCGCACACCTTTACATACGTACACTCACGACAACGCTAGGCTCCTTTTTAGAAGTCTTATCAAAATAATGTAAACCCCCGCTGGTAACCCTACTAGTATATGTATACGTATAATAAATCTAATCCCTTGAATAATGTGCTCAACAAGGGAGCCAGTGTGGGGGGAGGCTACCGTTATAATAATCTCAATACATTTAGCGTTAAAACTTTGCATTGTGTACAAGGCTGCTCTTATCGCACCCGTTAACTGTACCATAATTGTAGGCTAAAAATAAAAGTATATTTTTTAAAATGTGTGTTCTTCGTCTTGATATTCTTGGACCTTATACGACAATAATTATAATCCACATATTATAGTGATGAGCTGTTGAATTTTCAGAACTCATTGAAATGGTCATTCACGCAAAGGCACACGCCGTCACGAATTCGATCCTCACGTATCACAGATTTTATAAAATGCTGATGTTGTAAACGATGCCTTGTGATACGGTAAGCTAATACTACTACCACCACCGCCGCCGCCGCCGCCGCTACCACCACCACCACCACCACCGCCAAGATGGATTACTGTTTTTTTGCAAAATAAGCAAATATTGCACCAATTAAATTTAGAGTGCTTCTCTTTGTATGCAGAGTAGGGGGATGGATCTGCTTGGTAGGGGGTCTGATGTATCTGAGCTCCTTAAAGACTTGAAGACACATTGTCCTCAAGTCTTCAACGAAGTGGACATGGGTAATGAATTTACGTGCTACCTACGAAAGAGATTCGTCAAGACTTTCGAAGAAGCGGACGAGCTATTTCAACAAATCGGCGAGACCGCGAACAATACAAATCTAATTATGCAGTATTACGGCACGGAATTCAATAAGCTCGAGTTAACAGCTGCTAGGGAGTAATGATAAACAGGTATGTACTAAAAATCATGTATAAAGTATGTATATTACGATACGTGTGTATGATCCTCTCTCACGCCATTTATCTCTGTCTTTCATAGCTGAACCATCGAAGAAGAAGAAGAAGAAGAAGATGCGAAGGATTAAAATTCTAATATATATTACCACTTGATTGAATATTTATTGTACAAAATATATATAACGTATAATTAATACAAACTGTCCGAATATATATGATCGGTCTTTGAGTATTCAACACACACACACACACACAAAGCCACACACAATCATGAACACCCCCCCCCCCCCCCCCCCCCCACGCATACT